>JAJKFI010000030.1:9025294-9044475 GCA_029204185.1 Lerista edwardsae
AATAATAATAATAATAATAATAATAATAATAATAATAATAATAATAATGCTCGTATTTATATACCGCCATTTTTAAGATCACTAGATTTCTCTAATGACTGTAACTCAAGGCGGTTTACATAGGCAGACTTTTATTCACAAACCCAAAGGTTTTTACAATTTACAGAAACGTTCTATCTTTCAAGAACAGCACACATATAGATGGATCTTTCTGGATTTAGCCTTCTTTCTTTAGCCACCCTTTTGTCTTCTGCTGGCTGATAAGAGGCTTCCCTGCTCCCACCAGAGACGCAGCTGACTTCAGCACACTCCTCCTCCCACGAGGCAGCTGGAACTCAGCTTTTAATCAGCTGCAGTTTGCAAGGTCTGCCGCTCACAGAGACTTCCGGTAGTCTGGAGCTCACAGCCTTCAGATCTTCAGCTGTTATCTTCAGGCAAATGGAAGCATTAACCCTCTCGGCTAAATCTTCTTCTGTTAATGCAGTGGTTCTCAAACTTTTTAGACGAGGACCCATTTTTTAGAATGGCACTCATGTTGGGACTCACCGGAAGTGCTGTCATTAACTTGGAAGTGATATCATAGCTGAAGTGACGTCATCAAGCAGGAAGTACTCTTTGTAACAAATTGACACTCCTGACCCAGTTTGAATAACATTGTGTTAATGAGAAGTGTGCTTCTCTAACTTGCTGATCCAGCCACTCTTTCTTCCATGTTCATTTTCCCCCTTCAAATATCAGCGGAGTGCCATTGTTTTAACATCTAGGGTTTTTTGTGCAGACTTGAAAATAGCCAAGTTCCTTGTCACCTGTGGCAGGTAAAAAAAAAAATTGCCAGAAGTCAACCAAGCAGGAAAGCCTTTATATATATATTGGAGAAAGGATATATTCAGGCAGTTCATATGACATAGGCATGGTTAGCTAGTGAGAAGATGGTAAACATTTCCATGGGCAACTAACTTTTGTGATCTTGTTTGCAAGGCTACTTGGACAATGAGTGTTAGGATGTGGGCACGTGGTGGTTCAAAGAACGATAGTGTGAATCCTGTCTTGTGGTCTAGATTGCATTTTGTGCCATATATTGTGTGTTTGTGTGTATAGCAGTACAGACAGATTATTTTGCTACAAGTGTTAATGTTTCAGAACCAATGGCATATATACGTACTATCATCAGACTTGCCCTTTCTAGATACAATAAATGCTTGTTCTCGCCAAGTACTTAAAATTCTGAATTATAGGATGGAGCTGTCTTGCTACACCTGGAGAAGCATTTGTGTGCTTAATCCTGGAGCTCGGAGCCAGTTTTTTAAAAGTCTGATTTATTTAATGTGCCCTCCAGGGAAAGCTGTTCAAATGCTAAACCCCGTGGATCCTTTTAACTATGACAGGTGCCACTACAGCAGGTCCTGAACGGGGGTTGTCAAGGCTGAGCTTGCATTTATGTGCCATTATGAGAGCGAACCCATTTGCTGTGTTTAAAGCGACATCTGCGATAGGTGGCTGCGGTTAGTGAGGGGGCTGACTGGTGCGCTCATTAATTATTCCACTGGTATATTTTGCTTATCCCGGCATGCTGGCAGCCTTTCCTCTCGAAGTTCAATCTTACCATGTGATCACCGCCTCCTCCTCCTCCTCCTTCACAGGGAAGAACAATGCCTATCATCCCGTCCCTCTCTCCATCGTACAGGTACGTTGTCATGCTTCTGTCTAAATGGCAAGGCAAAGCGTGGGAGCGTGGAGAGGAAGGGATTGGAGCCCAACGTGGCTTTTAGAGCTGCAGCCTTTGTACTTCTTCTGTGCCATCAGCCTACCTTGCTGCAGAGGATTTGAAAGGAAGGCATCCTCCTTGGGTGGTTCCCACCCCCCACCCCCAAAATCTGCTTTGATTTCATAATTTGCCGCAATTGTGCTTTTAAGGGTTGCATTTGTGTTGAAGAATTGTTTAGAACTTTGCCGGGGGTGGGTGGGAGGAAAGACAACCTCGTTAGAAGCGAAAATCGGAAAGGGAAACCAGTCTCACGCAAAGTCCTGTTGTGTTGAAATGAAGAAACAATTGATGATGTATCAATTCAAAACCAAAAAGGCAATGGGACTAGCTCTTTTCAGGCCCCCAAATTTGTGCAGGCTCTTAACTTTTTTATTTTTAAATGCACGGCATTTGAAAGGTGGCTTCTCCGAATGCATTTGGCTCAGTGTTTGTTGCTTTTGGCATGTCATTCTACTCACTACTTTAAAATATTACTATTGGAACACAGCATTTCTTTGTTTGGTCTTTAGGTTTTCTTTTCAAGAGCTCAGAACCCCGTCTGTCAAGACACGACTTCTGTTGGTTCGTACTCAGTAAGCAGGAGGCATGGAAGGAAGGGGGAGAATTTGTAATATTGGGGTGGGAGTGTGGGAATACACGTAACAAGCAGCGCAAAACAAAGAGAAGCACCTATTTTAATGTGCCCCGAAATAAGACTTCAATTTCACTTGTCAAGCCTAGTTCCATTATCTGTAGAGCCTGTACTTTTGGATTAGAAATTGTGAAAAGTAACTTGAGGCATGTTTATCGCTAGTCTCCTAGGATACATAATCGATAACCGGTCTCCTCTCCAGTAATCCATTACAGTTCTCCACTGTAACCTTCACAGAAATATCTCTAAGGAGTTTTATTTTTTTAAAGGGCTTGTACAAAAAGTTTTCTGGGGTAGATATAAGTATCTGCTCCATTTTCAAACTCAAAACAATTCACTGCCAGCTTTTAAAAAGAGAGAGAGGGTTGTCAAGTGAGATAACATTGCTATTTATCATTGGTTGGCTTTTCTGTCTTTTCACTTTTTTCGATAGCAATTTTGCATTTGATAAGCCATGAAAAAACCATATTGAGAAATTTTTAGTAATGAACTTGTTGATCACCTCTGTCCTGGTCACATTACCCTGAGAGAGGACAGGAATTCCAGTGTCCTATTTCTCCCGTGTACCTGTTCAAAGGTATAATAAACACATGGGGGCTCATTTAAGAGTCCTTTATTCTTAGTCCTTTAAGATGTTCTGTAAACCTGGACAGTCAGCCTGCTTGCAGAACATTATGTATCAGCCTTGCTCTGATCTCCAACATGCTTCTCTAATCCCTACTCATGTGTCTGTGGCAACAAAGGCTCTCCAGGGGGAGGGTCTCCCCCTCTATAAAGCATTTGTCATTGCAGACAGTGTCTCCAGAAGAAGAGCAGGAGGGTGAGCTAAGAGTGCATGGACAGCCTCTCTGGGCACTCACAGTGTGGAAGGTTAAAATGGGCTACGGCAGTGGTTCCCAAACCGGGGGTCGGGACCCACCAGTGGTCACAAGCCAATTTCATGGACCAATTTCATGTTTCCATGGACCAATCTCGGCATTCTACACCTTGGGCCAAATGCAGTTGTGTGCAAGATTTCAGACCCTTTGAAAATAATTTTTGAAAGCTCCCTATTCACCCACAGGACCACCTTTGTGCCCTGATGAGCTTACAATCTAAATTTTCACACAAGGGCTTTGCTATAGGGAGGGAAAGGGATGTAGACGGTTTGGGTCTTTGCTTTCCATGACTTGTCGACGCACGTCCTCTGCAGCCATTTCCTCCTAAACAAAAAGGCAAATTCCCAGATTGCAGCACTTCCGTACTCTTCTCCGCTGCCGTTTCCTTGTTTCTACCCGTATTTCATTTCATCCCTTCTACATTATGTCCCGTTGTGGCTATTTTGATGCCAAAGGCAGGAACCTGACACATCAGTGCAAATTCCAGCGGAGACATCTTTGCTCTTAATATAGCTTCCATTGGCAACAAATCAGATTGCACTAATAAAAGCTATTCAAGATTGAAAAGCTATAGCAATTGAACTTGTGATGTATGGCAGCCCTCCAAGAGCTTGATAAACCTCTTGTTTTGCTCCCATCCTGGGGCTATTTTGGGCTTTTGGGATGGGATGGATTCTATTGACTGAGGGTGAAATCCTAAGGCCTGCACAGTTAGGCCAGCAAAGTTTGACCGGCACAAGGGACACTGTAAAGTATGTTTGGACCACTCTCAGGGTCAGAGAGGCCAGCACACAGATGTGCATCATCATCCCTGACTTGGAGAGTGGTCCAAACATGCTTTACGGAGGCTCTTATGCCAGCCAAACTTTGCTGGCCTAACTGTGCTAGCTTAACTCCAAGTTAGGATTGTGCTCTGAATCTTGCTCTTTTGCAAGCCTTATTGAAACAAATGCTAATTGGTGCAGTCAGTTTGTGCAATGGTTTATTAACTGGCTCCTTTTGTTCTTCTCAGCATCTGTGGATCCTTCTAGAACAGTGGTTCTCAAATGTTTTAGCACTGGGAGCCACTTTTTAGAAGTGATGTCGTGACAGAAGTGGCGTCACTGTGATGCCAGAACCTGCTGCTTTCCTGATAATGAAGCAATGTTGGGTTATTTCTCAGCCATTTTCCAATAGCAAAATGAATCAGAAAGAAAAAAGCCTATTTTCAACCTTGACACAAGCAAAACAACCACTTCCTCTTTTGCCGGCTGGCCTTCTCACACACTCACATCCTTCTGTCACCGCATGGCTGATCAGCTCATCGGCACCTCCGTCTTGCCACAACAGGCACAGCAGCATGTCACAGCCTGGCATTTTGTCGCCCATCCAAAAATAAGAGCACAGATTCTCCTGCTTAGCTTCAAGCAGTACCTGCAGTTCAACCATCATTTTACACTTGATTTACATTTTTACAATTACCCAAAAAAAGTACACCGAGAAAGTGAATCAGTGCCTGTATCCAGTAAACTGCTGTGTGGCATTTTCCGACAGTGCTGCATTGCCTTCAGTTTTTCTTGACCCCTTCTCTGCTAAAGTTTGCCAGTCTGTGCATTGAAGCATAAAAGTACAAAGTGCCCAAGAACATTCTTGTAAGATGCAAGTGATTTGCAATAGCATGGGTAGATAGATACAATGTGTACCTTTTATGGGTCATGTGGTATAGACGATTTCAGAAGATGCCCTGTGACTAGCATCTTTGTTGATATTTCTTCTCCTACACAGCACAGAAGAAACAGAAACCTCTTCCTCCTCATCCTTCACTTCTGGTGACCCCCATCTGCAATACTAGGTGGATGTACCATGAAAGGAGGTGCTGAGATGATCATGCTTTACCCACCCTCTTGATTTGTTTTCGAATGCTTCTTTCCCACTTAAGGATTGTGCTAATTGCAGAGACCCAGTCTGGAATTATGAATGGTTTATCAAGAGTGTGGAGAAAAGCATAACATGCTTTCAAAAAACGAATTCAAGGGTGGGTGGGGATTGAGTTCGATCTGACAAATGCTTTCTTGGAAATGCGTTTCATGGCTGTAGAATTAAGAAGATGGAAATAAGGGGGGGGGGTGTTAGGTGCAACTACTGCCACGTACAAGCAGCATTATTTTACTTTGTGTGTTCTTTGTCTCCCCGGATACAGACGTGAGTTTACATAATCATCTAATGCCCTTTGCCTTTGGAGCGCCTGTCTGCAGGCTATGTTTAAATCTTGACACTAATATTGATAGTGTAGCTACACAACGAGTTGTTAATCTTTCCAAACGTGATTTCTGTTTACAAGAAGGTTCAAAGAGTGTTGCCTGTGCTTTGTTTGCATATTGCTTGTGCACTCATGGGCTTGTTTCAGTTTAGGCTTTGAGTTCATTTTTAATCAGCGCAATCCCAATAGCGCAAGTACCCTTTCTTCTGGAACAGCATTTCTCAAACTTTTTAGATGGGACCCACTTTTTAGAATGTGTCAGGACCCACCGGAAGTGATTTCATTAACCTGGAAGTGATGTCATAGCTGGAAGTGACATAATCAACCAGGAAGTGCCATCACTGTACCATAATAAAATTACACTGCTATAATGCATACTGGCATTCTTGGACTGCAGAAATTGCACAACCATGAAACATCCCTGACAGAAAGCAAGAATAGGACAAAATATTATGTAAAAGCACTGAACTAAAAACAATTAAAGAAAACTCACTTGAAATTCAAACTGTTAACACTCACAAAAGGAATATAGCAAGAGTGAGGTCTGCAGCTTCCAAGATGGCTGCTCCAGCTTTCTGCAACCCACCTGACATCAGGTTGTGACCCACCAATCCACAGTCTGAAGAACAGTGTTCTAGAATATTCTTTGCTGTTCTTTGGCACATTTCGCAGCCTCTGCATATTTAACATGTTGTACATACTTGCACACATGGCCAATCTTTTCAGTGCGTTGCCTTTGGGGGAAATCTTCATAATCTGCAATTTCCTAGCCTGCTCAATGTGGCTAGATATTAGGATAATCCCAATTCAGAGTGCTGTTATCTTTTTTTAAACCCTTGCATATTTTGGGACCTGGACATCTGAAGAATGGCCTACTCTTAACATCAGTGCACACACACTGATGTCTTCATTATGCAGGTGTGTCTGTCTTAGGTGACATGGATGGGAGGCGGGACAACGGGCCTTCTGAGCTGTGTGGCCATTGGGAGCCAGCCAGGGAACATGATCTTTCTCCCCTTCCACATTTTGGTTGGACATGTGGGTAGAATGTGGAAAGGGAGCTCTAGTAACCCGAGAAACACTATGTATGGCTATATTCACTTTGGTTAGCATTGCGTTTAGTCACTATGTTACTAATTATTTTTCCAAATCGGTGCAGATTTGGTGATGCATTTTAACAGTGAGTTGAAACTGTAAATGTTTGGCGATCTCTTTGGCTGCGTCACCTGCAGGGTGGCCAGATCAAAATGTTCTGTGCGCTGGATGCAGCTCATTGGCTGCCCATTGAACCATACTGAATGAACTCAATTCTTAGCACACTCCGGCAAATTCCAAGCATAAGCAGTTACATCCTTCCTGTAGGTGAACCACTGCTTATGGAATTTTTTCCTGTGCTCTCTGTTCTGAGGATACTCTCTTTGGGCCCGAAAAAGCAACAGGTGTAAAACAAAAGTTGTGCCTGCCTGATTTGGATAATTGAGCGGAGTCTTTCTAGAGAAGAAAACCTAAACTTTATCAACCAGTCTTGCATGTCTGATCATGACCACGTACTTCACTGTTCTTGAAATGGGAAACTGGACTAGATAGAGCAGTGGTCAGGGAACAGGGGTAAATTACCCCAAATGGGGTAAAAATGAAATTCCTGGGAGTAATGGACAGATAGGAGTATTCTATTCTCTCAAGGTCTGCAGGTGTACCCAAACTCTTTACAACTTCATATTTACATAGCATTAATTAAGCTCATTAATTAATCAAATAAAAAGCAATGGGTTCCAATTTGTATTTTTTTTTCTTTTGTTCTGGTGGTGGGGGTAACGTCAAGGGGGTAACGTCGGCGTATCTGAATATATTTTGGGGTAAAAGGTTAAAAAGTTCCCTGACCCCTGAGATAGAGCAATTGCAACCCCCTGCACTTCTTTAGCTATGCCCCTGGAGCAGATCAGGTCCCAGGAGGGGGCTGAGTTTGGTGGTGGGTCCCCAGTCTCATACTTCAGCTATTTATTTGTTTATTTGTTAGGGTCGCGGCATCAAAAAGGTTGAACACCACTGGCATAAAGCTTTGAATTTTCAGGGAAGGGACCCAGAATACCCATGTGGAAGGGCCCAGCCCATGACTACAATCCACCTGACGAATACCTTTGTCATGAAATGGCTTCATCTGTCCAGTGCTCCACTTGTGGTGCACTCTGATTATATAGACTCTGATAATATAGACTAAATTTTTTAGGGACTTTAAATTCCCTGCCTTGGTACCAAGTGTTGGACCGGGCCCTTTTGTGGGTGCTGTGTTTCTCTGATACACAAGTTCAAAGAGCCCTCCCCCCCTCTCCTTGTTTTTCAGGTTTAGTTAGATAAAACAAAAGATTGGATTATAAACCAGGTTGAATTATTAGAAAGGCAGCATAAAATTCTTAAGTAAAGAGTGCAAGTTCGAATAAATTGAACATTAGAAAATGCCGTGCAATGTTAGTTTCACTCTAAACTTGTATTAACAACGTAAGAGGATCAAATCTTTAGTTTCAATAAGAAACTTTCATCTTTCTGATTACAGGCACCCCCCTGTATCCACAGGGGTTCCGATAGGGGGAAACCCTTTATAAATTATAATACTCCACATGTCCCCAGATTTTTCCACATTACCTTGGTTTTTCTTTACCAGTAGAGGAAGCAGGCATTTTCTTTCTTAACAGAGGAACAGTTTTGTTGCTTAACAGAGGAAGAGGACATGCAGGCAATGGGCCTACCAACCCATGGCCCTGCCTTAAGAATTAATAGGAGCGAATTGAAGCCAGGGGGCAGGCTTAGCAGCCATGTTAGTTGACTCAAAACAATCCTTATTCCAAGCATTTCAGATTGCTTTGCTCGTACTGTTTAGGACTGAATAGTTTACTCCTGAAATAAAAACTTACGAAAATAAAAACGTGTGATCGTGTAGAAACATTATTGGTAACCTTATTATGAGTTAATATGCAATTACAAGGTTAAATTCCTCATAATTATATTACTGAACACACCGGACAAAATGCTGTCTATTTTAACTCAGATTGCACTATTTTGACAGACTTTATTGAAATCTACACAAGCAGAAATAAAGTGTGAATGGGAAGGAAAGAAAAAAAAAGGGGGAGGGTGGGCAAAAATTAGATAAATATATAGGAAAATTACATTTAAATCTCTTCATAACACAAGTAGTTGTCAATATGAGAGTAATTCTTTTTTACTTCTAGACTATAAAGAGTATTTTTTTAAACTTCAACACTCACCCCCCACCCCTAAAACAAATTCTGTTAATGTTCAGAATTTCAAAAATTGAAAGTAGAAAATGGAAGGTGGGGAAAAAAAAGTGTAAACGGGAAGGGGGAAAAAAGGAGGGGGAAAATTTTTTTTTCCTTCTAGACCATTAACAGTGGGTGTCAGAAAATGGTGAATAAGACTGCTAGGAACAACAAGAAATTACACAGCTTCAAAAATAATGCACTCACTGAATTGTAGTTTTATTGAGCCGATGTAATGTGAATACATGAATCTTTCCGTGGAAATTAAATCCCATTTTTCGTACAGCGATTCGCATACCCGTATGCAGAACACGCAGGCATGCTTAAAGAGGTTGAGATTAACTTTTACAGACATGCAGGGAGATTTTTATTTGTGAATTCGCGGCAATCCTCCTCCTTGGCGGGAATGATCTGAGTCAGCCATATTTGTTGACCCATGGGTTCAAGAAAATGATGTCATGTCCTCTCCAGTGTATAATACCTCCATGGGGCCTACACATTAGAGAGAAGAGCCAAGGTGAATGTTAAAAGGAAGCAGGGCAGTCCCTGCTTCCTGTTAACATTTTGGCAGTGTCCCTCTAGCATGCAGGCTGCCTTCCGGCATGTTGTGTTCCTTGGTGCAGCAACAAATTGTACCTACATGTATTGAGAGTTGTCAGACAGATTGCCTTGCAGGAACAAAATTTCTGTGCAGGCAAAATGTTTGCTCTCCTTCCTCCCCAAACACACTTATCAGTGAAAAAGAATTGGTCTGGCTAATTAGTCTTTGGCTTTTAATTATGTGACTGCATATGTATTATGCCTTCCCTCAAAGTGTTCTAACAGTGCTGTGTTGGTATTTTTCTTAACTGAAAAGGTTCACACTAGACATGATGTTAGAAGCATTGTAATAGTTTCCATCTGTCTTGTTTATACTAAAATTGAGGCTGTGTACGTGATTACATTGGGACCTTGGCGGACCAGAAGGTGTGTTTAGCCATTTTATTTTGCACTGTGGTTCTGAAGTTGCCATTTTAAACATACTTTGTCTGAGTTTGAATCATTTGTGCATCTCGAAATATTTTACAGCTCAACATTAAATATCAGAGTTCTTAAAAAAAATACTGTGCCATTCAGGCTGAAGTGGTGAATGAAATAAGAGCATGTATGAAATAAGATATGAAATGTTCACTTGCCTTGAATCACACCATTGCTCCATCTAGCTCAATATTGTCGACAGTGACTGGCAGTAATTCTTCAGGTTTTCAAATGGGGATCTTTCCCCCACCTACTTGAAGATGCTGGGAATGTTTCTACATCCAAAACATGTGCTCTACTACTGAACTACAGCCTCTATCATACAAACAGGATGACTAAACTTCACTTCTCTGTTTCAGTATTTATGTCGATGAAAACATAGCTTTGTATATTTCTCCATGTCCCCCCAAACTGTGGATCAGGACCCACCAGAGAGTCGCAAGCCAATTTCAGGTGGGACATGAACCACCTAGGGCAGCCATATTGAAAATATGGGAAGATGGGATGCTGAAAAAGAGGAGGACTGTGTGGTTGTTTTGCTTGTGTCAAGGTTGTAAATACGCTCTTTTGTTTCACTTCACTATTGGAAAATGGCTGAGAAATAACCCAACTTATTGCTGCATTCTCACAGAGCAGCAGGCTCTGATGTCACAAGGACAGCACCTCTGGCCATGACATCACTTCCAGTGGGTCCCGGACAGATATTCATTCTGAAAAGTTTGCCCCTGTGCTAAAAAGTTTCAGAACCACTGCTCTAGAGTTAGAAAGGGGGGCATGCACTCATGCCCTTCTCCCCCTGTAGGGAAAAGCCTCCAAGTACTGTGTATACCTCAAGGGGTTGAGCAAACACTGTACTAATCTGTTGACCACACTGTAGTAGCAGTTCTATTATTGCTAGGGCTTTTTGGGAGCACTTCTTATCACTACAGTTGTTTTTGCCCTGTGCTAGCTTTGCAAAATAAGAGCTCAAAAATTACAGTATGCAGTTTACAGAAGCTCCCCAATTTACAAATGGTCAACTTCTGAATGTCCCTGAGCAGCCTCAGCCTCTAGTCCCAGCAACCTCCACATGATGCAAGGGTGCGTACTCCCCTCACTCTTGCTCTGTCTCTCTTTCACCCCCGAGAATCCCACTATTTGGAGTCCCCCTTGCTGGGCCACTATTTTAAGTGTGGCTGAGCAGCTTCCTTAGCTTGTTTCATGGGCATTATTGCTGGCCCATCAAGACTTAACAGTACTTACAAACAAAACTGCTTTCAAACAGACTCCTGGAACCGAACACATTTGTAAGTAGCGGAGCTTCTGCAATCCATTTGCCCATGCATTTTTGTTAGTTTATTGCCGAAAGGAAGGAAAAAAATAATCAGTTTTATGGAGTGTTTGCCTGCCTGGTTGAATGCAAGTGATTCTTATTCATCAGGGAGATGGCAGAGCAGACTTGTAAATACCCAATCTTTAAAATGCTTAAAACCCTGCTTTAAGTGCACACACAGGAAACAAAATAGAACATAATAAAGATTAAACACTAGCTCAAATTTTGAGATTTCTCTAATCCTGACCATTTAAAGCCGGCCCAAACAGGGAGGTACCTTCTCCTAAAAGTCTCCCCCTTTTTGCTGTGATTTGTTTTTCAGACTCGGACGTCCCAATCCCTGCACAATCCCATATTCTGAGCAGTTTCTCAGTTTTAGAGAGAGAGAGAGAGAGAGAGAGAGAGAGAGAGACTTGGAGCCAGCGGTGTTATGCTGCCAGAACGCTGGGCAGGACATCCGGGTGATCGACAGCCCGCCCATCACGTTCCGCAGCATTACGCCGTTTGCATAACATACGCAAGCGGCGTAATTGGTTACGCAAACAGCGTAACGCTCCAGAACGCGACGGGCGGGCTGTCGATCACCTGGGTGTCCTGCCCAGCGTTCCGGCAGCATAACACCGCTGGTTGGAGCATAATCCTAACCTGGAGTTAGGCCAGCACAATTAGGTCGACCAAGTTTGGCCCACACAAGGGCCACTGTAAAGTGCGTTTGGACCACTCTCGGAGTTGGGGAGAATGATACATGTCTGTGTGCTGGCCTCTCTGACTCAGAGAGTGGTCCAAACGTACTTTACGGTGGCCCTTGTGCTGGCCAAACTTTGCTGGCCTAACTGTGCCAGCCTAACTCCAGGTTAGGATTGTGCTCCCAACTGAATTAACATAATCTGCTTAAAAGTTTGTGTTTTTAAAGGAGGAAACTCACCCAAAATACAGGGAGAAGTGCAAGAACTGAGGGCACAATCCTAACCAACTTTCCAGCACCAGGTAGCTCTGATGCAAGGGAACAATCACTCCCTTACCTTGAGGAGGCCTCAGTGACTACTACTTCACTGTCGGATGCAGCATGTGCCCCATTGGCACCACTATGCCAATGCTGGAAAATTGGATAGGATTACGCCTTGAATCGGCATTTGACGTGCCAGTAAATCCATCTATTACAGACTTGGTGACAATTGTTGAAGCCAGGCCCACCCAATTGCAGGAAATTTGGTACAACTTCAGAGAGTTCTTGTTTTATACAGCGTCCTGAGCATCTTGAAGGACGAGCAAGATAGAAATATGACCACTTAATAGTCAAGCATGCCACACTGGGCTAAGAACATAAGAAGAGCCCCAAATGGATCAGGCTAAAGGCCCCTCTAGTCCAGCTTCCTGTATCTCACAGTGGCCCACTGGATGCCTCAGGGAGTACACGAGACAACAAGATGCCTGTATCTCGTTGCCTCTCCCTTGCATCTGGCTGGGCCATAAAGTTATCAAAGTGATGTCCCACTCATAAACCCTCCAAATACCAAGGCCACATGTCTTCGAGCACCATTCTTATTTCTGTTCTTCCTTTTTGCTTTGGTATGGTTTACCCGCTTTGGTTGAGCAGAAGACCACTTTTGCTCATGCAAGGCACCCCTCCCCGATTTGCACGGATTCCTCCTGCATATTTCATAGTATAATGCAGCTCCTTTACACTAGAAGGTACCCTGATTGAGAGTGGGCAACCATGAGGTACTACAGTGGGGATGAGAAGACGCAAAAGCCCCATTGTGTGAGTGAAATTCTGTATGTGTTAATTGTGATCTCCCTACTCTCCCTAGGTGTCCTCATGAAATTGTTTATCCTGTTGTAGAGACTGGAGATTTTTTCCCCTTTTGTTTTAAATAATATTGAATATGCACACGGTTGTGTGTTCTGCTTCGCTGGATGTGTATGAACGAAAGAAATATTGACATAGCTTGATGGAATAGCAGAATAGCCATGGTTTCGCAGGAATAGGGGGAAAAAAACATTCACCAGAAATGAGGAGAGGGATGAGGAATGTGGTTATGTTGTAGTTTGGAATAATATATCATGATTTTCTACTGCATCAGTATATTTGAAGGATTTATATCATGCCCTCCCCCTGGAAATTGAGGCAGTTCCCAATAATAAATTTAAAATGCATTACCATGCAAAAATAACCACAATGAAAGCAGCCCTGAAAATATAATGAGCATGTGGCTCATGAAATTTGGTACATTATACAGTGCTTGATATTGGGTTCAAATATTAGCATCAGTGATGGAGATGAAATTTCAGTTGGATAATTTAGAATATTCACGCCCCTCCTCCATTTGAGATGCCTTATCTCACTGTAAGGCGAACTTAAAGGTAAAGGTTTCCCCATGACCGAATGGTCTAGTCGTGACCGACTGTAGGGGGCAGTGCTCATCTCCGTTTCAAAGCCTGTAGAGCCGGTGTTTTGTCCGAGGACAAGCTTCCGTGGTCATGTGGCTGGCATGACTCTACGCTGTAGGGCACGGAATGCCGTTACCTTCCCATCGAAGTGGTCCCTATTTATCTACTTGCATTTAGGTGCTTTTGAACTGCTAGGTTGGCAGGAGCTGGGACAAGCAACGGGAGCTCACTCCGTCACGCAGTCTCGAACTCCCAACCTTGCAGTCGAAAGCCCAGCAACAGTGGATTAACACGATGCGCCAACTTAGACCTTTTCAAATTCAGACCTGGACTAGTATTTGTTCATCACCTTCACTACCAAACAGGCTTCCTTCTGTTCTCTGCCACCCTTTATTTTCCCTTCTTCCAAACTTGGCAGTAGGGAGAGCCATACTGTGGACATTGGGACTCTAAGGAATTTACAAGGGTCTTTGCACCTGAATAATTGCAACATTCAGGGTACCAGAGACCAAAGAGAGTTTGCTGTGCCGGCTCCTGCCTCCCCATAGGTAAATTTGGGGAAGGGGTAGTTGGCAGATCATAGAGCAACTGGAAGAGGTCATGAAATCCTCTTGCTTTCTGCAATCTTTGTCTTTGAGTACTCAAATACTTGAGCCTTGTAAGTAGTTTTAAGTGCAAGTAAAGAAAAATTTGTGTTTTGCTATCTAACTCTGTGCATGTTTGCTATAATAAGGTCCATTATATTCAATAGCATTTACTCCCCTGTATGTTTGCCTTGGATTGAAGCCTAAATCCAGGGCAAACCGAGGGGAATTCAACCCGTTTCAACGGAACATCTTGGCATTTTGTGTTTTTTAAAAACCTGTTCTAAACTTTACGGTGGCAAAGCTATGCTTGAATAAAGCATATCTAAGAAGAATTTCCAGTGGTCCCCCTCCCCAAATGTGATTTCTCCACCTCGTGACTATGCCAATTGAAATTATGGCCAATATTAATTATGAACATTTGGTAAAATGACAGAGCAGAACCTATTCAAGTAGCAGAATTTAGCTTTGGAAGGGATTCTGTTGCCCCACTCTTATAGAGTACACAGAGCTCTGGGTATAATTTATTTCCACAACCTAATATTAGCTTTTCGTAAGAAAACATACAGGAGGTGTCCTTGAGAGAGAGGAGTTAACACTCTTTTTAAAAAGTCGTTGCTGTAATTAAAGCCTGAAGCTCCTTGTTACTATGGAAACCCAAAGCAGCACAAATATGAGACGCAACTTCCAAGGCTGTAGTTAACTTGGCTTTAATATTCTCCATTCCTGAGACTGGATGCTTTGCGCTTGTGTTTTTTCCTCTTCTCTCCTTTCCAGTGAGAAGAAATTGGTTCTGCAGGTGAGCCCAGATGGTTCTTGAAGGGAGGACGCTTGCAGCTCCTGAGAGGTGTTTTCCCTATAAAGTGGAGCAATTACAAAATGAGGAAAAAGGCACTCTGGAAAACAGAGCTGCTGTCTCGAAATTTCGCCTACAGCAAGCGCACATTGTTGGGGCAAAGCCCAGAAACCGGCTCTGTTCTGATTGAAACTGCCACACCTTTCCCCAGTTCTTTTGACAGCCCCCTTTCTGCACCTGCTGTAGCCAGAAAGATCCCCAGGTATGCCGTACAGCAGGAGAGGGTGAAGGCAGACAAAAAAAACAAGGAAGGAACAAGTGGAAGAAACTTCTGCTCCTTCTTTTCCTACTGAATCTGACTGTAGTCAGACAGGGCCATCCTATTTTCATCTGTTATGAACTGAGGAAAAATATTAAGGGAGCAGAGAAAAGTGAAGGGGGAGTGGCTTTTCTTTTTTTGCCTAGCCCTGTGTTTCTCAAACTGAGGGTCGGATCCACTTGGTGAGTCCCAACCTGATGTCAGGCGGGTTGCGGAAAGCAGGGAGCAGCCATCTTGGAAGCTTGCAGACCTTACTCTCGCTGTATTCCTCTTTGTGAGTGTTAACAATTTGAATTGTCAAGTAAGGATTTTTATTTTGTTTTCAGTTCCGTATTTTTACATAATAGTTTGTCCTAATCTTATTTTCTGGCAGGAATGTTTCATGGTTGCGCAGTTGCTTCAGTAAGAATGCCAGTTTTCGTTCCAGGAGTGTCATTTTATTATGTCACAATGATGGCACTTCCTGCTTGATTATGTCACTTCCTGCCATGACATCACTTCCAGATTAACGACATATCTTTGTGGGTCCCAACCAGGGGGTGGCCCTGCCCATGCAGTTAGATAGGAACACAGTGAGACCAGAGGGGGCGGGCTTAGCGGCCATGTTTTTATACTCAAAATGCTGATTCCAAGCATTTCAGATTGCTTTGCGCGTAGTGTTTAGGACTGAATCGTTTACTCCTGAAGTAAAAACTTACCAAAATAACAACGTGTGATCGTGAAGAAACATCATTGGTAACCTAATTATGAGTTAATATGCAATTCCAAGGTTTAATTCCGCGTAATTAGTCAGCCATATTGTTAGACCCATGGAGTTGCGTCGGCCATATTGTTAGACCAGACCATGGACCAGAACCATTGCGTCGGCCATATTGTTTGACCAGACCGGAAGTTTCAAGAATATGACGTCATTTCGTCTCCATGTTTATTATAACTCCATGGTCCCAACATGAATGCCATTCTGAAAAGTGGGTCCCAGTCAAAAAGTTTGAGAACACTGGCCTCGCCAGTTTTGTGCAAAACAGCTGCCAGATTTGTGTACCTATCAAATAAGGTTCATAGAATCCTGTTTTGCCTTACCAGGTTCCAGGGGACTGCTTGGCTTCTAAAGGGGCCTTTAACAGATTGAGGGGAGGAATCCTCATTAAATGTAACATTTATGAAATGGCACTGACTTTCAGGAAGGAATTGTGTTTGTCCAATTATACTGATGCTGTCCAGTGAGGACTTTATGCTAGTTCTTTGCGAATATTTGCTAGCCGGAACACTTTCTCAAATTGGAAGAAGCGCATTTGCCCCAAGCAGTTGACTTAAGATCACGGAACGTTCAAAATTACCCACTCTTGGAGGCGGACTACCACCTGAGTTTCTTTATCAGTTGCTTTGATTATTCCTCCTGATTGGAATAAGGCAACCCAGAGCAGTAATTCATTCAGAGATTCTAAGGGTTATGTTCTCCTGAGAGCAGGTAATCTTGCTTTGTCTCTACAGCCTAAGTGATTGAATGCCATAAGCACAGCTGATGCAGAGGGATGGAAGATTTCCTGCTCCTCGCAGAAGCTGATGAAAAATAGGCAGGGCCAGAGCAGCAACCATGCATAGACCACCACCTGTGTGGGTGGGAGTTTGGGGTCAAAGCAGCCTTTATGTTGTATCTCATGATGGTACCCCAACATGTATTTATTTATTTTTGAAAATTTTTATTTTATATATATAGGTATGAGCAATGGAAAGGGTGGTACATAGGAAAAGGGTACAAAGGTTCACACAAAAGGTCCACACTGATTAGTCTTACCTATTTTAGTGTTTGCATACAGTCTATACCATGACTTTAACATTGCTTAATTGTCCTGTATACAAAACTTACTAACTCTTATTTTTCGTTTATAATTATCTAATTGACTCTAGCCTAACACTTCTATATAATAATGTATTAACTTCTAATGTTATTTCAGTTCTGCTATTCATCCATAAATTTACCACTTTTTAAAGTCTTGTTCAATCATTTTCTTAAATAACTCTCCAACAGACATACAATAGCTACTTTCAGTTTCTCTAATTAATACATAAGGATAAAAAAAAAGAAAAAGAAAAAAATAACTTCATTTGAATTTTTTCCTTTTGAGGGGAAGGTCACATTTAGTAAGAATATCTTAATTTATACTTTCATCATAGTCTCCCCTATTTAAATATCATCTTTTCTCATTGGCTATATCTTCCCTAATTCAATCTCCATATTCTGGGTGTCTTTCACTCAAAGGTTCTTCCCCTCTTCTTCTTCTTCTTCTTTTTGTTCTTCATTCTCAATTTATTCTGCCAATTTCCCCTGTTTCCGTCCTTTACGTTATTGCAGTATCTCTTCCTCCTTGAATATTCCTGAGAAAGATTCTGCATTTCAGTCTTGAACATCCAATTGTTCCAATTGCTAGATCCAATTGTTGTTTCCTGAAATTTATCTCCAGCACTCTGTAAAATTCTTGTAGATCCAATTCTTGTTCGATAGGGTTTATCTTCAGCTCTCTCTATATCTCCCATGTGGGCTTTGTTTGTTCCTCCATTGACACTACTTCCCTTCCTGGAGCTAGCCTGCCCGCAATTTGCCTTCCAGTAACCTCTGTTTTTATCTCCAAGAGGCCCTGTATTCTAGTCATAGACCCTGACTGGTCCAATTCCAACTTCAAACAGTGTATCTCTGTTCGGTCTATTGTCTTGTCTTCCTTTTTAGTTTCATTCATAAATTTATCAGCATACCTAACTTCTTCTGATAGGCTCTCCAAATCTTGTAAAACTTTCTCTCCAGTATTCTTAATAATTGTAACTTCTTGCCGCACCTGCCGGATTTCTGAAAGTAATTGAATCAATAAAATCTGAGTAGATTGCCTGGTATTGTCCTGTCTTAAAAATCCATGTGTTCTTTCTTGTCTTAACATCTTTTGGCCTCAAGGTATAGCTAGCTACAAAATCATGTTTATGAGTAATAATATTTTTCTCTTGCTTCTCTATGAAACTGATTTCATTCACCCCCTTACCATTGAAATGTATACTTAGTAAGAGAATTATTCAGTGGCGATCAATACATAAACAACAATCAGTTCAGTTAGATCTGTGTTCATATACTCCAGTAGTCTCACGTTTTGCAAACATATATTTCTTTAAATGTCTAGACACAACACGGCTTATTATCTATAACCAGTTCAGCCAGTAAAAGTGAAAGTAATTTCAGTCTTTGTTCTCTCTGACCGCTCTGTTCTTTAATGCGCCATCTTCTTTTTCAAACACCCCAGTTGTAATTCAATCCCGTTTATAAATTCAATCAATTCCACTTAATTTACAATTTAAATATAGCCACCAAGTTAGTCTCATTGTAAATTCGATTACTGCCAGCAATCTCTCCCCCTCATACATTCCCCCATTAGAGCAGGGCATTCCTCAAACAGCCTTAACTATAAATCTACCACGTTTGTCTTCCGTCCCCTTCGTAATCCACAAGTCCAAGCAAGCAAAACAGGCAAACTTACCCCAATAAGTCCAAATTTATTCCAGAAATAAGTATCAATCCAGGATCTGTCCAAACTAATCAGTTTTCTCTAATATCTTGTAAATCCTTCAGGAGTCCTTCACTAGTCATATAAGAAAAAAGTCAGCGTCACATTGTCTTTAGATCATGTAACTCTTTCTGTTAGATCACAAGAAAAAGGGGGGAAAGTCCGTTGTCTTCACTCCCAGTTTGTCTTTTATTTCTCCATCGCGGCTCCAGTCTTAAATCTTTGGTCTTTAATCTTCATCTATTTCAAATAATAAAGTCCCGCACTGTTTTACAAAGAGTTAATTGATGTTAAAATATAGTCCCAAGTATAATTTCTAATTATACAATATATAATATATATTAAAATTAAAATATAGTCCCAAGTATAATTTCTAATTATACGCTGGAGAAGGAAGTGGCAACCCACTCCAGTACTCTTGCCAAGAAA
>JAJKFI010000030.1:9049475-9074398 GCA_029204185.1 Lerista edwardsae
CGAAGAGTCGGACACGACTTAGCGACTGAACAACAACAACAATAATTTCTAAAACCCTTCCAAGATCTCTGTTACTGCTCTCGACGTAGAGGGAGGGGGGATCCCCCTCTCTTCTCCCTCTTGTCACTTTCAAACTGCTAAGTCTGGTGTCTTTATTCTTCAATTTCGGGTAGTAGAATCACATCCGTCTTGCCTCGGTTTAATTTTTTGGATTGTAGTTCTTAGATTGTAGTTCTTGAATTTAAGTTGCTATTTCTTTCCAAAACTTCTATAGCTGCTCTCAGTGTGGGTGGAAGCCGGAGGACAGAATTATTCCGGAATCATAAATGGCGTCCAGATCCAGCACTTCTTCTCAAAACAGCAGCCTTGAACCTTCCAAAACAACAGTTCATGCTGCTTTTCAGGTTCAAGTGGCGCTTAAGCCCTAGGCCTTCTCCCCAAGGGTAGATCCCCCAAAAAAGAAGGCTTTCGTGTCAGATCTCTCTGAGATTGAGAGAATTGTGGCACCCCATTCCAAACTTGGCCCCGCCCCCCATCCCCCAACATTTTCTTAAGGTTGTGTACCTATGGATAGTTTCTTTAACTTGATGCAACCATATTACGTACATTAATCACAACCAGAATGCATGCATGAGCTGAGTTCAGGATTGGATTTCCAGGTACAAAATATTGTTAGTTTGGTGCTAGGCAAGTATAATATCTCTGCAATGAGGAGTTCTTTTAATGAGGGGGAAAATTTCTTCTCTCCAATTATTTTGCTTTCTCGTACAAGGTGTGATGGCCGATAATCTGTTTTCATTTGAAATATTCCAATATTAAAAAAGACGCGTTGTTATTAGAGGCAAGACAAAGCAAAACAAAACATCTTTTGTATAGGAGAATAGGACCTTTAGGAGTATTTTCTAATGAGGTTATTCATAATGCAATATTCACCTAATAATAGCAGCTTTGAAAGGCCTTTTGGCGCAAAAGATATTTTAATGAACAAATGATGAACTTCCCTTTAGTCTTCACACTCTGAAAGGCTAACTACAACACAATCTTAGCTAGCTAGATTCTTGGTTTGTATAGTGGTGATATATTATACTTGGCAGTAGGGGGGAAACAGTCTACCACAAATTATCCCCAACTTTCCTTATCTCAAGATAAACTTGACACCAGTCTAATCTTAGCATTCACTTTTGCCTGCCCAGCAGCATTTCGAACTTGCAGAAAGATACTGTCAGCATCTTTCCAGAGCTATTGTAATATATTAATAGTTGATACCTGGTTAGCACTAGGATGGCTTAGCAGAATTTAAAGAAATAAAAGCTGTATTCAGGCACTCGCTGTCCTGTGGAGTGCAAACGTATGAGGGCTTCTCCAGAATATGCTATGCTAACCCCGCTAGCAGGTTGAGGCAGGTCACGCTTTGATGAAAGGGGAAGCCATCAGAAATTGACACAGAGCATTGTTTTCGCCTTTTAGCACCAGATGTTTGTCACGCAAAATCTGACAAGTCCAAATAAGGAGCCATTTATGTTGTCTCTAATTATCTAGCTCTATCACTGCCTCATTAAGACAGCTGGATAAGTCCCCCTCATTCGGTGTTGCAGTTTGACTGAATGCTAGGATGGGCTGAACATCTGCTTGAGAGCCAGGAAGTAATTAGGCTTAAATCTGAGCCCAGCTGATGGCTTGAGTCTATGGACAAGTGACGTATTTATCACTGCCAGACCTTGCTTTTGTGGTGTTGAGGAGGAGACAAGGGGGGAACAAGTATAGGGGCTCCTAGGTGTTCAAACCAGCAAGGAAGCCTGATCTAGAAGCCTTTATAAGGGGTCAAGGAGCACCATCTGACCTGCTTTGGCCTATTGATGTCGGCTTATTGATGTTCTTCCAGGTGGCCCTACATCTGGGTGATGGTGCCAGTTCAAGACCTCCTGCAGGCTTAACTTCTGACAGTCCCACCTGTGTCCCATCCTTCATTCATTGGTCTTGGCACATTGAGGAGCACAGCAGCAGTACTTCATGTCTGTTGGTGCACCATTGGGTAAGGCAGGTTGCATTTGGAGCCCCATCTCAGAAGCCAAAAAATCTTGGGACACTCCTGTTTTGGGCAGTACCTAGCAATGACTCTCATCAGTGTGTTTTGCAGAAGCTACTGGCACAAACTAGCAAGCATTGTTCCCATGTAATCTCTGATTCAGTGTAAATCAAAGCACAAGCCACTTAGGGCACAATCCTAACCCAGGAGTGTCGCAAACGCACCATAAAATGCATTTTAGACTACTCTCGGAGTCAGGGAGGACTTCTGTGTGCCGGCCACTTCGACTCAAAGAGTGGTGCAAACATGGTTTATGGTGCATTTGCGACACTCCTAGGCCAGCACAAGAAACTTATGCCTAAATCCAGGTTAGGATTGTGCCCTTAGACATTTGTATTCCAGGGTAAGGGACTATTTTTCTTTGTTTCCTTCCCCCTGCCCCCAAGGAAAAAATATCAGATCTGATTTTGTGGCAGCCACATCTTAAGTTGGCGAAATCATGTGCCTGTTTACTGAAGAATTATAGTTATAAGCAAGATCAAGATCACAAGCATGTCACTAAAAATGAAAAACAAGTTTTGGTGAAAAATAACCAGTAAAATATTTCGTACGCAGTTGGCTATCCAGTTCTGGGCTGTTGCTCAAAGTACTATAATTTTAAAGGCGGGACGCAGCTATTCACCTACATTATTCAGTTGTCTTTAAATTCCAAAGGGCGCATTTCCAAGTGAAAGACATGCTTGTAGCACTTTTCCTTTTTTCTCCTGATACTTGCTTTCGTCTACTTGCAGTTCTTTCACCATCACTACTGTTGTGATTATAATGCAGTTTCAGGCATTGTGTATAGTTATGGTGGATGCTAGTACGTAAGTAAGAACAAGTGATTATCAAGACCTGCTTCTTACAAACAATAGCTAAGGTATTAGATTTGTAGCTATTGGATGCTATTCCAGACAAAGAAACTTGCTGCAAATAGATGTCATGGAGAAAGACTATAGCTTATATTTCTTCCTAGCATGCTAATCTTCTGTGTGAAAGAACATTTTTAGGAGTGTGCCCCTTCCAGTGATGTCATTCAGGGGGAACGGACCAGAACGGGTGTTCCGGATCCTAAGGGGCTCCATGGCTGGTTCCGGGTTCCCGACAAATGCCAATCAAAAGTGAGTTCCTGTTCCTAAATCATTTGAATGACACCACTGGCCCCTTCCCATCATGTGGTGGGACCTTTAGCTTGGACACTCGAAATGATACGCCTGGTGGCTCACAAGATCCCTCAGGGAGCATATGAGACAACAAGATAGCTGCATCCTGTTGCCACTCCCTTGCATCTGGCATTCTGCTACTAATGGAATGAATGAATGAATGAATGAATGAATGAATGAATGAATGAATGAAAATGGACTGCCCTTTACACCCAAGGAACCTAGAGTTATGTGCGAAGAAACGTTCTAATGCTGTCGCCCTAAAGCCAACATTATAAAGGCTGTATCAGTTATGCATACAATAAAACAGCACGTTTTGTTTTGCAGTTTTACCTCAGTTATGCGTGTCTGTTCATAGAGTGTTTAAAGAATTGTTGCCTTCCTTCTCTGGTGTGCACATAGACTTGTTAGTGAGTGTTTTTTAGGGTAAAGCCTGTAAAAATACACATATAACACATCTGTTAAATTGGTATATTTCTGTGATTAAGAATATTAGAGTATGTTAAAAGCCCCTTCCCCAAACTGGAGGAAATATTCTGCCCTGTTTTCCCTCTGTAACATAATGAATGGTGCAACCAAGACAGAGAGGAAACTAAACAACCATTTTAGAAGATTAAAAAATAACAGGAAAAACTTTGTTAGAACCTCCTTTCAGCTCTGTATTTTCCACCAATTGTTCAGGTGTTTAGCAGATATCCTCAGCTACGGAAACATCTCGTTCGTCAAACACATTGCCTCAGTTTCCTCCAAATCCTTTCAAAATATCAAATATTTATATGATTTCCTGCCTTTACCAACTGGCAGGAGAAAAGGAAGTGGTATTTCAAGGCTCTGATGGGATAAAGCAGAATAATAAATACTGTGCGTTGCACTGAATTTCATGGTCAGGTCTCCTCCCGTCTCTCCCTCTTGTCTAGAAAACCACTTTAGTCAACTCACAAGGAAATTCCCAGCAGCCACATTAACTCTGCGAGGGAAATGAGCAAGAAAAAGATGGAATGATCATCAGTTTTTCAGCAACCACAACAGTTCGCAGAGAGCCCAATCTTATTTATGTCTGTTCAGAAGGAAATCCCATTGGGTTCAATGGGGCTGATTCCAAGGGAAGTTTGTACAGTGGGCCTTCGATAACTGAAGTGTTCCATTCCTAGAACCCCCACAGATAACAAAATCTACAGGTATTGAAACTTGCTGATTCAGGGCCCACCCCCACCCTCCAAATCCAACTGGAGCTGAGCTCTGGTTGAGTCTGGATGGCTTTCTGAGGCCCACAAGTGCTTATTAACCAATACATAACTTTGTCACCAGTATCAAGGAATTGCTACCATAATATCCTTTCCAGACAGAGCGTGTTATCTATAGGGCAGTAAAAAGGTAAAGGTTTCTCCATGACCAAATGGTCTAGTCGTGACCAACTATAGGGGGTGGTACTCATCTCCGTTTCTAAGCCGAAGAGCCAGTGTTTGTCCTAGGACAAGCTTCCATGGTCATGTGGCCAGCACGACTATACACCGTGGCACACGGAACACCGTTACCCTCCCACCAAAGTGGTACCTATTTATCTCCTTGCATTTTTAGGTGCTTTCGAACTGTTAGGTTGGCAGAAGCTGGGACAAGCAACGGGAGATCACTCTGTCGCGTGGTCTCGAACTGCCAACCTTCTGGTCAACAGTTCGGCGGTTTAACCCACAGCACCACCACGTCCCAAGGGCAGTAGGGAATCCTTATTCCAAAGTTGATAGTGGCAAATCAGGAACCAATATGTGATTACACATTTCTTCTCCATAAACTCTTCATGAAGCAAACTTCCTTCTAGCTGTGTTTAAACAGAGCATCAATCATCCGCAACCATAACTGTGGCTAACAGTAACCAGAGTTTTCCTTAAGCCAGAGTCTGAAAGTTAGACTATACAATACTTTTCATATGTGGTTGGATGCTGCATGCGTCTGTTTTCTTGTGTAAATGGCATGTGCAGAAATCCTGATCTAGATCAGGACTATGGTAGATAGGGGTTTTTAACACGTTCCTGCTTACTTGCAATCTAGATCAGGCTTCTCCCTGTGCAAGGAATCAAGACAGATGAGGTCAAACCACACATTAAATGTAACAGGTAGATTGACACTAAAAGTAATGTGTATTCCTGCTTTAAAGGGCAGGTTTGATTAATGGCATCTCTAACCTCGACTACATAACTGACGTGTTTGTTATGTGGTAGTCAATGAAATGAATTGTGTTGCTTTGAGCCTAAGTTCCCCTGCTGTTGTAACCACAGATTTCGACTTGTAGCCAAAAAACACAGCATAGCTGATTCTTACCATTGCAAAATACTTGTGCGATGGGGGATAAAAGGAAAGAAAACTAGTGCAATGCATTTGCACTCATTTATGCAATGCAATGCATTTAAGGTTTGTGTAGGGATGAGTTTGCTATGGGAATGCAGAAATGCACTGAGAGTGGTATTGGAGGCAGAAATCTATTTCCTGAATTTCAATCTTTCTCTCTCTTGTAAGTTTCTAGTGCACGACAGTGACGGTGTATTTGAAAGCACATGAGCAATGCCTGCTTTTAGAATTCAGCCTTTTTTGGGCCCAGAATATGTGGGGTATCACACACCTTTTTAATTTGATACAGGAAAAAAGACAACCCTGTGTATAGGAGTTACAGACAGTATAGTCCTTTTCCTCTGTTATCGAATTAGGATGCATATTTCAGTTTTTCAACCTACCTTTATATGTGTATCAATGAATCTCAGTAATGTGCATGTGTTTTAATGTTACAGAAAAATGACTCTCTGTTAAACCAAGACAAAATCTTCAGGGACAAATAATCTCTGCAAGCAAGTTCTCCATTGATGAGGGAGTCAAGTCTACACCAAGCTGCTTTATAATGGGCACTACCAATGAAGACGTTTCGATGGAGCAAAACTTGAACCCTCTCTGCTTTGAATGTGGCCAACAGCATTGGACAAGAGAGAACCACCTGTACAATTACCAGAATGACGTGGATGATGATTTGGTCTGCCATATTTGCCTTCAGCCCTTGCTACAGCCACTGGATACACCCTGTGGCCACACATTCTGCTATAAGTGCCTACGGAACTTTCTGCAGGAGAAGGATTTCTGCCCTTTGGATCGCAAAAGGCTCTACTTTAAGCTGTGCAAAAAATCCAGTATCCTTGTTCACAAACTGCTTGACAAGCTCTTAGTCTTGTGTCCCTTTTCTTCAGTGTGTGAGGAAGTCATGCAGAGATGTGATCTGGAAGCGCACCTCAAAAACAGGTGAGCCGCAAGGGTAATCTCTCAATGGACATTGGCTATGACAGCAAAGACGGGGAATATAAGAACATAAGAAAAGCCTCGCTGGATCAGGCCAAGGGCCCATCTAGTCCAGCTTCCTGTAACTCACAGTGGCCCATCAGATGCCTGCATTCTGTTGCCACTCCCTTGCACCTGGCATTCTGAGGTAAACACACTGGTGGCTAGTCAAGATTACTTTGACAGCCACCAGAACCAGATATGTACACATAGGCACAGCCCCACTGGATCAGGCCTAGAGCCCAGCTTCCTGTATCTCACAGTGGCCCACCAGATGGCTCAGAGCACATAAGACAACCAGATACTTGTAACTCCCTTGCATCTGGCATTCTGAGGTAGCCTATTAACTTTGCATCACCCCCAAAGAAGACACCAGGCTGCAGTTGGGGTTTAACTTTATTAATACAAATGGCCAGTTTTTCAGTCATGAAACCTACTGAATACACCAAATCTCTTGGGTTCGATGGTGTCATGCTAAACACCAACAATGAGAGAAGGCTTCAAGCCTTGGTTGGGGTTTTTCCAGAGGCATCCAGATGGACCTTTTCGTCCAATTTTTTTTTCTCTAACAAGATTGGCTATTTCCTAATAACAGTAGCTAGCAGATTGCTAAGATGTCAAAGAGCATCTCTGAGAGAATTCACAATGTCTTTGCAGCCTGCCTGGGGGAAAGCAAAATATCTGGAAACTAGCATCCACAGTGTTGTAGCATTTTTAGTGTGCAGCGTGCCTCAGTTCTTGCTCTACTCATCCTTGCTATATAAGCGAATGAAGTGTGTTGTTCCTGTTTCTCTTGTATCAAACTGGTTCTGGAGAAATACTGCTTTCACCTGTATATCCAGATCAGGGTTGAAGGCCACCTCCCAGGTCCAAGGCCAACACTGTATTATTCTGGACCACACGGAACTGGAATAGGCTTGGCGTTGCCAGCCGACATTCTGACTCAGACCTGTTAGTTTCCATTGACAGAATAATCTGCTTCATTTAAGCATAAAAGCTGAATGAGATGTTTCCATTGACTAACTGAAATGCCAGTGTTACCCTCCAGCAACTTTGGAGCCTGTGGCAAATCTGTGAGCCAGTTAACAAGGAGATTAGAAGAATGAAGCACAAATGTAATTATTTCCTGGTCACTAATCCCGCCCCCAATATTACCCTATTACTTCATTAGCATCCCCTTGATTTATCAGATTTTCAGGTTCAGCAGATTCCCTTGAGAATCACAGACCCATGGAAGCACTTCCAGCTCATCTGTAATAGCCTGCCACAAGTCTTTGGTGGACTTTAGTTCCCTAGCACATAGTATTTCATAACCTGCTTAATGTTTAATAGTTTTTAAAATATATTTTCCCAAACGTCATTTACTGAACAAAGGTTAGAGTTTGTTCTTCTGAATTTTAGTGTTTTTTTATTAGACAAGTATTGAGAGAAGGATATAAATGTAAAGGGGAGGGTGTCAGCTTTTTACAATATCATGTTGTTGTTTCCCCCCCCCCCGAGCTTGTACAGTAGTGGAATGTTATGCATAGAGCACACCCAGTTACCTAAAACCACAAGCACTCTGAAAGTGCAATCCTGAACTGGAGTTAGGCCAGCATAAGCTAAACCAGCAAAGTTTGGCAGGCACAAGGGCAACCGTAAAGTGTGTTTGGACCACTCTCTGAGTCAGGGAGGATGGTCTGTGTGCTGGCCTCTCTGACTCCAACAGTGGTCCAAACATACTTTACAGTGTCCCTTGTGCTGGCCAAAGTTTGCTGGCTTAGTTTATGCCGGCCTAACTCAGTTTAGGATTGTGCCTTGAGTTAGACCCATACTAGTTGCTTGTTCACCATCACAGCTGAGACAGATACCTGGGATCTGTGTGGGCCATGCCCTGTGCAGGGGACAGTATTTCCCCTCCTTTGGGTGTGACTCCTTTTTTTTCCTTTCTGTCTTGGTGCTGAAGTGCCTTCAGATTCTCCTTCATGGATGTATCTACGAAGGAGAATCTGAAGACATATCAGTGCTAATCCCACAGATGCTACCCTCATCATATCAGACGAAAACCTCATCTGCCCTTTGTGAAATGATGGTGCCGTTTTGTTTAAACAAAAGTTGTTTGTTTGACTCTGGAATTTTTATTTTCTAGCACAGTGCTTCCCAAACTCCTACAAGGGAGTTGGGAGCATTGTAAGTGTGTGTGGAAGGGGGGGAGGGGATATGGCCGCAAAGCGATTCACAGGATTGCACCTCTGCAGGAGTGCAGGGTGTTTTTTTCTAATTACTTCTGCCAGTGCCAGCCTCTTGGGGGGTGAGGAGCCCCTCCCCCCCGATGCCTCTACAGGGCTCCCCAAGCCCTCCTGAACAGTTAAAAAAAAAATTGAAAATCACTTCCTGGTTTCAACTGAAAACCAGAAGTGGTTTTCAATCTTTTTGTCTTTTTAGTGTTCAGGTAGCTTAGGGAGCCCTGCAGAAGCATCGGGGTGGGGGGGCTCAGTGGTGGGATTCAGGGGGTTCGCCCAGGTTCTATAGAACTGGTTGTTAAATGGCCGGGCCCCGCCCACTCGCTTACCTTGGCTGGGTTCAGATTTTTTTTGGCTCCAGCTATGACATCATAGAACTGGTTGTTAACTTTTTTGAATCCCACCACTGGGGGGGCTCCCCCAGAAGCTGGCACTGGCAGAGGTAAGTAGGGAAAAAAACCCTCCTCCCGCCCCGCAGTAGTGAAATCCTGGGGATCACATTATTGCCATCTCTCTCCTCCCACCTCTTATAGGGACAAGTACGTCCCTGGCTGGTGGATTGCTACCCACCAGTTTGGGAACCACTGTTCTAGCATCCTAAACCGCATCATCCCCTCTCTGTGACATCAGAGCAAAGCAACCAATAGTAGCCAGAGTAGTAAGACAAGGAGAAAAGAAAGAGGAAATTGCAGGATTGAATAAGTCCAGGGTATGAGGAGCATTTGGGGAGGTTTCAGAAGCACTCAGACATATTTTCTATTTATTGTGGTTTTGAGATGCCATCCAGTGCCTGTTTATACAGCAAGAACATGGCTGCTATTTGCAATCCGTGAGATTCATATACTATACATATCCTACAGACTTAGCACAGTTCTTTTCAGCTTGGTTTCAATCTGCTTCTAGGCAAAAGGAAGAGGGGAAGAGGGTTTTGGAAACATAGCCTTAACTGGTGGCAGGCAGACTCATGATCAAGCAGAGTTCACTTGGTTCTTGTCAAGCAAGTTGCTTTTCTCAGTCACCATTCCACCAAGAGAGCTTTTTGTTTGTCCACGTTTTGTGCTTTTTCAGGTTTAGATAAATCTAAGGAATCAGATTATTAGCTTGGTAGATCAACAGCCTGCACCAAACATAAATGAAGAGATGAAACAGACTACAGTGGATCCATTATATCTGCGGAAGATCCATTCCAGGACCCTTAGCCGATACCAAATTCCATGAAGAATTAAATCCACCTCTAGAGAACCTCAGAGGACCTCCGAGACATGACCAGAAATTGCTGCGTGAACCAGAAGTTACTTTCAGTCGCGTGGAAGTAACCTCTGGTTCAGAGATAACCTCGCAATGTTCGTGGATGCAGATCCCTTTGGGAAAGGAGTGCCCAGGGCTGTATTATCCAGTAGGCGGAAGCTTAGAGGCCCCACAGGGACTAGGACCCATCAAATTGGCATGCCTAATGTAAGCGTTTCCAAATTCAGCCCCTGGGGACTCCCATCCAGCCTGCCAATCCTTCAATTGGCAAGAGACTACAGCAAGCCTGGCCTTGCAAAGGCATGGGGCAAGCCCCACCTACAGGGAGTGAGCTGGACTGCACGTGGAGGCTGAATTGCCAGGAAGCTTCCATGCAAGCCTGTGTCCGCGTTTATGAGGTTTTTTTTTTCCCCTTTTGGGAACAATTTAGAAGTGCCTGGCTTTTCCAGGTATTGCCCCTCAGATTTCTCCTGGGGGTGGGGAGCTTCCATGCAAGCCTGGGTCTGTTTGTGGAGAAGCCTGCCTAAGGTTAGGGGTCTTATTTGTAAGCTGCAGGGGCCTTATTTGTAAAGGGGAGCCTTGCCTCTTCACCAGGGGCTTCCATTCATTGTGAGAAATTTTCCTGAAAAGTTTTGAAGGGGGTCCAAAATATTTGAAAGTCTAGGTGCCCAGCCATGGGTTAATATGGCCCAGGGAGGTCCCATTGTACTTGACTAGAGATCAGGTAAAACTCATCCTAAAACTAACATTCTGGGTATTTAATCAAGAAACCTCTTTGGATGTTGTGTATGGCATTAGCTGGTTCTTTCTCAAATTACAGTGCTATAGATATTAGATGAGGCTGTTGGAGGAAGTCTAATTTTGTGCCGACACTTGGTGACATTCCTTTATTTCTGTGAAGACATTGTAGTGTTTCATCCCTACTGTAGGTGTCCAGGGGCTTCCCATCGGAGAGCTGCCTTGGAGAGAAGGAAAAACGGGAAACTGCAGGCAGACACGGAAAGCGAGAATGAAAGCATGATAGATAACCCAGGTTCTCAGTCTCCGGATGCAGAGCATGCTGGGATAGGAACAGCACCAGTGGAGCAGAACTTTTCATCAACAACTGTTCCTGTGTGGACAGATGAGTCTGGCCTTGACAACCCTGCCTTTGAGAACACAGGAGCTGACAGTATGTTCAGTTTCACTTTTGACATTGCCTTTGATCTGCCTGTATTAACCCTTAAAGCTTTAGAAACTCTCAGAGACTTAGGAGTTCACTCTTGGATGCAAGCAAGCAAATACCTAGTGATTAATTTTTTAAAAATAATGTAATCGTTTTAATGTGATCTCTTTGGCTTGTCGCAATCTTCTAACATAATTTGATAATTTGAGCTATCACGTTTTTAACGACTTTCTGATACTTGCCAAATTTGTTTGTTTGATACTTGTTTATAGGCATGCCAAACACTGCCCCCCCCCAATTATCTGATGATAGGCCAGCATCTATTTCTTCTGTTCTCCAATGTTTTAGCTCAGCACTCTCCTCTCTTCCTTCTCCTAGGAGAGGGAAGAGAAGGAAGGTACAGGGGAGGGAAGTAGGCTGATAAGGATGGGTGCTTTCCACCAATCTGCTGCTTCAAATTGCTGAAGTGGGCCTCATGGATGGGTTGGCCTTGGGGCACACAGTCTATTTTATGCACTTTTGCTCATGACAAGGTAGAATACAAAATGTCTCAACATTCCAAGATTATTTCCTATGTTTCTAGGACCAAATGAGATACAGGTGTGCCCCAGTATCCACCGATTCAGTATCCACGGTTTCAGTTATCCACAGATACCATGGATACAGACGTTCCTATTTAAAAGATAGGGGGACATTAAACAAATCTTTTTTTTAAAGCTTGTTGCGGCCAAACCACTGATGTTCCTCTATCTTTAAAAAGGCAATCCCTTTTATCCACTGTTTCAGTTATCCACAGTGGGGTCCGGAACGGAACCCCAGCAGATACCCGGGCATGCCTGTATTTACACTCTTCCCATTGATCTAAATCTGACTCATCACTGATTTTTTTAAATCTCCATACATTTCAACCGTGCTTTTCAAAAAGGCCTATTTTTCTCCTCAAATACCTAACTACCTTTTATCTGAATCACAGCATCCTATTTAATCACCCTAAAATAGATACTGCTGGACAATCAAGCCCGTTTTTGTAGTAAGTGACCTTGACCTGTTTTTGCTAGCAAGCAAATAAAAAGTTCTAAAGATAAAAAGTGGTACTCAAGGTGCAAGAGTTGAATTAAGCCTCATTTTGTCATAATTGGAGCCACTTATCAATATTTATAATACTTGGAGTATCAAAATTCACCTCTACTTCCTCTTTGGGAATTTTGGTGTTGTTTTTTTCTTTTTGCACTCTCAATCTGCTATTTTAAGCATAAATTTACTCAAGTACAGCAGGACTTGCCTCCTGGTGGTTAAGGTGAGCTGGAAGATTGTATGTGCATATACGCGCGCACACACATATGAGGTGTGCTGAAAAAAATCCCATTTTTTTGTTAGTTCCACTTGAATTCTACTTTTTTGACTTAAATTATTTTCAGTGCAAGTTTTACATTAACAACCCCTTTAAAAGCATTTGGGGACAAATATAAAACTATAAAGCATTGAAACAAAACATGGCAGTCAAAGGCGCACAAGATTTTGTACAGATTTTTAAATATCACGGTGTAGATCACGTAGATCTTGTTATAGGGTTAGAATAATAAAACGTGCTTCTGATAATGGTGATGTGGTTGGAGCAGCAGTGCTTCTAGAGGAGAATATACAGAAAACTGTATATTCGTAAAAACTCCATTGAAGAATTATGGTTCAGACTAGCCCGCCCATGTAAATCGCCTTGGGCATTTGCTTCAGCATGGGAAAGGCAGGATATAAGTTATTCAAATAAATAAGGGTGTGTGTGTGTGTGTGTGTGTGAGTGTGAGTGTGAGTGTGAGTGTGTGTGAGATTGTGTGTGTGAGATTGTGTGTGTGTGTGTGTGTGTGTGTGTGTGTGTGTGTGTGTGTGTGAGAGAGAGAGAGAGAGAGAGAGAGTGATGACCAGGGATTTACTCTGTAGATACTGTATTTAGGTGTGCGTTTTGTTTTGTTTTCAAATTGGACAGCAACCCATCAGCCACCAAGTTTGCCAGAAGGCGAGATCACGACCATTGAAGTTCACCGATCCAATCCGTACATTGAGCTGGGAATTAGCATAGTGGGTGGCAATGAAACACCTTTGATCAACATTGTTATTCAAGAGGTTTATCGAGATGGGATCATTGCCAGAGATGGAAGGCTCCTTGCTGGAGATCAAATCCTGCAAGTATGTCTCTAATTATATATTCCTCTCAACTTGTGCTTGTCCAGATTGTGCTGAGCTCTGTCAAATGACAGGCGAGTGGGGAAAGCCATCCTTTCCTGGCAGTTGGTTCTCAGTCCTGGGTGAGCGTTAGCATAGCAATTTCAAGTTGAAAATCATTATTATTCAGGCAAAGTAGGATTTGCTGCTTCAGTATTGATAGCAATGATTTACGTGGCTCTCTGGGGTTTGCATCCTATGACTATTCCTGTTTTGTGGTGTCTTTCACATTGGGAAGCGAAGCTGAATTGTCTGCCTTCCTTTTGTGAATAATGTTAAATGCTTCTGTTGCCTTTATGGGCCGCTTGCAATGCCCTGAGAGATCATTTTGGGATAATATGTTAACATAATTTACCTAGTATAGCAGCACGTATTACTATTGATCATTTCTATAGCTTCTCTTTTTCCGTTATACAGTGGCTCATGTTTCTTACCACAATAGTGTCCTGAAAGTAACAAGACTGAGGCTAGGCTGAAACCAAGGTTGAAAAAGTGGCTACTTCCTGTTTGAGAGTGTTAACACACCCTTATAAATAAGAACAGGAAATTAATTATACAGATATAGAAGAGTGGGTAGTGGGGTGTGCGTAGCAGGGCCAGAATTTCATTTTATTTTTATTGCTATAATTTTGGTAACATCCTTCTGAAAATCTAATTACAGCAGCTTACAAATGTTGAAACAATAAAAAATAGCAGTACTACAGTCACACTGGCGGAGCCATGGTTCAGTGGCAAAGTTCATGGTTTGAATGTCAAAGGTCCCTGGTTCAATCCTCAATTAAATGATCTTGGGTATAGGGTAGTAGTTCTCAAACATTTTAGACCAGGACCCACTTTTTAGAATAGCAATCATGTTGGGACCCATTGGAAGTTATGTCATTAACCTGGAAGTTATGTCATAGCCAGAAGTGACTTCATCAAGCAGGAAGTGCTATCATTATAATAAAATGACACTCCTGGAATGCAAGCTGGCATTCCTGGACAACATCAGTTGCACAACCATGAAACGTCCCTCACAGAAAGCAAGGAATATAGCAAGAGAAAGGCCTGCAGCTTCCAAGATGGCTGCTCCCAGCATACTAGACATCAGGTCGCAACTCACCAAGTGGGTCCTGACCCACAGTTTGAGAAACACTGGTATAGGAGAAAGACCCTTCTGAGTCTTGAAGAGCTTCTGCCAGTCAGAGTAGGCTGGGCTAGATGGACCAGTGGTTTGAGCAGGGGCAGAAGCTGCCTTACGTATGTCTATTGTATACTGGAGAAACTCATCAGGCCTATATTGGAAGCTAAGTGCAGTATTCTTTGCATTTGGTCATATAAGTGACTGTGAATGATCTTGGGGCCACAATAGCTTTTCAGATGAAGCTCTGAAATAGATTGTGACCTCGTTCTTTTTCCCCAAAGAACAGAATTAGCTTAGCTTGAACATCTACTGGGATTGTAGGATTCTCCACTGTTACAAAAGGAAATGGGAACTGCTGGCTACATCAGACAAATACTTAGTGGTTAAATATTACTATTGCCAGTAGTGGCTTTTTAGTGGTTAAATTCCATACACAAATAACACATTAAAAATACCCAAAAAGTTTCCCTAGATTGCATAAAATTATTTCCTTCATTTCTCCATTTTCCTTTTCAAATTCAGCAAATTCAAAATTCAGCAGTCCCAGACTTTACAAAATATCATGAGGAATTTTAAATTTCCCACTTCTGGAATGGGTTTTACCATCCTGGAGTTTGTTTTCCACTGACAAATGGGGCGGAAAAAATAGCTATTTTGATTTGTCAAGCAACAGCTTGGAAAGAGAAATTCTGACAGGAGTCTTTATCAACGTGCCGATTGAATGGTGCAGAACCTGAAGCAGACTCCTGCAAGCTCAAAAAACAAATATTGGATCATGCTGAGCATCTGTGCCTGAATGTGTATTTTTAGCACAAGAGAGAACTGTAATTGGATAGACAAACCAAAAGACAAGCAGCCTTACAAGGTAGCCTTGTGTGATGGGGACGGCTCTTCATTCCAGGGCAGTGTGTTGGCACTTTCAGTGGGAAAGAACTCAAGCTGTGCAGAATATTTGCCAGTTCTGATTTTCAAATTGAAGCCGGCAGTTTTGATGGGTTAGATGTTCTTCCCCAGAACAGGCTTGGATTGTTTGACTGTCCTTTTTGATTCTGTTCTGAGCCATTATTTTACCAGGCTAGTGCTGCTTTAGTGCCATTCTCACTCATAAGAAGAGCCCTGCTGGATCAGGCCAAAGGTCCATCTTGTCCAGCTTTCCATATCTCACAGTGGCCCACCAGGTGCCTCAGGGAGTACACAAGACAACAAGATGGCTGCATCCTGTTGCCAATCCCCTTCACCTGGCATTCTGAAGTAGCCTCATTCTAACATAAGGACCCATCGTGGCCTATAGCCTACAATAGACTTTTCTTCCAGAAATCTGCCCAATCCCCTTTTAAAGGCACCTAGGCCAGATGCCATCACCACCTTCTGTGGCAAGGAGTTCCACAGATTAATTACCCACTGGATAAAAAGTATTTCCTTTTATCTGTTCTCCTAACACTCAATTTTAGTGGATGTCTTCTGGTTCTGGTGTTGTGAGAGAGGGAAAAAAAACATCCCTCTATCCATCCCATGCATAATTTTGTACGTCTCAATCATATTCCCCCTCAGGCATCTTTTTTCTAGATTGAAGAGCCCCAAAAGCTACCCTTGGCTTTTGTGTCTGTCTCCGGTCTGATTGCATCATGGACAGAATGATGTCACGATGCCATGCCTCGTTATGTTGATGTCTGGTTGTGGGTAAATAAAATTATAATGAATCATATGGCTGAGCCTGAGAGTAATTGAGGCAAACTAATGTTGTGACCCTGCAATTGTGTGGATCTTTTTCCGTCTAATGTGGGATTGTGGCGGAGGGGGAGACTTACATATCTTCCCCCTCCCATGCCGTCTCCTTCAGCTGCCGTTTACCAAAACAAACAAAACACTAAACAGTGTCAAACAACATGTTTAAAGTAAGGTCTAGTTTGCTCTGAGAGATGAGCAATTGGGGGCCACTGAGAGAAAAAGGATAGGCCTTGTTTGCCCCTGCCAAAAAATGTTTGTCCCCAAAAAAGAAGTGTTTCAGCTTGGCCCTGATAAGGAACACGTGCAGGAGCAGGTTGTGAATTCCTCTCAAATGTGCTTCTTTCAGGTCAATAACTTTGATATCAGCAATGTGTCCCACAACCATGCTAGGGCCATCCTTTCCCAGCCTTGCACAGCGTTACACCTCACTGTGCTCCGCGAGAGGCGGTTTGGGAGTCGAACTCACAACCATAGCGACAGTCCTCCCCAGCGAGAGGACAGTTTCCATGTGACCCTGCACAAACGAGACTCCAACGAACAGCTCGGCATTAAGCTGGTGCGCAGAACGGATGAGCCAGGGGTTTTCATCCTTGACCTCTTGGAAGGGGGCCTGGCTGCTCAAGATGGTCGACTCTGCAGCAACGACAAAGTGTTGGCGATCAACGGGCATGACCTGAAGCATGGCACACCTGAATTGGCTGCTCAGATTATCCAGGTAATCTTACGTTTAATAATGTAGGGTGTGAATGCAGTCACAGTCATCGACAAGATATTAATAATAATAATAATAATACTTGGATTTATATACCGCCTTTCTTAGGTCACCAGATTTCTCTAATGACTATAACTCAAGGCGGTTTACATAGGCAGACTTTGTTCAGAAACCTGAAGGTTTTTACAATTTATACAGAAATGTTCTGTCTTTCAAGAACTACAAACATACAGATGGATCTTTCTGGATTTAGTCCTTCTTTCTGGCCACCCGTTTGTCTTTTTGCTGGCTGATAAGCAGCTTCCCTGCTCCCACCAGAGAAGTGGCTGAACTTCGGTACAACTCCCCCTCGCACAAGGCAGCCAAAGCTCAGCTGTTAATCAGCCGCAATTAACGAGGTCTGCCGCTCACAGAGACTTCCGGCTGTCCCGAACTGGCGACCTTCAGATCTTCAGCTCTTATCTTCAGGCAAACGGAGGCATTAACCCTCTCGACTAAATCTTCTGCCTCTCGACTAAATTTTCTGCAATTAACACTGCTGATGCTCTGAATGTCCAGTTAAGTGAAACATAACCCAAAAGCTTGTAAGTGGAGGAAAGCCATGTTTTACAAATAAGGCAGACCCTCAAGAAACTGAACCAGCTAGTTAACAAGGTGTGTCCTTGGGTCCTTATTTGTGCAGTGAGGGCTGTTTCTAAAATGGGCAGCACAATCCTGACCAGCACTTAACCCAGCCTAGATGCCTTGCCAAGTGTCGTGAACATGTCTAAAGCACATTAGCAGCTACTCGAGATCCTGCTGGGCCAGCGCAAGGATGTCCATTGGCCTACCACTGGATCCTGCCCCAGAGGAGTACGTTTGCACAGGTCTGGGCAGGCAGGCGCAGTGAGTAGGAGAGGGTGATGGGAGGGTGGAACAGGAGTGGGAAGGGGACATTTTTGGTTCAGGAAAGGCAAATCGGGAGTTAGATTGGGCCCAGGAGGAGGGGTGAGACTGGCTGAGGTAGGCCGAATTCCAACCCCTATTCCTGGCCTGATCAGCGTTATATGGACCGTGCGAGTTTGTACCCACGAAATCACAGACACAGATCTGAGTAGCCCCATAGGGGTGGCTGATGCGCGACATGGGATAAGAGGGAAAATACCCCCTTACTATGAGTCGCACTCCACACAGCACCTATCTTGCTCTGGATACAGCACAGGTCAGTTGGCCTTCTTGCTCCAGCACAAGTTAGAATTGCACCCTAAAGGAAACTGCATGCGACTTAATACAGTGGGCCCTCGATAGCTACGGGAGCTCTGTGGGGGTTCCAGGAACAGTTATTGAAATCCATTGGGTCTGGAGGGTTTTCTGAGGCCTGCGAAAGATGTGCGTCCACAGCCTCTGCAGCCCTCAGAGTAGCTGCTTTAGCCAAAAAAAGAGACTTCCTGTGAATTCCTGAATCTGGAAGTCACTTTTTGTGTGTGTCCAAAGTGGCCATTCTGAGGCCCGCAGAGGCCATGAGTGGTTGAGCGTGATGTCTGCCGGCCTCAGAAAACTCTCGAGAAGTCACTGGAGTGCAGCTGAGACACATGGTTCTCCTACCCAACTGTGTTCTACCAAGAAATGCCCTCCTCAGCTGTCCTTAGCTACTGCCTGGTAGGAAGGCGACCCCACTGCACATGATTGCTTGCATATTTGGGTCTAGGAGGGAATATTTCCCCAGGCCTGACTGGAGTGGGAGACTGCTGCCTTCACTGCAGCATGCAGCTTTGTTCCTCATTTTGTTCTCCTGGACTTAAAGCAGTATACACTCTGTTTGGAGCAGTGCATGTTTTTAACTCCTGCTTTCAAGAAAAGGACACTGTTTCAGCCAGGCCTACTTTTACTGTAAAGGTAAAATGAAAGGACATCACCCATCCACCAACCTTCCCCCATATGCCCCTTGCAGGGAACCAAGAGCAAGAGAGGTCTGTTTGCGAACCTGTCACACCTCCAAGCTTCCCAGGGACATCCAATTGGCCTCTGTGCAAAACAGGATGCTGGGCTAGATGGACCCATGCTGTGATCCAGCAGGACTCTTCTTATGTGACGTTACATTTTGTAAACTGTCTGCTTCTCATTTCTGAAAAGCTGAAATACCTGTGTACTAAGCTGTGGACCAAAAGTGCATGTGACAGTATAAACAAGGATTATACAGGTCCAAAGCTTGAAAATGTATGCATCAAGAGTCATTATGGAAACTGGCAATAAAAAGTAGGATTTATTTTGTGTGTGTGCAAAATATATTACTTCTGGAATTTAGCTTTCTGGTTGCAGAATATTTTGCACATTTCTGGTTCTCCTGAATGTCTGTCGCAAGCAATAAGGCTGATTTACCACCTCTTCATGTTCCTTGTATATTCTACAGGCCAGTGGGGAAAGGGTGAGCCTAGCCATTGCCAGGCCAGCCAAGTCCCAAATTGTGAGCATTCTCAGAGATGGAGGGACTCATCCCATCAATCAACATCAGCCTCATCAGCTGTATCACAGCAACAGGCCCAGCCCCCATAAGGTACGTTGGAGGATGCTGCAGTTTGAACTTGTTTCCTTTTATCATCTGCAAACTGTTTGCGTAATAGTATTTACTTACTGTATGCATATCCCACCTTTTCAATGTAAGTACATCACTCAGCGTATTTTACAGCTTACCTAGACATTACAAGATAATTGAAAAGACGTGAAATCATTGCAAAACCACTCAAACCATAGGCACAGCAGCAAATGCAATATAACTAAGAGCCTGAAAGAAACCAACATGTGATGTATTGGTACTGCAGGTAGATTATCCCTTATCCGAACATCCAAAATCCGAACTATTCCAAAATCCAAACAGTCCAAGTCTTCTTTTTAACGTTCTGTAGTGTGAACACTAGAAGGTCTTGTGCTCGTTCCCACATACAGGCTGTAAGTTCTACTCTCTGCTCTGCGGTGTGTGCCAGTGTTGAAAAATTTAAGAGGCCAGCAGACATTCAAATGTGTAACAGTGGAAAGAGCAAGAGAAAGCATTTCTCTTTATGCAATTATTCCAAAATCCAGACAATCCGAAATTCAGACACTTTCCCATCCCAAGCAGTCCAGATAAGGGATACTCAACCTGTACCAGGCCATTATTGTTCTTCAAGGGTATCTGATAGATTTCTGTGCCACTAGCTGTATTCTGGCATTGTATTGTAGAATAGTCAAGCTGAGCATTTGCAAGAGCAGTTCAGGGGTCTAATTAAGTGGATGTACTGGCACAGACGTGGTGTGTTTTTTTTTAAAAAAAACATCCACATGCTTCATATACAGAGTTATGAACATGGAGAGGATGCAGGGAAATGTTGAGGAAACAGGGTAGCCCAAACCAAGGTAAAAGTGCGCGCACGCACAAAACGCACACAGGTTTCAGGGGACTGAAAGCACAGGGAGACAGCATGATCGCTAGCTCCTCTTGCTCTTTTATTTAACAGATTTCAACTTTGATGACCAAATAAGGTCAGTATCCATTAAAGCAGAAATAGGGACTGAAGATAAGTGAGCATCTTGAAAGACGTTGAGGTCCAGGGATGTGCAGAGCCTGCCCTGCCCTGTCAGCTCAGCATGCCCTCCACCCAGTTCCCGAGTGGTTGCGTGATCACAAGGGAGCCGCCATCACAAGCTCTAGTCTCTCCAACAGTCTTGGGTTTCTCTGAGAGACTAGAGCTGTGGCAGCAGCAGCTCAGCCTTCCAGGTAGTCCCCAGAATGCCTTGCAGCGTGACATCACCTAGGAGCTCCATAGCTTGTGCCTCCACAGCCTTGGACTTCACTGCCCATTACTCTTGAGTTCCCTGTTCTGAGGTACCACGTAGAACCTTTCATCGGCTTAATCTGGTTTCTCAGATCTCACTGGCGTGTTGACTACATATTTCCAAGACATATTGCACATCCCTGAAGGCTATACATTTCAAGGAAGCTTTAAATATCAGATTCAGATGAGAGCTTTTAACTAGAGAGAAACAAATACCACATCTTTGTAAATGATTAAACACAAATTTTAAGACCCAACCTGATTCGGATATACATGTTGTTGTTTTTAATGTAATGCTCCTTTCAGGACCTTTCCCAGTGTGTTACTTGCCAAGAGAAACAGATCACAGTAAAGAAGGAGCCCCATGAATCCCTTGGCATGACAGTAGCAGGAGGCCGGGGCAGCAAAAGTGGGGAATTGCCCATATTTGTGACCAGCGTGCAACCTCATGGCTGCTTGGCAAGAGACGGCAGGATCAAAAGAGGTGGGAATGGGACAGGGTTTTCCGGGCAGTGTCTTTGCCTATTTCTAATTAGTGATGGTGGTGCTTAAGGGTGCACTCCCCCAGGAAATGCTCTTATGCAAACCCCACACCAGTGAATTGGAGTGCCATCATTTGGTGTGGCTCCCATCCCATCAATGGGATTTGCAGAAGAGAACTTTGCCCTGGGTGGTTGTTCCTTGCGTATAGGGTATGACAACGGATTCTGTGCAGAAATAGTTAAGCCATTATGAATATGCCTCTTGTACTTGAAAACTATTGTATATAAGTCACTCACAGTGGTGTCGCTGGGGGGCAGGGGCTGGCCACACCAGGTGACGCACATGGGGGGGTGACACCACCAGGGACCAAAATTGCTAAAATTGTGGTTTTCACAAGGAATTCAATGTAAAAAAAAAAAACCGGAGTAGCATATCTTTATTCTATCAAAAGCTATGACCTAAAAACTGAAAATACAACTTTTTATGTAAAAATTGCAATTAAAAAAATTTTTTTACTGGCTTTACTGATCTCCAGGAGGAGTTCTGTCAGCCAAGCCTCCCGCCCCCAGCCCCGGTGTGTTATTTCCAAAATGCACTTCAGACCGTGGATATTGCAGCAAAGCTAATGGGTTAGTTGCTGAATGCAGACCCTGCCAATTTGTTGATATTCATTTTCCCTTTCCAAATGGGTTGTGCATGCATCCAAAACAGATGGATATATCTGTGGCTGTTTTTCAGGGGACAGAAAGCGGCGTTCTCTGACTTGGAGCACATAACACAAAATGAAAATATGCTTATATTTTGCATTGTTCTTTCTGCTTCCGCTAACCATGGCTAAAGGGCGAAAAAAGTATGCAAGACTTATTTATGCCCACAACATTTATGAATTCCCTGTCCACCACAGAGGCAGAAACATTTATGACACAATCTGACGTGCTTGATATCTTCTGTAGCTGTTAGCAGAACCTTAATCAGATATGACACAATTAGTGATGGATGAGTCGTTCTCTCCCCATTCAGAAACAAGGATTGGCTCAAAAATAAGCCAAATTATTTTTCAAATTCTATATTATTCTAATTTACCCTCACTCATCCCCATTTGCCCATCAGTTTTTCAACAGCCCCCCCCCCCCCGGGTTTACAAAGTTGATGCTTTGCCAATACCAAACTGGCATGTGTCTGCACGCATGCACACAGCTCCTGGCATTCTGCTACCAAGCACACCAGCCCCTCAAGAAGCCCTTCGGAATTGTCGTTTTCCCAACGGCTATTAACATCACAGCCCAGCAGTACAAGTCTTGGTGACACTATTGTATAGCAGGAGTTCCCAAGCCATGGGTCATAAGCCTACATGTGATGCTCCTGAATGGCTCCAAATAAGAGCCATTCTGGATAAGGAACCACTTGCCAAAGCCTCAGAATGGCCTGCAAAAGCCTCCAAAAGCAACTTCCGGGTTTTGGAAAGTCACTTCCGGGTTTTGGAACCAAACCAGAAGTGGCTTCCAGAGGCTTCTGCAGGCCATTCTGAGGCCCATGGGGGCCAATAGAGAGGATCTGAAGCCTATTGTGACCCGGAGGACTCCTGGAGGCTCCCTCCAGCATCACCAGGAGCATTGTGACCCACCACAGGTGCCAAAGAGATTGGGAACCCCTGCTGTATAGGATGCCGCTGTTAGTTTTGGAAGAAGCCACCATCACAGCTACTTGTGCCTGTAGAATCAAAGTGTTGATTACCAATAGAAAATTGCAATTTTGCATATGCACAGGAAGGTTGCAGGCAGCTGGACCAACTAACAGAAGTCTTTGCCCACTCGTTTCTTACCCAGGCGATGTGCTGATGAATATCAGTGGGATTGATCTGACCAACCTTAGCCACAGTGAGGCTGTGGCCATGCTCAAGGCCAGTGCTGCCTCCTCAGTGGTGTCCCTGAAAGCTTTGGAGGTCCAGGTGGCGGAAGAGCAGCCCCAGGCAAACGATGAGCAGCCAAGCACCATCAGCGAGAACGAGTACGACGCAAGTTGGTCCCCGTCCTGGGTGATGTGGCTGGGTCTTCCAAGGTACCAAGCGCCTGGAGTTGTCCACATGATCTTCTGTAGCAACAGCAGTTGGGGCAGGCCTTAGAATAGCCTTCAGCAGTTTCCTTAACTACCACCTCTTAATAATTTGGCTTTTCCTGCTCCTTTCTTGTACCTCTTGTATCTGTTAGTTTTCTCATCTGAGCAACTTTTGGGGAGTGCAATCCTAACCTGGCATTAGGCCAGCAAAGTTTGGCCAGCACAATGGACACTATAAAGTATGTTTGGACCACTCTCAGAGTCAGAGAGGCCAGCACACCGTCATGCGCCATCCTCCCTGACTCTGAGAGTGGTCCAAGTACACTTTACAATGGCCCTTGTGCCAGCCAAACTTTGCTGGCCTAACTGCACCGGCCTAACTCCAGGTTAGGATTGTGTCCCAAGAGTGGTCCAAATGCGCTGTACAGGTGGCCCTTGTGCCAGCCAAACAAAACCTTGTGCTGGTCTGTGTGCTGGCCTCTCTGACTCAGAGAGTGGACCAAATGTACTTTATGGTGGCCCTGGTGCCAGCCAAACTTTGCTGGCCTAACTGTGCCAGCCTAACTCCAGGTTAGGATTGCACTAGGATCACAGTCCTAACCAGCTTTCCAGCACCAGGGCAATGCACTGAGGTAAGGGAACAAACATTCCCTTACGTGGAGGAGACCTCCACGACTCATGTCCCACTGCAGAAAGTCGAACATGCCCCATTGGTGCAGCTGTATCATTTAGCTGCTGTTTGGGATTTTTTAAGCTTTGAAGTGTTCCATTAACTGAATTACCAGGATTTTTTTTCTGTTAACTGAATTATCAATACAGTATATCCATGTAATAAATGTTTTGTTGTCGATGTTTACTTACTGAGTTGCATGAATGAATTTTTTAGATCCAAATCGTCAGGCCTGCCCATCATATTCAGTACAGCATTAATAAAATCAACCACTGGTTACTACAATACCAACCTTTGTCCTTATTATATGGAACAGACATCTCTTGATAGTGGTTTTCTTTAAAGGTTAATGTGATAGTAGCATGAAAGATTTGAGTCTACATGCATTCTGCTGCTACTCTGCCTGTCACTTTCTCCAATTTTTTTTTCTTGGTTATTTTGCTGCTGATTTAATATAATCGCATATAGGTTTGATAAGATTCCTTTTGTGGATTTATTATTCATGGTAGTTGAGATTTAATTCAAATTTTCACGGTGCTTTTCTAGATACGTATTTGGGTGGGTTTTACTGTAAGCCTAGTGAAGCTCTGAGTATTGGGAAAGGCAGGCATACATTGTATAAATTAAATGCATGTTCCTCGCCACTCTCTCTTTCCATAGCTGCCTGCACAGTTGTCATGATGTTGTGCTACGGAGGAGCAATTTAGCCAGCTGGGGCTTTAGCATTGTTGGCGGCTATGAGGAAAACCACACAAATCAGCCTTTCTTCATCAAAACAATTGTTCTGGGAACACCAGCTTACTTTGATGGAAGACTAAAGTAAGTGTTGCTATTTTGTTCCTTTTTATACAGTACTTTATCTGGGGCTGCAATCAGCGGTGTCATCCTACCGGTTCGCTGGGCGGAGTTTCTTCGCTCGCTGGGAGGGTTTCCGTGGTGATCGGCAGCGTGCTCGCTGCCGATCACCAC
>JAJKFI010000030.1:9074798-9106733 GCA_029204185.1 Lerista edwardsae
CCGTAAAGTATGTTTGGACCACTCTCAGAGTCAGAGAGGCCAGCACATAGACATGCACTATCCTCCCTGATTCCGAGAATGGTCCAAATGTGCTTTCTGGTGGCCCTTGTTCCAGCCAAACTTTGCTGGCTTAACTGTGCCAGCCTAACTCCAAGTTCGGATTGTGGCCTGAGACAGTAACCAGAGTTGGGTTGCAGTTTTGCACCAGTGGAAATCCAGACTCTGTGTCAAGGAAATGTAACCAGTGTGTTCTGAGTATTCTGTATTATGCAAATTTGCATAATATGTTGATACTAAGTTAATTTGCATTTGGTTCAGCACCTTTCTCACTCCACAGCTGTGGGTGGATGGGTGTGTGTGTGTTTTTACACAATATATTCATTAAGAGAAAAATTCAGCTGCATTCAGCGTTAAATTCAGCTACAGTGAAGGTTATGAAATTTGGGTTTTGATGGCTAGGTTGCTAAGCAGGCAGTAATGGTCTTCATAGAGACAGCATGCTGTGCTAAGGGTTAATTATTTCAGCATATGTAAGACTGCCTGTTCCCTTACTGGAGACACTGTAGCTTAACCCAAATGCTTTGGGACTGAGGCTCAAACCTAACTAGATAATGGCCTAGGCTTGTGTATGCTCAAGATCCAGAGCTCTTTTCAGGTACAGAAAAAAAAGGGGTCTCCTGTAGTGTACCATGTGATGAGCAGGTAGTATAGAGCCTGCAGGTTGACCTATGTCTAGGAGCCTGGCCCTCCAACCTTTCCCAGGTCTCCCAGGTTTCCTGTAGTTCCTCACCTGCACAGCTCAGACTCTTGCTTCAACCCTTCCTTTGCAGCTTCCCCCCACCTCACTCCAGCAACTAATCATAAGGACCTTGGATGGACTAGCACATACTCCCAGGTCTAAATTTTGAGTGCAGCCACTGATGGCCCCAGTGTAGCCATGACATTCCGTAATCTCCTGCTGCGGGCTGCAAGAGTCGCATCCCAAGTTGTGTGGATTCAGCTCAAGTTTGCTTTAGGACGTAAATTCCTAAAGTGAAAAGGAGCAAGTGGAGATGCTCTTCTCCGGAAACAATATCTCAAAGATGCTCCAGGAAGCTGTGTCCAATCATAACACAACAGTCTGGGCACTTACAAGCAGATCCTGTCTGATATGGACTTCTGGACAATGAGACAGGCTACTCTGAGGTTTTCCAGCAAATAAGCTTTCAGGGGCCAGTGTTCTTCATGATCTCTCCAGACATCATGAGGAATATAATGCAGGTAGCTAATACCTCTTGTGTACCAGTCAGGTACTGACTTCCCTGCAAGAAAGCCTGGAACTGGAGCCCTTATCAAGGACCCCTGCTGTGTTGAGGTTATGAATTCCACCAGCCATTCTTAGTGATTCATGGGACATACTGGGGGGGGGGGGAAACAGGTGATGCAGCAATACCCTAAAGGTGCTGTCTGCACATCCTTAATTTTATTTATTACATTTGTACCATGTCCTTCCTTCAAAGGTCTCAAATGCTGAACATGATTTCCTACTTGTCTGTCTTTCCTCACAACAACCCTGTGAAGTGTAGGTTAACTTGACAGGCAGTGACTTATCCAAGGCCACCTCCTAAACTTTAGTTCAATGGACCATAGTTCAATGGTAGTTCATAGTTCAGTGATAGAGCACATACTGTGCGTGTAGAAGGTCCCAGATTCAGTTGCTAGCATTTCCAGGTATTGCTGGGAAAGCAGATCAACCTGCAACCCTGGAGGGTCAATGCAGATAGTAATGAGTTAAATGGCCCAGTAGTCTGACTCTGTAGAAATCAGCTTCATTTGTCAGTGAATGAGTATTGAACCATGGGCTCTCTCTGGGTTCTGTGCTGCGCTGGTATGTCCCAGTAATATTTTTGTCACATTTTCAAGATGATGATTTTCATAGCATTTGTCTGCACTACTTATAAACAGAGGCATTTACAAAGATGTTATTTACTTTACTCAGAAGTAAGCCCATTGTGTTCAGTAAGACTTGGGCTGTACTCCTGTCTTACTCACCAGAAACAAATACCTCTACTTATAAAGGTTGTAATGTCTGTGCATCTGTTGCAGATAATGATGTATCTCTGTAAACTGTAAGGGCCTCCAGTGGTAGGGCAGTCTTTTTGAGCCTTCGCTAGGCATGGGGCATGTTTCCTTTTTCAACATCCCTGGATGGAGTGATCAAAGGGTGGGCATTCATGCTCAGAAGGAGCATTTGCTAAGGTCTTGCCTATTTGCCTATTACTAACTCTGACTTCTCTCTCTCTCTCTCTCTCTCTCCCCCCGTAGATGTGGTGATATGATAGTTGCGGTCAATGGACTTTCAACCGTGGGCATGAGCCATTCAGCGCTGGTTCCTATGTTGAAGGAACAGAGAAACAAAGTAACTTTGACAGTTATCTGCTGGCCAGGAAGTCTTGTATAGATGTGCAGAAACCACTTTGTTTCAAGCAGCTTATTTTTTCTAGATGGCTGGTTCAAAAATAATTCAAGCTGTGTCTTTTTTTTTTTTTTGTGGTGTTTTCTACTACTGATGCAGCTGGTAATAAGCTGGGCCAAAAACTGCTTCATTCATATCTAGCGGGTGGGTTGGATTCTCTTCTCAACCTCACTGTCTGCACCTTTCCATTGTGAAACATCCATTTCTGCCATGTTTTGTTGTGTTTTGACTCCCTTCTCCTTCACAAGTTGACCCTCCAACATCCACATGCAAGATCATGGAGTGTTTACAGACGTTGGCTTGCTCCAGTTGTTGTGGGGAAGTGTGACTAGCATGCTAATTTGCCAGAGACCAACTATGCCAATTCCTGAGGTGGTAGGTGCTGGTCCAAATGTACTAGCAGGATCAGAACAGAGGGGAGGCATAGCAACCATCACGTGAAACCCTCTGTGGTAGCTCCACTCATCAGAATGGGAACCTTTCTGGAGGTGTTTCCTATTTTGCATTCAGTTTCGCAGCTAGGTTTGCATCCAGGTTTGGTATGAACATCTAGGACCACCTCTTAAAAGTATGCGCCTGTTGCTGCTGTTAAACCACAAAGCACTCGTGCAAGATTCTTCTATGCGTCTCGTCAGAGTCCCAGTTTCTCTTAGAGCTTGGGTAATTCCTTATGTTGTGGCCGTATAGAAACTGCAGGAGACTGTTCCATATGGCTCCTTCTCCACATAACGGCCACAGCATACGAGAACAATGCACTGCATGGCATGGAGGAAACCTCCATGACCATACCAGCCACTATCCTAATAGGAAGCACTGGTATGGAAGCTCTCCTTGCATTGCTCTCCTTGCAATGATCAGAAGCATTTGTGTAGAAGAGTCCATGTTCAGTTGTAGCAGATGAAGCTTCCCTGAGTGGCATATAATGAGGAGTCTCATGTTTCATTTCCAGACATGGCAGTCGCTTGCATGAGCACCTCCTTGGCCGTTGGTTGTTGCATAGATACTTGCCCCAAGCTGTAGCTGCATGAGTGTAATTCCATAGGTTAGCTTTACATCAGACACACACCAATGCACAGCTAGCTCATGAGACCTGCATGGGCTAGTTTCATGGGCGGTTTCTGCATCAAGGGTGTACTAATGTGCCTCTTGTATGTAAAATCCGGACTTTGCTGTCCACTAGGCTGTGTATACTCTGCTATAAAGAAATCCAAATTCTTAACCTGAATAAATAATGAAAACTTGCAATTATATCTGTATTTTGCATAGCCTATTCTGCTTCTGCTAACCATAGGGCCCAGGAGCCACGCAGCTCAGTAAAACCGTAGATTCTTGCCTCTGGAGATTCTGCTCAGCCCAGTATACAGTGGGGGGGGGGGTGGAATCAGGAAGTTTTGGAGGGGAAAGGAGACTTATTTCCCCTTACGCATCTATAAGCCTCTAGCTCCACAATGAGTCTCCTTGGATCTGCACCAGCTCTTTTGCTGGTACAAATCCTTTTGCTTTTGCAAATCCAAAAAGAAAGGGTAGGGAGGTTTGAAAAAGAGTGGACAGGATCTGGCATCACCATTGCTGCCAGATCTATCCCTCTTGCCGCCTTCCTGCCCCATCTCTCCTCCCTCTCTGCCCAGTTCGCCTCTCCCTGTTGCCTTTCCTTGTCTGGCAGGTGCAGTGGGGTCCATTGGCGTTGCCTGCAGTGGCAGCACTTGCAAAATGGCCACCGACGGAGTGCTCAACAGAACTCTGTTCTGCTGTTGTAAACTCTTACGTGCAATCCAGCCCAATCTTATGCGTTAACCTTTCCAGGCAAGTAGTAACCTGGAAAAAAAATCAGCACAGCCAACACTGCATAATTTCACGCGTTTCTTTGTAATTTTTGCGAACAGAACCAGAACAATCATCAGTTTACTTTTTGGCATAAAGAGCTTTAAGGATAGGAATCCAGTTAGTTCTGTGTTTTTGTGGCTGTTAATTAAAAACGGACAGGCATTTGTGAACATCCTCATTTTCACCTGCTGTGTTCTCTCGTAACTTTCCAAGAGTGTCTTGGTAAGAAATTGCTTTCATCCCATGCTTTTATTTGCAAGTCATCAGTGTTCACCATTCAGTAGGACAAAAGCCTGGATTTTTTTTAAACAATGTGCAATAATTGGACTATATATTTCATAGATCAAGAACTTTGTACCCTACAATGAATCATAGGAACAATGATGTGATTATCTGCAATGCTAGCAACAGTAAAACAAAATGGGGGAGGGGTGGCCTTCGAGTGCTCTGCAGTGTTGGCACTTGCTGTTATTACTGTTCCAAATGAATGTTTTACTATGTAAGAATTTTGATGAACCTTTTTTCTAAAAACCATTTTTACAGTTTATATTGCAGCTGTCTGTAGCTCTCTTGAGAGGATCATGTGTTAAATGAGAGACATAATTTAAGGGACAGGAACTGCTGTTGCTAGGAATGCTACAGCCAGGAAGTCCAAAGGAAAGACTTTCCTTTTTTTTTCCTTCCAAGCTGAGAGAGAGAAAACTGCGCTTCCCTCCCTTGTTCTATCATCTGCTGACAAAAGCCCAGATGCCTTCATAGAAAATGCTGAAACAATCTATCGTGCTCACAGAATCATGTTTTGTTCATCGTTGAGCATTGAGTTGATAACCGTCAGGCTGCTTTCGACCTCCAGTTTTACGTTTCAAACGTCAACTGAGAACTTTGCGCATGTTTTGGCTGGTCTGTGACTTGGACAGAGCAGGCATCCTTGTTGCAAGGTGTGTCACATTTGAAAGTTAATGCAAACCTTCAGCGTGGGTCACAAGTGTTTTTGCCTGCGTGATAATGCAACCAAGTAACACATGGTCGACACATTTTATGAATGATCTCTGTATTATAATGCTAGTATTAATGATCAGAGAATGTATTTCAATACCATTACATTTATCCATAGTGGGGCATGAGCTTTTTTTTTTTTCTTTTCCCCTTGGAATAGCAGCTATGTGATGCAGGATATTAAGGCATGTCACTGTTTCAAAGTATCTTTCTTCAAAATAAAGCTATAGGCCTTTGCCAAAAAAAAACCCCAAACAAAACAAAAAGAAGTCCAGGAATGTATAAGTGGCTTTTCCTTCTCTGTATAATATGAAGCTTTTTGCTTTCATACTGTAGCTCCATACAGTATATTACTGTGTTAAGATTACCTGTTTGGCAAGCCAATGAACTCAGATCAGTCTAAAATTTTGGGGCTCAAATCCAGGCCCGCTTGGGATGATCTGGTGTGCACAGGCTAGGCTCCAAAAAGCAACTGAGTCCTGCACAAGAGGTTGGTACTAGCATTGTGGAATCCTTGGTTTGAACAACTGACCTCTGTGCCATCGGGGCCGGCCAACCATAGGGCTGACTGAGATGGTTGCATCAGGCAGCTAGCTGATTGGCAGGAGGTGTCCACCTCTGTCCCTCCACTAGCCACTACTGCTGCTTTTCCTTATTCCACCTTCTTAATTCAAAAAGGAAGAGGCGGGATGAAGCAAAAAAGGCCTCTCCTCCACACTTCCTCTCTTGCTCCATCTTTGCCTGCATTCTTTTTTTTTTTTTAGCCAGGAGAATTGCCAGAAATGATATTTCCAACAGTGAGATCAATTGTATGGAGATCACAATGTTGTTGCAATAAAGGAGGCCGCCATATTTTTCACAAGGTCCTGTGATAGTTTTGATAGAAAAATAGGCGGAAGTGATGTCACATGGTGGCAGCCATCTTTTCTCATTGCAAAAACTTCTAGCGTGGGGAGGATGCTAGAATAAAAAAAAGAATGCAACCTGAGTGTCCTGGAATCTTAAAAAAAAAAAATTCTTCAGCTCAGTGGTTCTCAAATGTTTTAGCCCCGGGACCCACTTTTGAGAATGAGGATTTGTCCAGGACCCACCAGAAATGATGTCATGGCTGGAAGTGCCATCATTGTCACTCCAGAGCCTGCTGCTTTCTGAAAATGCAGCAGTAAGTTGGGTTATTTCTCAGTCATTTTCCAATAGCAAAGTAAGTCAGAAAGAAAAAAAGCCTACTTACAACCCTGACACAAGCAAAACATCCACACAGCCCTCCCCCTTTCCAGCATCCCATCTTCCCATATTTTCAATATGGCTGTCCTAGGTGCTTCACGGCCCACCTGAAATTGGCCCATGACCCACTGGTGGGTCCCAACCCACAGTGTGAGAACCACTGCTCTAGTTCTTCTAATGCTAGAAGTTTTTTAAAAAATGCAGCCCCTATCTTTCCCAATCGGGGGGGGGGGGAGAAGGAAGGAAGAAGGGGACCGAGCAAAAGAGATGTGCTTTCCTTTCCTTCACACTATGTTGGCTCCTGACTCCCTCTTTCCTTCCCAGTCCTAGGGAGCAACACCAGATAAGTACAGATTATCTGGTACCAGGTAATTAGTACCAGATTATCTGGTACAACACCAGATAAGGGGAGCGGTATTTGGCCCAAGAGGCCCTTGGAGGTCTTGGACCAGTCCTGCATGTCCTGCACCTCCCTCCCATTGCTTCAGAAATTCCCCTCCATTTCCAGTGTAGTCTGTCAAGGTACATGGAGTGAAGCGCTACTGCTGCAAGAACAAAAGAAAATCGTATCCTCATGCACAACTAGTTCCATGGATTGGAATGCGCAGGCTCCCCCATTTGCAGTGGCTGCCTTCTGTGAAGCCCCACCTTTCTCCACTGAAATGATTAGGGAGGTCCTGCTGCATTGCAGGATCCTGCCGCTGCAGCACGCCATTGGCTGGCTTGACAAGCAAGGGCATCGTGCCTGTGGGCTGAGACGGTCAATGTGACGCAATAAAACTGGGCAGGGCAGTTTCATTGATGTTGCAATATTACCCCACCCTTGCAGGCTAGTACAGTAGAGCAAATGGGGTGAAACCCTCTCTTGTGTGGCATACAATATAGGCTGTAAGAAGAGGGTTCCCCTCACCCACCCACCCCAAAGTAAGGAACAATAGTGTGTTGCATCTTATGGCTGACTATGGAAAGCCGAGCAGGTGGGAAGTATTCGGAACATTCCATTTGAAATGGAGGCATTGCGCTCTTCTTGGGCAATGCCAAAATGTGTTACTTTTTGCTCTAAATGAGCCGGTAGTTGCAACAAGCTATGCTTGACTTCATGCTAGGGGGGCCAATGCTATTGATCACCGTCTCTGGTTGTGGCAACTTATTTGGATTGGAAAAGTCTTTCCTTGCTCTATTTTCTTTCCCCCCCTATAGATCTTCCTTTCTATGGTATTGTAGTTTCTATTATTGAGTTTGTTCTTCTGTGCCTTCTGTCTTAAATTATTTCAAACAATGAACTCAAATGGTGTGGTATTACTGAAGGATAAGAGAAAAATAAAAATCTGTTTTCCCCTTTGTAGCATTGCCTGATTTTGGGTGTGTTGTGTTTTCTGAGCAAGATCTTTTTTTCTCTCTCACTGGGGTGAATCAAGATATGGAACTTGTAGGCAAGTCTCAATTGTGTTTAAAGTAATCATGGCTTGTGTAATCTTGTACGGTCTCCTGCTATCATTATCTATCATTTCTACCTGTAGCACTTTTTATCGCACAAATTGCCCCATTCATCCTTGCAAAAAGCCAATGAGCTTTAAGAGCTGCTTCATACAGTGTTCTGCTTGGCTCTTTTGAGCAGTTAGGAGCTCACACAAATAGATTCCCTGTGGGGGCAGAGTAAGTCAGACAAGAATACCAATAGCCCCCTGCAGTTTCCATGCACAGGATATGCTCCAAAGCCAGAGATCTCTATACTCAAAGCCTAGTCATGCTTCCTCACCTATGGCAGGATGCAGCTCATGTGATCAGCAAACTTTCTGTTCAGCAGGCATAGTTTAACTATGTGCTCAAAGACAAAACTGCATGGGAAGTCAGTGCTCAGATCTTCTAATGTTGTCTTTCAACCTTAGAAGCATGGATAGAAGGAGGTCGCTTGTACAAGTACTGCAGTATGTGGAAGGAGAGTTTATATTTCCCCTACATTGTGTAACACACATACTCTGAGGTTGCTGTTAACCCCAACTGGGGTGGGGCAATATGTACCTATATTTTCCCTTCTGCAATAAATAGCTTGGGGAATGGGGGAATTAACAGCTGGGCTAAAATGTTCCCATAGCATGACCCTGCTACAAATCATTGCCTTTATTTCCCCCCCCCCCATATTAAGCTAAACAAAAAGTCAACTCAGGAGCTGCCATAGTGCGTCAGACCATTTGTCCATATATGTCAGTAGTGTCTACATTGGGCTGCAGTAGCTCTGCAGGCTTTCAGGAAGGAGGCTTTCTTTGCCCTGGAAACGACAGAGATTGAACGTGGGGCTTTTGCATGCACCATAGAGGCTGTGCCTCTACCCAATTTGTTACAACAGCCCTGCAAGATCATATACCATATATATTGCCATATACCAGTACTTATTAAAGGTGATGGTTTTGAAGCCGAAAAAGAATGAATTGTCAGCTGCCATTTTGGAGCTTGGCGTGGTAGCCCTCAATTTGCACTGGGTGATGTGGTAGGTAAGAAATGGGTGTGATTTTTCAGTTGTTGGGAGGACAGGGCAAGATAGGGAAGAAAAAGATTGGATGGGGGAAGCCATAGCTCCTCGGTGAGACGGACCTTGGGCTTTTGAGCTGGGAGGCCTGGGCGAGAGAAACCAGGCCTACCTTGCAACTGTCCCAGCCAACACTGATAGAATAAGAACATTAGAAGAGCCCTGCTGGATCAGGCCAAAGGCCCATCTAGTCCAGCTTCCTGTATTTCACAGTGGCCCACCAGATGCCTCAGGAGCACAAAAGACAACGACATGCCTGCATCTTGTTGCCACTCCCCTGCATCTGGCTTTCTGAGGTAGCCTACTTCTATAAATAGGAAGTTGCACCACCCATCATGGCCTGTAGCCTACAATGGACTCCAGAAATCTGTCCAATGCCCTTTTAAAGGCACCTAGGCTAGATGCCGTCATGTGTGAAATTGTGCGTGTGCACCCACAGTTGCAGTGCTTCATTCTGAAAGGTTTTTTTCTAGTCTGCAAAGAAAGGCATATGTGGAAGTTAACATTTCTGTTGCCTGGGCTGTCTGCCAAAAGGCAGGAGGAAATATATGAGAAACAAGATGGAGACCTACAAAAAAAATCCTGGAGGAGAACCAACAGTGGGAAATTTCCCTCCCTTTGCACGATACCATTAAATTGCTGAGCTCCAGAGCTAGCTGCAATGCTTAACTTCCTGTTCCCTCTCCCTGAACTGAAACTAAGCAGTTAAGTGCTGCCTGTGCTCTGTGGCTGAGGTTAGGAACATTTTTAAAAGACTCATTGGAGTCTGAAACTGAGTCAGTCATAGTGGGGTAGCAAAGTACACCAAGCTCTTTCTCCCAGCAGTTCATGGCAGTTTGTGGGGGGAGGAGTTGGGATGAGGGCTAACCTGGTTGGGGCTCAACCCCTCATCCCCTACCTCCAGGGCTTAAAGCAGAGGTCTCCCCACTTCTCAGTATGAGGGCCACATAGTATATTTTACACATATTCGTGGGCTGAAAAAAAAATCAGTTTTATAAATGAAAGAATAAAATTTAAGTGAACGAACATGTTTTACTTGGATTTTTTTTGTAATCTGCGTGATATGACTCAGAACAAAAGAGAAATGTTGAACAGCAAAGAAACAATGTTGTGCTTAAACTCAGAAACGATATACAACGAGAAAAAATGTCAAACATTAACAAATGCTCTGACAAAAAAAAACCCAAGTTGCTATGGGCAGGATATGGCCCCCAGATCGTAGTTTGGAAACCCCTGGCTTAAAGAGCCTTTGGAACAGTGATTAATTAGATGCTCTGGTCGCATCTGGAAGGCATTCTGAGGCTTTCAGGAGGCCTTAAAAAGTCATTCCTGGTTTTTGGAAAAATGGGAAGTCAAGTTTTAAGGCCTTAAAAGGCCTTCTGAGACTCAGGGAGCATCCCCCATCTCAGAAGGCCTTCTCAGACCTTTAGACATCACTGTCAGTTTTTCCAAAAACCAGAAGTGACCTTTTAAGGCCTTAGCCTTCTTAGCCAGGGTTGGCCTCCTGAGCCTAAGAACACTCTCCCGGTGCATTTGGAGGGGGCATGGGCAGCACACCTTCCAGGTACATCACTGCCCCTACTCCACAACTCTTCTAGCTTCAAAGAGGTCATATGTTTTTTATAGCTTTCTGAGCTCAGGCAGAGGCAGATCTAAGGGAGGGCAAAGCTCTAAGTTTTGCAAGAAGCCTTACCTTGCAGTGGAAATCACTCCTCTCCTGCACCGTTTTAGCCAATCCTCACAGGGAAAAGCAACATCTTGGCCTTGCTTACTGGCTATAGCAGCAAGGGAGAGTGATATGTGAGAATTGATTAATATTGATTGATATATGAGACTAACAGAATGGAAGAAGTTTAGCCATGTCTGATGCCTACTGCAAGCCACACTAGGCTAGGAAAAAGGGCACAGAGCATAGAAAGAGAGAAAAACAATTTTTTCTTGTCAAGGTTACAGGAATGTCTGTCTCTGCTGAAAATGTTTAGCTACAGGGTGCACCGGCTGTGCTAAAAAAATTGTTTGGGTTAAGATAAGGGAAGAATGCCCAACACTAAGAAGAAGCTAGGGGTCAAGTTAACACCAAAGCTGAACTATTGCTAAGAAGCTAAAAATTGTAACTGAAAACCTTTTTCTAATAACATTAAATAAGTAATGCCTATGCATTTCTAATTAACCTATGCATGTTCTATATGCTTAATAATGCTACCTACGCAATTTTGCATATAAAAACTTATGTAAGCTATTGTTCAAGGCTGCTCCTCAGAATTTTTGTCGGGAGACACTGAAGGCAGACTCTGCGCAGAAAAATAAATATTAATAAACACCTTCCTCCGGCCATCCTGTGTCTGTCTTTAATGAGGTGTCACGTAACAAGAGGAGGGGTTTACATGACCCCTCAGTAGTTGAAGAAAATTACAGCTGGAGGATGTGCACCCCCTATCAGGATACCAGGGGTCTGGCGGCGCTATCAGGCCAACTGCCCCAGCCTGGTTTGCTTCCTTCAACCGAAACCCTCCCCATTCTGTGATTCTTGGGGGGTGAATATTCCCAGTCCTCATTGGGTTGCTTTGAGGTTATTGAGTTGCAGGTTTGTGTTTTTGTCCTTGGAAAAAGAAGTTACAAATCAATCTGTTTTGTCTGCATACCTGGGGAGCCTCCAAGGACCTGCAATATAGAAATCTTTGTGTGTTTTCCAACACAGCAGATAGGCACACAACCACCAGGTTCAGTGGGAAGCCATGACTAGATAACGAAAGAAAAGGTCCACCGCAGCAGGATTCCTTTGGTGTATTCACTACTGGACTAACCTGCAATCAGACGGAGAAGTGCATGCCCAATTCCTGTGTCAAATTGCAGAATGTGCATGCACCTGACGATTAATAATAAATAATAAATAATACATGTATGTATATGCCACCTTTCTTAAGATCACTAGATTTCTCTAATGACTGTAACTCAAGGCGGTTTACATAGGCAGACTTTTATTCTGCCTATCCGGGTACCGGGTGCAAGGGAGTGGCAACAGGATGCGAGGATCTTGTTGTCTCATGCCTCCCTGGGGCACCTGGTGGGCTGCTGTGAGATACAGGAAGCTGGACTAGATGGGCCTTTGGCCTGATCCAGCAGGGCTCTTCTTATGTTCTTATTCACAAACCCAAAGGTTTTTACAATTTACAGAAATGTTCTATCTTTCAAGAACAACACTCATACAGATGGATCTTTCTGGATTTAGCCTTCTTTCTTAGCCACCCGTCCGTCTTCTGCTGGCTGATAAGAGGCTTCCTTGCTCCCACCAGAGACACAGCTGACTTTAGCACACTCCTCCTCCCACGAGGCAGCTGGAACTCAGCTTTTTTAATCAGCCACAGTTTGTAAGGACTGCTGCTCACAGAGACTTCTGGTAGTCTTGAGCTCACAACCTTCAGATCTTCAGCTGTTATCTTCAGGCAAACGGAGACATTAACCCTCTTGGCTAAATCTTCGGCCCTTAATGTGTCTCTTTTCTCCATCTCTCTTAAAGGAAGCCCAAACTGCTTTGGCAACATGGGAGCTGGGTGGGTGGCTGAGTCCACAGGTAAGTGGCAGATCACTGCTTTGTATACAGAAAATATCAGGTTCAATAACCCACATCCAGGGCTGGTGCCAGGGTATTTTGCACCCCAGGAAAGGAAAAAATATATAGAAATATTTCATACAACTTTATAATTCTATTCCAAAGCACTACAGTGGTATTAATCTTTAAAAAAATATAAAGCAGCAGCTGCATTTTTTCATGGGTTAAAAAACCTAATCTGTATAAAACTGGGCTCCCCAAAGATCAGTATTGTGCCTCTCTGAGGTTTGCCCCGTAGGCAGTGCCTAGTTGGCCTAATAGTAGCACCAGCTTTGCCTACATTTCCAGGTAGGGAGTGAAAGAGAGGCAGTGCAGATGGGAGGTGGGCTCCTTTCCCCTCTCCTGGCCACCCATGCAGCATCTTAAATCTCCCCTCCACCCACTTAAGCTGCTTTGATGGGATTTGGCACAAACCTGCACTGGGGTCAAGCCGTCTTCTCTCTTGTTTCCACTTTTCAGCTAGAGAAGACCATCTTGTTCAATAAAGAATGAATGTGTCCTTTTCCAAAATGCTTTGTCAGCATTAGGTGGCAGAGGCTGCTTTTGAAAATAGGGAAGGTATATTGGAAAAGGCAGGAGATACCCCCAGGAGTTAGGGAATGGTATCAGCAATGGCCCCTTGTCCAGGTAAACCAGGGATTATGGGGTTAATCCCAGAACTTCTGCAGCAGGAACACAGCTGCAGGCTGATGAGCTCCCTGGCTCTGAAGGGAGGTTAGCACAGGTGCAGATGGGTGTGGCTGATGAATTAAAGCCTGCCCACTGATTGGCTGGCCTCAGTATAAAGTGGGAGGCAGGAGCTGTAGGAGAGGAACCTTGGGTAGGTGCTGGACTGATGGAGTGCTGGCTGGACTGCCTGCCTGAAGGATGGATGGAGGAACTGGCTGAAGGACTAGATAAGGTAAGGTTGTTTTGGGAGACTATTGTTGGGAATTGTATGTCTGCCATGCCCCTGGAGCCACCAAGTGGAGGATGCAGTTATGGCTTGGGCAAGCTGACTGCCTATTGTTTGTTGGTGTTAGACTAAGAGTAGTTCGGAGCTAAACCAGTGATGAGGGCAGTCTGGAGGAGGCTGGCCAGCCAGTGATCCCAATCAAAGCTGCTGGAAGAGAGGAGGCCCAGTGGGTGAATGAACCCCCTCCCTCTTGTTTATCTCTGAGGCCGCTCTGTGGGGAAACTAGTTAGCCTAGTGTGGGCATTAGGGCCCTTGGGGTGGCCCAGCAGGGAATTTGGTAGAATAGAAGGTACAGAACTGATTTGAAGATCTAGATTCTGCTTACTTGCAGTAACATTTTGCCAAATGGAAGGGAGATCAGATGTTTCTAAGGTCCACTGAAATCACTAGGAGAGTGATTCAGCACTGGTCCCTTCAGCACTGGGACCCACTTTTTAGAATGACAATCTGTCCAGGACCCACCAGAAGTGATGTCATGGCCGGAAGTGCTGTCATTGTGATGTCAGAGCCAGCTGCTTTCCTGAGAATGCAGCAATTTGTTGGGTTATTTCTTAGTCACTTTTGAGTAGCAAAGTGAATCAGAAAGAAAAAAGCCTATGTACAACCTTGACCCAAGCAAAACAACCACACAGCTGTCCCCCTTTCCAGCATCCCACCTTCCCATATTTTTAATATGGGAAGCTCTAGGTGCTTCACGACCCACTTGAAATTGGCTCTGATCCACTGGTGGGTCCCAACCCACAGTTTGGGAACCACTGCACTAAAACTTACATTCCTAAGATTGTCCAGCAGATAATGAATGAATTGGTCATTACTTTGTGTCAAAGCAACTTCTTAGGCCAAAGCATTCTGTGTGCTGCGATTTGTTATAACAAATTATAGCCCTCTCTTCAGTCATCACAAGGCAAATTTCCATCAGCAGCAGAATGCATAGGAGACACCCACAGCTGAACTCAACAGCATGTCATTTCCTAAAGGGGAAGACTGCCCTGGTACTTAGATCCTAAGCTCTTTGGGCCTTTTAAGGTCACCAGTGCTTTGAATGCACCCACAAGTTGGGACCCAGTGGAGTTTTGGATTATGGCTATTATCCCTGATCCAAAGAACTGCAGAGCTACACAAGGCTGAGCACATCCTCATGCACATTGCCGAGCACATCAACTTTTGCACCAGGTTTTTTGGCATGTGCATTCATTTTCAGAATACTTAGAATCCAAGGGACAAATGATAGCAAAGCAGGAGGGGACATTTATAGAACTTCCATTTACAATCATTGATTTCCCCCCCTTTTTATAGGAAATGGAAATTCTTGTGCTACAGGACACCAATGGAGCTTCCAAGGTGTAGCTGCCCCCTGGTGGCAGACATTTTAGCTTCGTGTCCTAGGAATGTACAGTAGTGTTGCAGAGCAGCCCAGATTAAATATGGCGGCTGCTGTGAAAAAAACTGTGAAGTCACAACGTAGGCCTTATCCCACAAAACCTTATGCTACAGTGTATTTCTTCTGCATTCAGAACTACCGGTTAGATATCTGATTGGCCATTATGGGGATCAGGATGCTGGACTAGCTGGTCCTTGGCCTAATTTGGTAGGGCTTGGCTTATGTTTGGTGTGGTGATGGACAGAGTGTTAGCCTTGGACAAGGGAAACCTGGTTGTGAATCTCAATGGGAGCACAATCCAACCCCTGGGCTGGAATAGGCAGGCCAACACACCTGCCCCATATCCAGCCCAGGGTTTGGATGTACTGCCACACTACCGGGGAAAGGGGAAAGCATGCAGTGGGTAGCGCACAGTGGCCCTGATGGGGCTACTCGGAGCTGCATCGCCAAAATTGACGGCACAAGTGGCCGAATGAGGGCAACCCAGGCCAAGGATGGCGGATAGATCCTGTCTCCACCCCCTTCCCCAGGCTGGGCAGGGCCAACTACAGGCTCCGCCTCCAGGTGCCTCCCCCACCCCATTCCACCCATCCTCCTGCCCTGTTCCAGCTCCACTGCCTTCCTGGAGTCCCTGTGCCAGCCTCAGACCACCGGGTGAGGGAGACGGGGCATGAAGGCCAGCGCACATCCGTGTGCTGGCCGGTCTCCTCCCAAACTGTAAGCATGTTTGCGACAGCTGGAGGCCAACCCGAGGTACTTGTGCCAGCCTTTCGGCTGGTTTGGATTGCACTGTGAGTAACCTTGGCTGAATCACTCTCTCAAGCCAAACAGCTCCCAAGGCTATAGTGAGAAAAAAGAAAAGGGAAATAGAAATGCAAAAAGAAAACTAAATCAACAGGTGGTTGTTGAAGGAGAAACTGAGTTAGAACCTTGCATTTTATTTCATTTATTTGAAGAACTTCTATCCCACCATTCCCAGGCTGAAGCAAATGCTCAAGGCGGCTTACATGGCCATGCTAGTCTAAACCATCAGTTTTCATTGTTCTTTTTTTTTCTTTTTCTTTTTACAAATATACAGTATTCTGTGATTCACTGAATCCTCAGTCCCAGATGTAGCCTTCACAGTGTGGTTCTCTCCTCTGTCTGCGTGCCATCGAGCTTCAGCAGGCAATTGTAAGTCCAGCCTGGGCAGGTCCTCAAGGTCGTTCTTTTGCTGGCTGAAAAGAGAAAAAAGAAAAAACTCCATATGCTGGCCCAAGTTTTTTTGAGGGTGACAAATATAAGCAATAATTCTGGGATTTCCTTCCAAGTCCGTATGTTTAGGATAGAGACATAAGTTGATCCTCTGGTTTTTATCTTGTACGAGTGTGCAAAGATACCTGTTTGGCTGGCAACTCTGGAGATTTAGATCATGCCAAGTGCAGCTCTTTTCATTTGTATTTTACTGGGGCTTTCATAATTATGCATCTTCTGATGATGCTAAATGTAATTCTGATCATGCCCTTCTAGAAATGCCTCAGATTAAAAGCTTTTACGGACTCTTTAGGCCATGGGCCTGCAATTACAGAAAATGAACTGCATTTTAGCTTTCCATTGAAATTAATAACAGCACTTCTCCAATTGACTCAGTGAGTAGTTAATGGAATAAACTGCATATTTCCCTACAATATGGTTTTAAAGCCATTTGAGGTAGATTCTGTGTTTCAAATGGGATAATAATTCACCTAGTACAAACTCTTCTCTGGGGCAAAATTTGTAGAATCCCAAATGAGTCCTGATTTTAAGATGTAATGGTTCAACAGTCATTAACTATTTCATTCTGATCTTTCTTGCATTTGGAATGGTGCCCTTTAGGGCAGTGGTCTGGGAACAGGGGTAAATTACCCCAAATGGGGTAAAAATGGAATTCCTGGGGGTAATGGATGGTCGCGCTGCCGAGACACAGCCGGGCATGCATTTGAATCTATATGCATGCCCGGCTGTGTCTTGGCAGCGCAACCGTCCATTACCCCTGTTCCGGTTCCGTGGCTGGCTGGCTGGCTCCGTTTTGTTTTGTTTTGTTTTGTTTTGCTCTGCCCACTTTCACTGGCCGGCAAAACGCGCCCCAGACTGCTCTGCGCCTGCTCTGCTTTTCACACCATGGCAGTTTAGAGCACGTGGACACAGCGAGGAGAGCGGCAGAGCGGCGGCGTGTTGGACCTGAGCAGCAGCGGAGCAGAGCAGCAGTGAAGAGGCAAGCCAGGAACGGCCGGGCATCGGAGGTGAGGGAAGGCACGCGTCTTTCCCCCACCCCCGCCTCCATTGCCCTGCCGGGGCACGCGTCTTCCCGCCCCCTCTGTTGACAAAATCAAATCTAACTAAGCAGGTTAGATATTTACAATAAGAGTAAGATTAAAAAATATTTAAAGAACTTTCCTAACTCTCCCAAACCCTTTACAACTTCATATTTGCATAGCATTAATTAAGCTCATTAATTAATCAAATAAAAAGCAATGAGTTCCAATATGTAATTTTTTTCTTTTGTTCTGGCGGCGGGGGGGGGGGTAATGTTGGCATATCTAAATATATTTTGGGGTAAAAGGTAAAAAAGTTCCCTGACCCCTGCTTTAGGGAAACAGAAATGCAAAAAGAAAACTAAATCAACAGGTGGTTGTTGAAGGAGAAACTGAGTTAGAACCTTGCATTTTATTTCATTTATTTGAAGAACTTCTATCCCACCATTCCCAGGCCAAAGCAAATGCCCAAGGCGGCTTACATGGGCATGCTAGTCTAAACCATCATTTTTCATTGTTCAATTTTTTCTTTTTACAAATATACAGTATTCTGTGATTCACCGAATCCTCAGTCCCAGATGTAGCCTTCACAGTGTGGTTCTCTCCTCTGTCTGCGTGCCATCGAGCTTCAGCAGGCAATTGTAAGTCCAGCCTGGACAGGTCCTCAAGGTCGTTCTTTTACTGGCTGGCCTTCTCACATCAACTCATCAGCGACTCCATCCTGCCACAATGGGTACTGCAGTGTGTCATTCTGTCTCCCATCCCAAAACATGAACATGACTCCTGCTTAGCTTCAGGCAGTATCAGCAGTTCAACAATCAGTCCACTCCTCTTGCCCTCCCATCTTATGCATTCTTCTATTCTGCTATTCATTTCTTAACAGACCATTTTAAGTGCAAACCACTCCACCAGTTCACTGGTGTGGGTCTTGGTCACATGTCTTTGTCATAGAGTGCCCTCCTCTCCTGAAGGGGATGCCACATATTGTGGCCAAATATGTTGACTCTGGGGAAGATCCTGCTACCATTGTCTAAGATATTGTTCCTGTTCCTTTTTCAGTTAAAATTGGCTCTCTTTCTCCCCATGGAAGTGGACAGTGACTCTTAGAACCCTCTAACTAATGCTTTTTCAGAAATATCTTTAAAAGCATACAGTAGAGAGCTTTTAAAAAATACCGTATTTCCCCATGTATAAGACACACCCATGTATAAGACACACCTTAATTTTGGGGCCAGAAATTTGAAAAAAAATGTACCACCACACATAAAGTTACTGAACTCAAGTTTTATTCATAAAACTACTCATCACTGCCTCCGTTCTCCCATCATGTGCCTCCAGCCCCCCTCAGTACTCCCATCATATGCCTCCAGCCCCCCTCAGTACTCCCATTATTTGCCTCCAGCCCCCCCTCAGTACTCCCATCATATGCTTCCACCCCCCTCAGTAGTCCCATCATATGCCTCCACCCCCTACGGTCTTCTTACCTTACAGGCTCTCTTCTCTGATCGCGGGACTGCGGCTTGACTAGGAAGTACTGCAGTGGCCGAGACTTGGAAATGAAATCCCATTCTCGGCCACCGTGGTACTTCCTAGTCAAGCCGCAGTCCCGCGATCAGAGAAGAGAGCCTGTAAGGTAAGAAGACCGGCCACAGTCCCGCGACTGAACAGGAGAGAGAGGTATTGAACACTGGGGGGGACCCTCATTTTAGCTCTACATGCATGATTAGGCTCAGCACCCTGATGCACACCCCTTGTATAAGACGCACACAGTTTTTAGAGCCCAAATTTTTTGAAAAAGGGTGCGTCTTATACTTGGGGAAATACGGTATATGTTTCTTTGTGTTTAAGTTCTAAGTGATTTCTAAAAACGAATAGTGGCTCACACGAATTCTATTTGGGTTTGAACTTTCTGCAGCTATTGACAGGCAGTTGTGCTGTACACCCCTGACAAATTGATATTTTGTTTTTAGAGGACAAGCGGAGGCACCTCCAAATGTTGGGAGGCTTAAAAGGAAAAAAGTTTGGCTCTTTGGAGCAGTGGCATAGCCATAGGATGTGCGGCATGGTAAACACTGCAGGTGCTGCAAACCCGCCATGTAAACAGCCCCTCCCACTGGTCATTGGCGTCATGGTAGGCAGTAATGGTAGCATTGCTGTTGCTGCCCAGAATGGCTCTGAACGGCAAGTGGGAGGGGCTGCTCACATGGCATGTTGTGGCCAGAGATGGAACAAGGGTGGAGCCTGAGGGGCAGTTGCCCCAGGGCGCTACACCAAGGAGGGCACAATTTTCTGCAGACCCACTTTAAAAAAGTTAAAAAGTAAAGAAAAAAGCCCCAGATAGCTTCCTCTACTGTTGCACAGCAAAACTGCTGAATTTGGAGTGCTCACCAGGGAGTGTTCTGATGTCCCTGCTGCCTTTTCCGGGTTGCATGGATGACCCTCCCTTTGCCCAGGGGCACTGCACATACTTCCTTGCCCCAGGTGTTGTTGTTTTTTTGTCTAGTTACACTTCTGGTTATGGCACCTGTAGTACTTATTGGGTTTCTCCCAATAGCTACGCCACTGCTTTGGAATAGTGGCAAGCACTTACCTTTGCTTTGAGAGTCTTTTTTTTTTTTTTTTAACTTTCAACAGGGTGAAAAGCCAAGGTTAATCTAAAAAGACTGCTTGGTAGGAGGTGTGGACTGATGGTTGATCTGATGGTACTGCCTGCAGCTAAGTAGGAAAATCTGTGGTCTATTTTTGGATAGGAGACAGAATGCCAGGCTGTGACAAGCTGCAGGACCTGTTGTGGCAGAACGGAGTCACTGTGAAGCTGATGAGCCAGTGCGGGAATGTGGTGAGAAGGCCAGCCGGCAAAACAACAGAGTCCAACCTTGAGGACCTGTCCAGGCTGGACTTACAATCACCTGCTGAAGCTTGATGTCACACAGCCAGAGGAGAGAGCTAAACTGTGAAGGCTACATTTAGTTGTGAGGGTTAATGCCTCCGTTTGCCTGAAGATAAAGAGCTGAAGATCTGAAGGTTACCAGTTCAGGACTACCGGAAGTCTCTGAGCGGCAGACCTTGTAAACTGAGGCTAATTAAAAGCTGAGCTGTCTCCGGCTGCCTTGTGAGAGGGGGAGTGTGCTGAGTCAGCTGCTTCTTTGGTGGGAATAGAAAAGCCGCTTATCAGCCAGCAGAAGACAAACCTGCGGCTAGAAAGAAGACTAAATCCAGAAAGATCCATCTGTTTGTGTTGTTGTTCTTGTAAGATGGAACGTTCTGTAAAATTGTAAAAACCTTCGGGTTTATGAATAAAATCTGCCCATGTAAACCACCTTGAATTACAGTCATTAGAGTAATCTGATGACCTAAGAAAGGCGGTATATAAATATGAGTATTATTATTATTACATCTGGGACTGAGGATTTGGTGAATCGCAGAATACGGTATATTTGTAAAAACCTCATTGAAAAATGGTGGTTTAGACTAGCCTGCCCATGTAAGCTGCCTTGGACGTTTCTTCAGCATGGGAAAGATAGGGTATAAATTCTTCTAAATAAATAAATCTCATTACACCCAGCAAGACAAGTGCAGCCACCAGCCACTTCCTGTTGCCTGCCCAAGGCTTATCACTCTGTTCCCCCTCTGCTGCCTCCCAGTTTGTTCAGCCTTCTCTGTCTCAACATCTCACCAAACTACCATTTGCTCTGGTGGAAGCCATGTTGGGTACCCTGGTATAACATTGATGGAAGTTTACAGTGCAGACAAATCCTCCGTGTAGAACAATCTTGAGGGTGGGGAGAACTGGAGCCAACTACAGTGGCTCCAGGCCATGGCAAGCTTGCCATGTGTCTGATGAGATTCTGTGAGACAAATGTACAGGTGGGACCTCAGTATCTGCTGGGATTTGGTTCTGGAACTCCCCACTGATGCCAAAAAACATGTTAAATAAAAGCAGTTAAAACAAAACACTAGTCAGGCAGGCAGTCAATTAGAACTGCTATTTTGCCACCTGCTCTGAGAAAAGTGACCCCCTCTCCTAGCCCTCACTTGCTGAAGAATGGAATGTGAAAGTGAAAGTAATCACTTCTGCATTCCATTGTTCTGCAAGCCAGGATGAAGAGAGGGGTCACAAAATTGCAGTTCAGGGAAATGTTTTTCCCCTGCCCCAGAAATTGGCAGTGTCCTCCTTATCTGCAGTTGCCATTAGTGTTGAATCTAATCCATGAATAAAAAATCAGTATATAGTAAGGTTCAGAGACGTCATCCGGGCATGCCAAGAAACGGAACGCCCAGATGATTGACAGCCCTCCGCCCCAATGGCGGAGGGCTGCCACGCCTCCCCAAGCCTCACTGCGCCCGAATCACTCCATTTTAGAGCGATTCGGGACGCAAGGGAGGGTGGGCGGGGTGGGCGGGCCCAGCAGCAGCTTGCCCGTCCTCCGGAGAGGATGTGCGGCCTGGGCCCTCTGCGGAACTAGCAGAACCGAGTACCGGGCCGTTCCGCCTGGATGACGCCTCTGGTAAGGTTGAACCTGTATTATGGAGAAGCCTCTATATGGGGTATTTAGCAAAAGAACCAATTAAATCAGTGGTTCCCAACCTGGGCCTCACAACCCACCAAGGAAGCCAGAAGCAGTTTGTTCCCCCTTAAGGGGAGTGGCTGCAGTGGCGACAGCAGCAACAGCCCCACAGCAGTCCCACCGCCCCTGGGGGGTAGTGCAGTCATCCAAAGGGGGAGGGGGCAGCAATCTCCTCTGCGATCCTCCCAGCAGCCCCAAACAACTTGTTGCTATGATCACACCCGGGTTTGCAATAGTTATGGTAAAACAAACAGTAAAACTCCACTGTGATTGCAAACCTGGATATGGGGTGTGATCGCAACCAATGAGCTGGTTGGCGCAGCGGGGAGGACCACAGAGGGGATCACTGCCCCCTGTCCTCTCTGGATGGCCACGCTACTCCCCAGGTACTGTAAAAAGATCCTCTTGTGATGGCGGCATGATCACTGTGGTGTGGTGCCAGCCCCCCACTTACCCACAAAGACTTGGAGCATTCCCAATCTTCGTGCAGAGGTGGAAACCACTGGATTAAATGAAGGACAACCTGTACTACGAGTCCTTGCTATGAATATCACACCTGCTTGTGGGTCTAATATTAATAATTGTTGCCAATGCATAAAGCAATGCTGATTAAAATATTCAAGGTGTGGGTGCAGGGGGTTGTATTAACAAAAATTTATTTGTTGATTGCCAAGCTTTGGAACAAATGTGGAATAAGAGAACCGTTCTTCTCAGATGAGCTGTTTACTGGGTTCTGTTCCAACCCAACTTTGCAGATGTGTGCTGAAGCTGGGGAACTGGATTTCCTAATGGAAATGCTGACAGACCTTTACTTATAGCGCTATAGCGAGTGCCCCTGTAATTATTCAATTGCCTAATTCCATTTATCTTCCATGAACCATTACGGGCTGCTGACATGCTGCGGTTTCCATGGTACAATACATAACCGAGTCTAATGGACTGTAGGCAAAGTCAGTTAAATGGAATAAGGTTTATGCCTTATTCTCCAAAGCTATTATTTTATAAATGAAGGCAGGTGGATGCATTTACATTATTAGGATAAATATTTATGAACTGTATCTCTGATACCATGCATTATGAAAGCATTATCTTGCACATTAAAAAAAATAAAAATGCAAAGGACAATCCACTCCTGAGCATATTTTGATTACTGTATTGATTGTGCTGTTCCTTACACAGATTCGCGAAATGCACACTTGCAATTCTTTCTATTCAATTTTCTGCATCTTGTGCAAGCAAAGGAAGCATTATGGAAAAAAAGATGATAGAAAGCCAACATCTTTGAGAGAGGGATTATTAAAAGAAAGAAAAAAGACAAACTAAAAGCAAAAATTTCCCATTTCTATTTTCAATAATTCATTAACTCCATATAATTAACTTTGCTACCTTATGGGCCTATAAAGCTGTGCTATTTCACTGAAACAGGACATCAAGTCACCATGTGTCTCTGCTTGGCAGTAATCTCAGACAAAGAAATTTTCTTTATATATTTAAGAGTGCAGTCCAAACCTGGAGTTAGGCCAGCAAAGTTTGGCCAACACCAGGGCCACCGTAAAGAGCGTTTGGACCACACTCGGAATCAGGGAGGATGGCACACGTCCGTGTGCTGGCCTCTCTGACTCTGAGAGTGATCCAACCATACATTACGGTGTCCTTTGTGCTAGCCAAACTTTGCTGGCCTAACTGTGTCAGCCTAACTCCAGGTTAGGATTGCACCCTCACAAATATGTCATTCAAGACACAATCCTAACCTGCTCTGGAACAGGCAGGCTAACTGAGCAGCACACATTAAGAGCAGCTGGGACACAACTTGGAGTAAGGGGATTTTATTTCCTTTACCCCATGTTGCATGCCAGCCAGCCCTATGGGGCTACTTGGATCTGCACCTGAGATTTTGCAGGCACAAATATAAGCAGCCTGTGTAATGGGTTGGGCCAGGGGTTAGGACCCAGACTAGGTTACCCTAGGCCTGAGGACCATTTCACACAATATGTCTTTTAGGTATACACCTGATACCCCAATCCTAACTAAATCCCCTCCCCGCTGATGCATCCGCATCAATGGAGCTCACCCTGCACTGCATCCTATGGAGGGGCAGTCAAAGAGGTCTCCTCATGGCAAGGGAACTTTTGCTTCTGCTGCCCAAATGAGTCTCTCTGGATCTGCGCCCGCCATTTTGTTGGTGCAGGACCATGTAGAGTGAGGGAGAGCAGAGGGGACAAGAATAGGAATTTGGTGCATGCCTATGCTACCAGGATCCACCCTTCCCTCTCCCGTTCTGTCTCCTCTTGCCTGCCCTCTTCACCTCCCAAACAATCTAATCCCCTGTTCCTCCTTTTCCTGGCCCTGGTTTTCCCACTGACTGCCCCCCCCCCCAGGCAGTCTTACCTGAACTTCTGTGGTTAGCCAGCTGTGGCAGTGGAGTGCTGACATAACATAAGAACATAAGAAGAGCCCTGCTGGATCAGGCCAAAGGCCCATCTAGTCCAGCTTCCTGTATCTCACAGCGGCCCACCAGGTGCCCCAGGGAGGCATGAGACAACAAGATGCTTGCATCCTGTTGCCACTCCCTTGCACCCGGTACCAGTAGCCCTCCACCTTTGTAAGGAGGTTGCACAATCCATCATTGCCTATAGCCCACGATGAACCTTTCCTCCAGAAATCCATCCAATCCCCTCTTAAAGGCATCAAGACCAGATGATGGCACCACCTCCTGTGGCAAAGAGTTCCACAGATTAACTACCCGCTGGGAAAAAAAGTACTTCCTTTTATCTGTTTTAACTCTCCCAACCCTCAGTTTTAGCGGATGTCCCCTGGTTCTGGTGTTTTGGGAGAGGGAAAAGAACATCCCTCTATCGACTCTATCCCTTCCATGCATAATTTTGTATGTCTCAATCATGACCCCCCTCAGGCGCCTTTTTTCTAGACTGAAGAGCCCCAAACGCTGCAGTCTTTCTTCATAAGGGAGGTGCCCCAGCCCCGTAATCATTTTTGTCGCTCTCTTCTGCACCTTTTCCTGTATAAAATGACTGCCGGTGGTGCACTAGGTGCACTGCCATATGATCAATTGCAATAGTGAACCACTGTTCCATTTGTCACGCACCTTAGTTAGAATTGGGCTGTAAGATTATTTCAGTGACATAAATACATGAAATGTGAATGCATCATGCATATCAGAAAACCATGACTGGGTGCAGCTCCCTGTTGAGGGTCTTATGTGCTGGCTTGCTTCTGCATTATGTAATGTGTTAAATTGTTTCTGCAGTATAGTATGAAGCCTGTCCTGATTGCTCTGGGTTGGAGACACCTATGCTGTTGAACTTCCGCTCCCTTGAATATTTTGGACATCATTTGAAAAACGGAGGTAAATATTCTGTATAATTTAAGGACACCGTTCTTGCATTATGAAATCACGATTGATCCCTGATTACGAGTACTTTAATGTTATTCAAGGAGGCTGTCTCGGAACACATGCGGAGTTCTCTCTGAAGAATCATCATAGTCTTCTGCCTTCCTGGATCACAGATATGTGAGATGACAGACAGCAGTTATTTCACAGTAAGAGGAATGAACTCTGCACATAGGCAGGAAGTATGGATTGATGGTTGAGCTGCTGGCACTGCCTGAAGCTAAGCAGGAGAATCTGTGCTTTGTTTTGGGATGGGAGACGGAGGCCAGGTTATGACAAGCTGCAGTATCTGTGGTGGCAGAACAGAGTCACGGTGGAGCTGATTACTCACCGCAAGGGAGCGTTGCGGGGGAGTGTGTGAGAAGGCCAGCCGGCAAAAGAACAGAATACGACCTGGAGGGCCTGTCCAGGCTTGACTTGCCATTGCCTGCTGAGGCTTGATGGCATGCAGCCAAAGGAGAGAACCACATTGTGAAGGCTACATCTGGGACTGAGGATTGGCGGATCACAAGAATACTGGAGATTTGTAAAAAAAAAAACTCATTGAAAAAAATGGTGGTTTAGACTAGCCTGCTCATGTAAGCTGCCTTGGGCATTTGCTTCGGCATGGGAAAGGCGGGGTATAAATTCTTCAAAATAAATAAATAAAATGTTTAGAGTCAGCCTCTTATTATTTCCCACATTCCAGAGATAGCAACACGATTTGGAAGAAAAATCTGGGGCCTGAGCCCTTGAAAGTCGGCTCACAGTAGGTCCTGATAGTTTGCAGTATCAAAGCATAGTTTGATACTGTTGTATATTAGCAAGGCAGTGTCAGGTTTTTCTGTGCTAATAAAATATTGTTCTGCAGACCTCAAAAGACCTACAAATAAAACTAGGCACAGCATGGCAAGAGGGGAAAACAGGAAAGAATTAAAGGCGGATTGAATCCCAAAGCACACACATTTACTCAGTCATTTTTACCAAGATAAATGCTTTCTCATTTGTTTCGATGACTAATAATCATGTCAACAAACCTCATTTAAAAGGATCATTTCCCAGGGGCTAATAAGAATTAAATGTGCTGGGAAATCCTACATATAGTTATACGGCCATCGCTCGGGAAGAAAATATCTTGTGAAGTTTAAACACAGATGCGAAGAGGGGAACAAGTTGTGGTGGTGGGTTTTTTTTAGCGTATTATTTATGAAAGCATTGAGACCTTCCCAGACATTTTCTGAAGTGTGTGCGTTTCCTTACTCTTTGCAAAGAACATGAAAACATTTAAATGTCCCTTAAAAGAAGATTTGACTTAATGACGGCCACTGCCTGATCCCAGCTTGCTTTGGGTCATAAACAGCCACCCAGCTCATCATTTCATAAAGAGTTGTTTTTCTACCTGATGTTCACTATGTTCAGAATGTTAATAGCTACTATAGCGGCATATGAATAGGCTTGGTGGAGCCACTTGAAATCTAGAAAAATGGCCCAGGCATTAAAAAAGATAAAAGGGAAAAGGGCAGTAATGAATTTAGAGGAAAATGAACATTAATGGCACTAACATTACTCATGTTCCACATAACAAATTATTGGAAGTCTGTCAAGCACATCAAATTACCTACTCATCCTGCTGTTGTGGGCCCTCTGGAGCCATCCAAAACCAGCAAAAGCAAGACAATTTGAGCTAATTTTACTATTTATAACAATAGAACAGGCCATTAAGATAAATTAATGTCATTATCAAGTTTCTATGAAAATGACAAATACCGCTATTTCAAGCAGCTTTAGAAGCTGTTGACTATAATGAAATCTGCTGTACAGGTACTAAAAAGAAACACTCCATGTAATTGTTTTCTAGTATCTTGTTTGTTTCCTTCCCATTCATTTGCTTTCACCACAATTAGTTCTGTACACAATACGTGGTAACTAAACAGTCAACACTACGCCGCATTAGGACTAATTGGGCAATTAGGAGGCAGTTTCCATCCTTTTAAGTCCTAAGGACAGTGAGGAGTAAACATTCTCCAGGCGACAATGACAGCGTTGCACAGGCCGAGATTGTCCGGGTTGAAGGGAACACAAAGTGGGACAAGACAGAAAGCGCAAATCAAATGCTCCTTCTAAAGCAGCACCCAAATGAGATGGTTTATTAAGCGATCTAATTGAGCACTCCCAGAGCACTGCAGCGAAGATCTTTGACAAAACAGCAAGGCTGACTTAAGTCCTACGGTTTCTTCCTAGGTCCTACAAGTCCATCCAGATGTTTTTAAGCTCATGCGTTACAGTGACTTGTGCCCTTTGCAAGGTTAGGATGTCACAGGGATAAGTACAGTTGGCGGCCTTGCCTCTTTAGAAGCTCAGGACAGGCCAAGTAGAGATTCACCATAGAGACTTGGGCTGCCGCTGCCCAGAATGTCTCCAGTGGGAAGGGCCACTTGGTGTGTTGTGGCACCTGCTGACTTACTGCCCTCCTCTCTGGCTCTGCCACTGGCAAGAAGGCCAAGTGGACAAGAAGGAAGAAGACTGTCATCACCTATATGCCCTCTAAGGGGTCAGCACTGGCATGTGGACCCATTCTTCTGGCACATGGTATTGTGACTGCTTTGCAGTGCCATCCCTAGATGCTCAGCAATAACATCAAGCGTCTTTGCTGAACGTCCAGGTTGCCAAGCTCCAGGCTGCACAGAGCTGGGCTCAAGGGGGACTTCGACAAAAGAGGACCCTGCTCCCAGCGTGCTCCACTATTTGTCCGAATGCAGCCAAATGGAAGGGGAAAAGTGGAAGGAACCCTTGGTGGTTTGCGACCTGATGTCAGGTGGGTCGCAGAAAGCTGGGAGCTGCCATCTTACAAGCTGCAGACCTTACTCTTGTTATATTCCTCTTGTGAGTTTTAGCAGTTTGAATTTTCAAGTGAGGGCTTTTTAACATTTTGTTTTTAGCTCAGTGCTTCTATATAATACATTGTCCTCATCTTGCTTTCTGTTAGGATGTTCCATGGTTGTACAATGGATGCAATCCAAGAATGCCAATTTACATTTCAGGAGTGTCGTTTTATTGTTACAATGACAGCATGCCCTGCTTGATGATGTCACTTCCTGCCACAACATCACTTCCAGGTTAATGACATCACTTCTGGTGGGTCCTAACAAGAGTGCCATTCTAAAAAGTGGGTCCCGGTCTAAAAAGTTTAAATACCTCTGATCTAGAATGCTAGACGATCACAACAAACTAAGCCTACACATTCTAGGGAAAGGCAAAACCACCAAGGATCATTGGCCAATGAGGCCAAGAGAAAATCTGTTTCCAGTCTCCAATATGAAAATTGGTCCAGTACAATTGCCTTTCTCTTCTTCTTCTTCTTCTTTTTTTTTACCAATTCATGTCATTTACCTACCATAATAATCATCAGCTAGTGGAGTATCTTAGCCCAGCCACCACTCCTCTGATCAGTGTTAAAGTTAATGAAAGGCAATTAGTATGTGAAAGCTCTATCAAATATTTCAGGGTATTTTATTAGTACTATTAGGCAGAGGTTCTGCATGTCAGGGAATTGTGCTTTTTTCTTAATTAGGCCTTTATGAGAGAATATCAAATTTGATGATCCATTTAGTCATTTATTATGAAATAAAGAGACGGTGGACCAAGCTGAGCTCTGGTGCCCATGCAGGGCATACTGCTGGAACAGCTCATTGCAGCTGTATCCTTACACCTGTTCTGATTTTAGCCCCTTGTGGTTTTAATTTGTTCATTACTCTAGGATAGTCTGAATCCTTTCAGTGACTTGCAGGGATAAACTTGTGCTACAAAAAGCAGAACGCGTGCGGAAACGGCCCTTGGTATTCTTGCTTCTTGGTATTCTGCTGGGTGTTTGGTTCTGTTTGTTGCCAGGAATGTCGCAGAAGGGGCCTTCTGCAGGGACAGCCTTAAGCCAATGTGGCCTACGTCGTCACATTGGGCCCTGCACTTTGGTGGGGGCGCACTGGGATGGTAAGTGAATTGCTTGCTGGTGCAGCCAGGATCTATGAGGGCTGTAAGCAGTGGTGTCATCCTACCAGTACGCTGGGCAGGACATCCGGGTGATCGGTAGCCCGCCCGTTGCGTACCGCAGCGTTACGCCGTTTGCGTAACCAGTTACACCGCTTGCGTACATTATGCAAATGGCGTAATGATGCGGTACGCAACAGGTGGGCTGCCAATCACCCGGATGTCCCGCCCAGCATACCGGTAGGATGACACCACTGGCTGTAAGCCAATGGGTCCGGTGGGGTGGCTGCTTATTGGGCCATCCCACCCTGCCTTGCCTCCAAACGGCCTGAAATTGGCCTCCTGAAAGCACTTGGCAGTGATGTCATCATGCCACCGCTAACTATTTCCAGGTGCCACACTACACATGTGGCGCCACAAGCGCTCTTCTTACTGTGGACGTACGGTGAGTGGGGATCTTGTGTGGAGGGTGGCGGCCCCATGGAAATGCACTGCATTGGGTCCCGCCATCCTGCAGCCGGCCCTGCCAGTGTGCCACCGCCAGAGAGGGATTCCTGCCTGTAACCTTGCACAACCACTACCAGGCAGTGTGTAGAACAGTGGTTCCTAAACTGTGGGTTGGGACCCACCAGTGGGTCACAAGCCAATTTCAGGTGGGTCACGAAGCACCCAGAGCAGCCATATTGAAGATATGAGAAGATGGGGTGCTGGAAAGGGGGAACGCTGGGTGGTTGTTTTGCTTGTAAATAGGCAAAGGTTCTAAGTTGTAAATAGGCTTTTTTTCTTTCAGGCAGCCGAATCCTAAGTAGCGCTGGAACAGGCAGGCCAGCAGGCCCATGCTGTTCCCAGCACCACTTAGGAGGCGGTGGGAACCTCCCTGGCACCTAGGGAGGCACCAGCCCCCCCAATGTGCTCCTCGGATCTGCGCCCACGAAATTGCGGGCGCAAAACTGAGGAGACTGTGCAGCCCGAATAGGGCCACATGGCCTAGGGATGAGGCCTAGGCCAGCGATGGTGAACCTTTTGAGCTCGGTGTGCCAAAACTTAGGAAAATGCTTAACTTGACTCTACTGGTGTGTCAACCCCCCCCCCCCAAACAAAAGAGAAACAATTATTTATATTGATTTATTTAAAGAAAACATACAGTTTAATCATGTGTGGTGCTATCTATATATATAAAAACGGATGTGTGTATGTGTATGTGTGTGTGTATGTATGTGGGTATGTATGTATGTTATTTATAGGCGTCTCCGTGCCTTGACCCACAGCCACGAAACTTGGCACACACGTACCTTGCAGCCTGGCAAAGAACACTGCGGGGGTCAGACCCCCCTACAGCCCCCCGTTTTTTGGGGAGCGGGGCCAGATCGTCAGGAACCAAAGGGATTGCATTGGGCTACAGGTCTGCTGCCACCCTGTGGTCAGAAACGATTCTGCAGGTTATGTGATTCACAAAGCCAAACCGAAAGTGAAACTGGCTTAAAAGAGTTGCAAATGATCCAGAGAGTTCCAGCACCCAGTCGGATCTGAGAGGGACCTATTTCCAGAGAGCAGGCTGGCCACCTCTTCCACTTTCTCATACTTCAGTGCTATCCTAACACACGACCTGCAGACATTGGTCAGTGAGTATGACTGCTCCAGTTTGCCCTTGTACTTGATTTTGTCCCTGTCTCCTCATATTTATTCTTCCTCCTGGAGGGGAAACTAACAGTGTGGGTTACAAACAGGGTTTGAGTTAAATTAACATTACTGTGAGTTTCTCACACTGCCACGGGACCTGCAGACATTGATCAGTGCGTGTGACAATTTCAGTACGCTCCTTTGCTTGATTCTGTCCCTGTATTCATTCCTTCTCCTACTACACGCTGGGGATACTTTGTCCCCCGGGCAACGCCGGGTAACAAAAAGCTAGTGTATTATATAAAGAAACATTAAATAATTACAAAAATGAAAAATGAGTAAAATAAACTCAGTGTTTGTCATGCACTGGTGAATGCTGGTGTGCCACCCCAAACGTTGTGGTGTGTCACCTTTGACACGCGTGTCATAGGTTCACCATCACTGGCCTAGGATGTGGCCTAACGGTTCCACGGGGCTTAATCCCAGGTAAGCGTGTAGGACTGCAGCCCAAATGTCTCAGGGTCCTCCCGTCCCTTTCTGCGAAGCATTTTCTTTGCAATTCAATATTCTTTAGTAGAACTTATTCAAATATTACCTTGGACCTTGTTGCTATGAGACTGCATATACAAGTCGTGCCAACACTTCCACGATTCACACCTCCTTACACATAACAAAAGAGCAACAGAGAAGAAATAAAGGGCAGAAGGAAAGAAAAGGGGGAGGAAATAAGGGAGAGGAAAACCAGGTGGTCTTCCTTATTGCCTCCTGTTTATCCAGCATTTAGTGCCACAATTCCCCATATTGCTGTCATCTGTTTTCCTATATCTAGTTGAATTATTTGTAGCGCTTATTCAGTCTGTAAGAAATTTTTAAAATGTTTGGCCTGCAAATGTCATAGAAATATTAAAATAAGTATCTTCTTGGCAGTGGCGTCACTAGGGTTTGTGTCGCCTGGTGGAAGAGCTCATTGCATCCCCCCATGATAGATCTCCTCCCACACCAGACCATACAGAATAAAGTACATCATATGTACAACCTACATGCAGTGGCATGACTTGGATTTGTTTAAATATACAACAGTATTTTATTTATTTATTTATTTATTTATTTATTTATTTATTTATTTATTT
>JAJKFI010000030.1:9106743-9155836 GCA_029204185.1 Lerista edwardsae
TTTATTTATTTATTTATTTATTTATTTATTTATTTATTTATTTATTTATTTTAAACAACAGTACAAGTTGCCCAACAAATCAGTCACCAACAAAAAAAAATCAGTGGCCATCTTTATGACACTCACACAACTAAATAAGAGTTCTAATATTAGCTCTGAGATGAGAGTTGATTCTTATTAACACCTCATTGATTGGAGGAGGCCTGTGATATGATCCCCCTTCCTTCAAGGTTCATGATGGGCTTGCCTTCCTTGGTATTTGTGTGCATTGTTCCTTGGTATATGTGTGCATCAACAGGGTGATATAAATAGTCTTGCTCTGTTGTCATCTTCCCACCCCGCAGTGTGTGTGACCCACCCAAAAGGTAGGAATACCCAGGAGGCCCCTCTCTCATCACAGGGGCCTCTGGCAGAAACTTCCATTTGCAGATAGGAAGGGAGGAAAAAGACGATAGCAGGGTGATTCTCTGTGCTGAAAGAGTTGCTCCATGACTTCTGACTGCAAGGGATAGGCAGTTGTCTTTACAGATATGCAGCTGGCCATTCTTAGAGGCCCTGATCCTTAGCAGCTGCCCAACAATGCTGACCCCAGATGCCGGCCCTGTAACTTAAGTATTCTCTTTCAGGAATATAACATAGACAAAGCTCCCCAAGAGAAAGCCCAAGACCTCCTAGTGTCTGAGGCAGTCCCCCAAACGCTGCCTTCCCTTTTATTGGGAATTGTGACAGGCTCTGCTCCTCCCACTCTCTGGACTGGAAAAGGAAAAGGGGTGTGGAGCAGGAAGTGCGGAGGAGAGAAGAGTGGTGAGCTAGAAAGTCAGCAAAGCTCTAACTTGCCACTCTGCTCTTCACTTTCCCTTCTGGTTTGCCTCCCACATCCTGATTCCTTTTCCAATCCAGAGAACAGGAAAAGGAGGAGTAGAAGGGGAGGCAAGAGGAGGTGCCCCTCTGCAACAGCCTCAGTCAGCCTCACAGATGGGCCAGCCCTGCTTCTCTCACCTCTTGAAATGCACTTTGTGTTCTTTCCATCCATTTCGTTTTTGTTCTGATCCCACCTTCTAAGTTCATGGCATCAAACCAGGTTCTTCTCAGTTACTTTACTCCACTAGCACTCAAATCACTGTACTGGAAAGGGGCAAACGCTCAATGGACGGATGCATGCTTTGCTTTGCAGAAGAGGACTGGCCCAGCCCTGGCATCTGCAGCTAAAGTGACGCTGGAAAGGCTTTGGCTTAAGATGCTGCCTCTGCTACTAATTCATGTAGTAGACCAGAGTTATTCAGACTGTGGGATGGGGCCCACTAAGTGGGTCGCGACCAGTGGTGTCATTCAAATGATTTAGGAACAGGAACTCACTTTTGATTGGCACTTGTCAGAAACCCGGAACCAGCCACGGAGCCCGTTAGGATCCGGAACGCCCGTTCTGGTCCATTCCCCCTGAATGACATCACTGGTTGCGACCTGATGTCAGATGGGTCACGGAAAGCTAGGAGCAGCCACCTTGGAAACTGCAGACGTTACTCTTGTTATATAGTCCTTTTGTGAGTGTTAACCATTTGAATTTTTAAGTGAGGATGTTGTTTTTAAAAAAATGTTTTTAGTTCAGTGCTTTTACATCATATTTTGTCCTAATCTTGTTTTCTGTCACAGATGTTTCATGGTTGTACAAATGCTACAGTCCAAGAATGCCAGTTTGCATTTCAGGAGTGTCATTTTATTAGGTTACAATGACAGCACTTCCTGCTTGATGATGATGTCACTTACTGCCACAATATCACTTCCAGGAAGACATCACTTCCGGTGGGTCCCACCATGAGTGCCGTTCTAAAAAGTGGGTCCCGGTCTAATAAATTTGAATACCACTGTAGAAGACAATCCTGACCTAGATATACCAATGTCCTAACTCAGTATTAGCCAGCCAGAGCACTGTTAATCATCCCAGCATGCGTGCACTGTGTGTACATGCAGCAGTAAATGCACATGCACAATGAGCCGACATGAGTCGTGTGCTCTTTCCAACACAGAAGTGGGTCTCTGGCTGTTTCACAGGTAGGTGCTTCTCTTAACCTCGTCCAATTTCCTCGCTGTGGTAGACCTCTGGGAAGAGTATAGATGTTCACATTGCCTGGCAATGAATAATACATTGGGAAGCAAAGGCAACCATTAGCTTTCCTCTAATCAGTATCATGTAGCATTTTACCAATTAACCACTTCTCTCAGACACTTACCGTATGAAGTGGCTCTAGGCAGAACTCCCACCAGGGTGGACTGGGCCATCTGCATTTAGAAAATTGCCTATATATTTATTAAAGTGAAATTCACCAATTAATTAGCTGTGTCAGTCTTTCCCCCAGGGGGTCTCATTAGCACATTGAGCTAATTACTACTACCAGAGGCATAAGGGTGTGGAATTAAGGAAGGCGCAGGGGAGGGCAGAATTTTTGTGGGGGGTTTTTTGTTGTTGTTTTACAAAAATGTACACAAAGAAAATATTTTTATTTCTTTCCTATTCTTATTTCAAAGCAACAACCTGCCTGAATCCAAAGCACAATGGTGACACCAAGCACATTTTTTACAGCCGGCATCTAAAACTGGCCATTGATCAAATGGCACCACCTGCAAGGAACAGGTGCCCCTCTACTCTGTTTATTTGTCTTTTGAATACTTTATTTCCCATTGCATTTGCAGTCCTTTTTCAGATTCCAGTGCAAAATCTGCACACATCATTTATTGCTGTCCTGTAAGATGATGCATGTGCATACATGGGTCTATACACCTGCACGCAGCCATAGATGTATATGGCAAATGTGATGAAAATTCATAATGTTCCACCTGTTTGCCTATGTTTTCCCTTATCTTAGACCTGTCTAACCAACCCCCCAAAAGGCTGCTGAGCCACCCTGACGCAGTTGCCCCTCTCCAGGGATGCTGCCCTTTCTTGGAGTATCTTCATCATCTTCCCCCTTAGCCCAGTAAACAAAAACATTTGACAGCGAGCTGACTCAGTGGACCATGCAGCCCACCTGATGTCCAAGGGCAGGAGGTTCAGAAACCTGAGTGATCCCTAAGTGACCAGTCGCCCAGGTAAAGCAGAGTTTACATCTACTGGCTATAGAAAGAAGGGGCACACTCACGTATCACATCCCCCTTTTTTTGCATGGTGCATCATGAAAGGTGCACCAGCTCACTGTGCTGCATGTGTAGGCCTAGGGATCAGAACTCTGGAACGTGAGTAATTGGGGGTAAGGATTTTTAGCTTGAATTTTAACCTCCGTACCAACCTCCGTGCCATTTGCCCTTTCTTCTCCACTGATTGGGATTTGTTTTGTCTTGGTGTTTTGAACATGCCCTTTTCCATTCGTTGTTTTGATTCCTTGGGCTTTTAATAAGCTTGTGTTTTCATTGTTTTACCTGCCTGGTCTAACTAAGGTTGCTGAGTTGAGACCAAGCCCAGAGCATTCAGTGTTACACTACTGGCAAGTTTCAAAAGGGGCCCACTGGGATTTGGAGACTCCCTTAACCTGGAGGAGAGGCTTTCCCAAGTGGGCTGTTCCTGTCTGAATTCCTAGCTTTGGCTGATGGCAGTGAAAGTGATCATTCCCTCCCCCATTCAATCCCAATTGACTTAGTAAGAGATTGAAGTGATGCATTACAGTGAGGTGGGAGTCATGACTATAACTGATAGCTGCTGCTTCCTGTATGCTTCCCTTACCACAAACAAACGCAAGTTTGTTTTCTCTTATCTCAAAGAACTTCTGTCTCAAAGAAGTTGAGTTTAGTCAGCTCATGACTTGAGCTCACAACTCAACTAAGAATGATGGAAATGCCTGGCATACTTTTAAGCTAAAATGACTCTACCCATTGTCCGTTCCAGCCCTTTACCCCTAGAATTCTGAGGTAGTGTTATCTCAGTTAAACTCATTACCACTACCAGAGACAAACTTAAAGCAAAACAATAAGACAGCAGAGAGAACATAGAAGATGACCAATAAAAGCCCTCAAATTAAATGCTGCCCAAACCTTGGGCAAAGGAAAACTGTTTTGACCAACATGGAAATGCTATTTAGGTAGACACCTGACGAATGTGCCTGGGAAGGATATTCCATACACGAGGCATGCAAAAGCAGGGATGGAAACTCAACTCGGGTTGACTCAATTCAAGTCATGCAAAAATGCTATTTTTGACAATGCAAGTTGACTCAAGTTGTGGCTGTCACTGACACCAACTTGCAGATCAGGACCAATAATAAAAAGTATGACTCAAAACGACTCAAGTCTCTATCTTGAGTCTTGTATGTGTGTCTCTCTGTGTATTCTTTTGCTGCTTCCGCATCATGCCAAAGACTTCATGGGCAATCCAGAAACCAGCCTTTAGACCAACAGCAGCAGCAGAAGTGGTATGGTGGAAGGAAGGTAAGTGGTTCCTGGAGGCAGGAGCTGCAGGGGTTGCGGGGAGGAGGAAGTTTTGCTCAAGGAAGTCTTTGACTTGAAACTCAACTCCTTTCTTGCAATGACTTGTGACGACTCAAAATGACTTCAAATCTTTTGTGAGGAGAGTTGCAACGGGCACACACTAAGAGTCATGAGTCAAGTCAAGTCGAGTCAACTCATGACTCAAGCTCACAACTCAACTCATGACTCGAGATCAGTAATTGGAGCACATCCCTGCAAAAAAGGCCCTAGCACACAAACCTCATCTCTAAAGGTATGTTTGTTTGTAATAGAGTGCCTGGTCCAAGATCATCCAGTGAGTTCCACAGAGCAGAGATTCCAGCTCAGTTCTCCACAGTCCATTCAACTGTCCGTCCTACAGTGGCTCAGCCTACACCTGGGCTGTATTTGGCTCATTTTCTTTAGCAAGAGAGCTAAAAACGCCTGCTGCATTTTCTACTCAACTCCCCTGGCGACCCCCTCACTCACGCTCTCACTGAGAAATGTCCAGGATCAGCTAATAGCTACCTTGGGTATCAGATGATATTATGTTAATGAAGAGTGGGATAAATGCTGTGGCAAATTTGCATATAATGATCCTGGCCATAGCCTTTCCTGAAGTGCACATCCCAGCAAGGCTGCCCCCAAATAACAGACCTTTTCCATACCAGCCATAAAACTAGGGAAAGAGTTAGAGAGACAAAGCAGCTTTTCTAATTTCTGTCCTACATTTAACGGTGCTGCTGTCGCGGCTCCAGTGGCATCAAGTAATTACCAGCCCGAGAGTGGCTACGCAAATGAGATGCTGTAATAACGTGACTGTGGCAGAAACAAATCTGCGGCTTGGCAGGAGCATGCCCAGTATAATCAGGGTTTTCTTTTGCTGGAAAAAAAACTGCTGAACTGGGCTCGAGCATTGGGGTGACTCACTAAGAGGGCTTGGCTTTGTGCTCCTGGCTTATAGTATCTGCTACTGATCCAAAATTTGTAGATGATGCAAAAAGCAGACTGGATCAAAGGAACATCACTGTGCTTTCCTACCAGTGTTATCATAAAATGGCTGCTGTTCTAGGCATTTGTTCTTGACATGGCTGGAATTCCCCAGAACTGCTTCCCTAACCGTTACCAGCCTTCGCTGAACACTTTAGAGTTCTGACATTTACATAACTCCCACACAAGACTGATACTTAAAGGCTACGCTTCTGTTTCTCCTTCTAGCCTTTTTCTGGGCCCCTTTTTGTGCTCCCTCTTTCCCTCCTCCCTCTTCAGTCTTAAATAAAAGGGTGAGGGCACAATCCTAACCTAGAGTTAGGCCGGCACAGTTAGGCCAGCAACGTTTGGCTGGCACAAGGGACACTGTAAAGTACATTTGAACCACTCTCGGATTCAGAGAGGCCAGCACACAGTGAGCCATCCTCCCTGACTCCAAGAGTGGTCCAAATGTGCTTTACGGTGGCCCTTGTGCGGGCCTAACTGTGCAGGCCTAACTGTGCAGGTCCAACAGGTTAGGATTGTGCACTGAGAAAGCGTTTTTCAGTTGTGGACTCCAGTGATCAAAGGGAGACATCTGAGCAGAGGCATACCTGAGGGGGGGCAAAGGGGACATATTCCCTGGACGCTGGGCTTGGGGGCAGGGACACGATGCACCCCGTGTGCTCCACCACCATTCCTCTGTGTATCAGAGAAGCGGAGCACTGAGAAGCCACATGACTTTGTGGTGCTCTGCTCCTCTGATAGCTGGAGGAATGTTGCGCTGCTGCAACCTTGCAGTGGTGCATCATTCCTCCATGTCATGGAGGGGCATAGAGCAGTGAAGGCACATTTTCCCCCTGGTCCTCCTGGTTCTGAGACATATTTCTGGACTTATCAGTGTCAATTTCTTACCCAGCAGCGTCATGCAGCCGGAACGCTGGGCGGGAGGAACGGGTGAGCGGCAGCCCGCTCGTGGGGGCGGGGAAGATGGCAAAACGGAGCGGTACGCAACGGGCGGGCTGCCGCTCACCCGTTCCTCCCGCCCAGCGTTCCGGCTGCATGACGCCACTGTTCTTAACCCCATGGATCCCAAATGTTTTAGAGGCCCTAGAGCTGTGATGACGCTATGACACGCCATGTGTCAAAGGTGACACGCCATGACATTTTGGGTGAAATGCCAGCATTCACCAACACCAAACAACAACTGAGGATTTCTTTGTAATGATTTGATTTTTTAAATAATATTTGCAATGATTTTTAAATGATTCGATTTTTTTAATATAATATAATTAATATAATGAATAATATAATGAAATTTTTTAATATAATGAACACATGATTGGACTGTATTTTTTTAAAAAAAATACGTAAAAAATTGTTTCTCTTTTGTTGGAGGTGGGGAGCGGCACATCAACAGAGTCAAGTTAAGCATTTTTGACACAGCAAACCCAAGAGGTTTGCCATTGCTGCCCTAGAGGCTGCTGCCTGATTTACAAATGCCAAGAGGTGTGGCTATCATGGTGATTGGGCAGCAGAGTTTCCTCACCCCCAAGCTCATTTAACCCTTGATGCACATGGTCTAATCTGTCCCGACGGTTTCAAGAACCACCAGAAATTGGGTCATAACCCCTTGTGGGTCCGGGACCCACAGTTTGGGAACCGCTGTATTAACCTATACACAGAAATTAAGCTGGTTGTTCACAGTTTCAACTTAAGATCGAATGGCTGCAATACATCGCCAATCTTGGCAGTTAGAAAGGTTTTGCTTAAAGCAAAGACTATCCTCATCACATCTTTTAGAGAGGGCTAACTGCGACTTCTCCAGACTAAGAAGATGTGAGCTATGCAGGCAAATTACTTCAAATTAATTATGTTCACGGAAGCTGAGTCCCTGGATAGTCATCCTGTGAAATGTTACTATAATGGTCTTAAATAATTGTGCTGTTTTTAATAACTAGCTTATAACACAGCCATTTCCCATATTCTGAAGTCCCCAGGCATAGTTCTCTTACGTAAGCCCCACTGAAATAAACAGAGCTGCACAAGAACGCAATGGCCAAGAAGAAGTGATGCCTTCCTAGCACAAACTCAGGGCCCTTTATGATTTAAATCAGTGCTCTTCAACGTTTTTCATGCCATGATCCCAATAAAGTAATATAAGGTATGAGACTGGGGACACCACTGTTGATCCTGCTCCCGCGCAGGACCATATCCACCCACCCCATCACTGCCCACTCCCTGCACTGTTCACTGTGAATATTCTTATTTGAGAGAATAGAAAAAGCTACAATGAAGCCGGGCACTAGTGAAAGCTATTGTAGCAGTTGCTAAGAACCCTAAAGAACCTTCTGATGAGGGTGAAAGAGGAAAGTGCCAAAATTGGCTTGAAGCTCAACATCAAAAAAACTAAGATCATGGCAACCACTCCCATCACTTCCTGGCAAATAGAAGGGGAAGAAATGGAAGCAGTGACAGACTTTATTTTCCTGGGCTCCAAGATCACTGCAGATGGTGACTGCAGCCATGAAATTAAAAGACGGTTACTTCTTGGGAGGAAAGCTATGGCGAACCTAGACAACTTAATAAAAAGCCAAGACATCACCCTGCCAACAAAGGTTCGCATAGTCAAAACTATGGTTTTCCCAGTAGCAATGTATGGCTGTGAGAGCTGGACCATAAGAAAGGCAGAACACCAAAGAATAGATGCTTTTGAATTATGGTGTTGGAGAAGACTCTTGAGAGTCCCCTGGACTGCAAGGAGATCCAATCGGTCAATCCTACAGGAAGTCAAGCCTGATTGCTCCCTGGAAGGACAAATCCTGAAGCTGAAGCTCAAATACTTTGCCCACCTCATGAAGACTCTTTAGAAAAGACCCTCATGCTGGGAAAGATTGAAGGCAAAAGGAGAAGGGGGCAGCAGAGGATGAGATGGTTAGATAGTGTCAGTGAAGCAATGAACATGAAGTTGCGTGAACTCCAGAAGCTAGTGGAGGACAGGGAGGCCTGGCGTGCTGTGGTCCATGGGGTGGCAAAGAGTCGGACATGACTTAGCGACTGAACAACAACAACAACATTGCTCATGAGATCATGCAGTAGCCTTAATGCAACATAGCCTTTGTCTGCTACAATAGCTGCAAATTGTACTTTGCAAAGTCAGACTTGGTTCCAGATGCCTACTCAACTCATACCATTTTCAAATGATCAGTCAGAGAAAAGAGTGTGAGAAGCTACTGCATTCTGAGCATCATGTTGAATCCTGCCAATTAGTGCTCCCCTTCATCAGTTCTTTATAAACGTTAGTTCTTTCATTAAAAAGGCACGAAGGCCCCTTCATTAAAAAGGCCCCAATGTCCCTTACTACTACAGTCAATCCTCATTATCCATCCATTAAGTCCCTGGAAAACCTAGCAGATACCAAGTTAGTGGATACTGGATCATTGAGCCTATGGGGACTATGGGGTTATGTGCAAGGGGGACCCTCTTCACCATACACTCTATGGACATTATGAACCTTAATCTATATTGCAACACAGTACTGTATATTGTTGTATTGCATATACTGTGTAATAGTCTATTTTACTCTATTTTATTTTAAGAAAAAAAATCCACAGAAAATGAGCAGATGAAGGTGCAATATAGCACAGGAAAAAAAATGAATTCAAAGGAAGCATTGCTTAGTTTTCTAAGCAGATTGTTTTTAATTTCTAAACACTGCAGGCACCCTACTTGCCATTACAGAATAACACCAAATTGGGAAAACAAACAAAAAAATCCTAACCTATTTTCTAGCACCGGGGTAAAAGTAAAGCAGCTCTGAGATAAGGGAACAAATATTCACTTAAATTGAGGAGGTCTCATGATTGCCCCCCCCCCAACTGCAAAATGCAGTACACATCCCACTGGCACAGCTATGTCAGTGCTGGAAAGTTGGTTTGAACTGCACCCTAAAACACATTGTTAATACTGTACACCAGAGGTGTTCAAACTGGGGCACTGTGACGCCCTAGCCAGAGAACCTTTGGCCCTGTGCCCTTAAGAGACGGGCAGCAGCGCAATCCCCAGGGGTGATAGGGGCTTTGATCTACTTACCGATCAAAGCGCTGTTGCTCTGGCAGTGCAGAGAGCCCTGCAGAGGAATCTGCAGAGTTTCCTGAGCCTTGAAAAAATAAAAAATAAACATTGCAATGCACTTGCAACACTCTCCTCTCCTGCAAGCACTTACAGTGCTTTTCAAACCGTGGGAGAGTTTGAAAACCGCTGCTGTACACAAAGCACAGCAATTAACAGCGCAATCCTAGTGTGCCCCTTGTGTCCATGCGACATCATTACATCAACGCAAGGGGCGGAGCGCCAGCCGCGGGCACCGAGCAGCACCCCCACGTCGGTGCTCCAACTCTGACAGAGAGCCTCCCTTGCGCTGACTGAAGACGGTCAGCGCAAGGGATTCTCTGCCCCGTTTCGGGACGGGGATTGGGGGAGGGGGGAGGCAGGACCTGGGCGGGCTTGGGAAGTGGTCGTACGGCCACGTCCTAAGCCCGTCAGTGAGGCTGTGCGCCCCCGATTCAGGCCACGTTGTCTCCTCGGATCTGCACCTGCTCTTTAGCAGGCACTGATCCGAGGAGCGCACTGATCCGAGGAGTGCACGCTCCCTTGCCGCAGGAGGCTCCAGCCTCCCCCAACCCAGCATCGGATATGGCACTGGCCGCCCGCCCTTGCCATTCCGGCGCTGGGTTGGATTGCGCCCTAAGTTTGTCTAGTGGAGGATTAAAGCTGCTCAGAAAAAAATGTCCTATTGAAAATATTGTTCGAATACTGTAAGGTTGAAATTTTCCTTCATATTTACTTTCACGTGAAATGAAGGTGCACATCACAAAAACCATCACAGAGCTGCCTTTTTTGCAGTATTGAAGGAAGAGTAAGGGAACACAATGGTTAATGATAATTAAAAAGTGACAGCTCCTTGCAAGAAGGCAGCCTTTAATAGCTTCTTTTTTTTGTTCCCCATTATAGTAACACATTAGAAGAACCAGAAGAGCATAGCAAATGAAGTAGCATGCCCTGAACATGCAGCCCCACTGATTAAAATGTGCCCTCACCAATTCATCAACCAAAGCTGATGCTGGTTTATCAGTTAAACTGATTGTTTGCAGTTCTGAATGTATATACTTTGGGTATTGATATGCTTCAGCTCAATTGGGTATTTCAGAAATATCCTTAACAATATGACTTACTTTCCTGGAAGTCTGCACAATGCCAACCCCACCAGTACAACTGCAGTCTCGCTGGCAGACACACCCCAGATGCCAGAACAGCACTATGTCAGTGTACCCTCACCCCCAACACAACTTTGGCAAGTGTAAGCCCCAAACAGGGCAGAGACGTTGGTCAGACGTGGGCAGGTCACGAGTGGAATGGAGGGGAGTAGGCAGGTTCCCATATACTAAACCCCTCAATCATGGACCAATCCCAAATGTGGAGCTGGCATACATGAAGATTGGACAGATTTCTGGAGGAAAAGCAGAGACGAACAAGGCTCCAAGCGCGCCCGGGGCAGGGCGACATCACCGCACCCAGCCATACCTTCCTGCACCCAGCCACGCCTCTCCGCTGCTGGCGCCCATTGCTCACGCCACCCCCCGCTACCCCCTAGAAATGCCTCTGAGGAAAATTCCATTGCAGGTTACAGGCCATGATGGGTGGTGCAACCTCCTTGTTGTAAAAGTAGGCTACCTCAGAATGCCAGATGCAGGGGAGTGATGACGAGATGCAAGTATCTTGTTGTCATGTGTGCTCCCTGAGGCATCTGGTGGGCCACTGGGAGATACAGAAAGCTGGACTAGATAGGCCTTAGCCTGATCAACAGGGCTCCTTATGGTCCTTATGGACAAAAAACAGATAGAAACCAACGGGGAGAGGGAAAAAGCACCAGGAACACTCATCTCCTGCCACCCCCTCCATCCCCCCTGCTTCTCCACTGTAGGTTACAAGCCACACTGCAGCCAATCCCAGCACAACAGCCCAGTACTTGAGCCCTTGAGTCTAGACCTCAGGGCACAGGGCTACACCACTATGGCCTCAGGTCATGCTCACTTAAAATACACATATGTAGGAACTTTTAGTGAAGGGAACCATGGGAAAGAGCACTGTGCACAAACAGCCTCCTGCCCTCACAACATTTTGGTAAAGATTCTTTATTAACGTGTGTCAATAGAAACCTTATAGGAGGTCCACTGCCTGAGGAGGCCTCCACATTCCTACATGGAATGTCCAATCCAGGATCCCAACAGGGGATCAATCAAGGACAATGCACTCTGCACAGGGAAGCTGCCAAGAGGAGGAAATCCCATGCTAGACTGCAGTGATGCTGGTATCTGCCTCATGTCGGTACCCCTGCATTTCAGACCCTGCAGTGTTGCCAACCATCCCTTCCTTTTGCAACAGCTTAATAGCAGTGAGCCATTGAGTGACAGCTCTCCCAGGGTGAATGCCACGGACTCCAACCATGATCACTGCTGGCCAAACACTCTTCAGGAGCCATATTGTTTTTGCAAGTGTGCAGGCTTGCCACAAGGGGCAAGAGGACAGGCGTTTCTTGCAGACGGAAGCAGAGGAAGGGTGCCGCGGGGGTAGGCGAGCGCAGGAGCCGCTGGTTGCTGCAGGGCGCAGCAGCATAGAAAAACTCATGAGCATTTCACACACACCCAGCCTCCCCTTGCGCTTGGACCGCTCCTTAAAGGAGCAATTCTGGACAAAGGGAGTTGTGGCCAGGCGATCCTCAGGGTGGGGCAGCCATGCTGGGGCGTGGTCAGTGATGTCATGCAGGGGGAACGCGGGGGAACTCAGTTCCACTAGTTAAAATTAGGGCTGACTCCGCCCACTTCATTCTCCCCCTCCCCCCTCCCAATTCCTCTGCAAAGAGCTTTTCTTCTTGGTTGGCTGGCACTCAGAGGGTTAAAGGCAGTGATGTCATTCAGGGGGAACAGACCAGAACGGATCCTAACGGGCTCCATGGCTGGTTCCGGGTTCCCGACAAGTGCCAATCAAAAGTGAGTTCCTGTTCCTAAATCATTTGAATGACACCACTGGGCGTGGTGATGTCACGCCACACCAGGCGCACTGCGAGCCACGAACAGCTCTGCTTGCAAAGTTCCACTGCAACCCCTACCAAGGAAGAGAGAGGCAATGCTCAAGCCCAGTGCTCTGACCCCACTAGGGGTGCTGCTCCTTGTTCACTCAGGTGGCACCACTCACTCTCCCAAACACAGACAGGGCATTTTGGCTCAGAGACCAGGAGTTGCTGTTGCCACTGTCTGTGCCTTCCTGTTCTCACTCTCTGTTTCTCTTTGCTTATCACAGTAACTGCCCAGCCAGAGAAAAGGGCACAGGACTCTCCACATCATGTCCAGTCGTGCAGACTACAGAGGAAGCCCACAGCACGCCTAGCAGCAGTAACCTATAATCCTAGTTGTTCCTCTATGGGCTTCCTATCTCGTGGTGTCACCCCCAATCACTTTATTTTCCTAGGTCACCCAACAAATCAGTAGCCAACAAAAAACCAGTGGCCAACTTGACGACACGCAAACAACTGAATAGTTCTAGTATTATCTGTGATGTGTGTTACAACACATTAGCTCTCAGAATAATCAAACCACATTGAAATATCTGTATTCTATTAAAGGTTATAGCCTAATAACCAGAAAAAGAAAACACAGCTGACTGATATAACAAAAGGTTTTCTGTAACTCAGAACTACTCAGTCTCATTGGTCAGTTTTGAAATCCACTTTCAGAGCACAATCCTAACCTGAAGTTAGGCCAGCAAAGTTTGGCCGGCACAAGGGCCACTGGAAAGTACGTTTGGACCATTCTCAGCATCAGAGAGGCCAGCACACAGACGTGCCTAATCCTCCCTGACTCCAAGGGCCACCGTAAAGTGCGCTTGGACCACTCTTAGTAAGGGAGGATAGTGAACATCTGAGTGCTGGCCTCTCTGACTCGGAGTAGTCCTTGTGGGTTAGGCTTGTGCTCTTAGTTATATAAGCCAGCTGTGTTTTCTTTTTCTGGTTATTTGGCTATAGCCTTTCATAGAAAACAGATATTTCTAATTATACTCTGCATTAAATTATGCACCAAATGAAATTTAACATGATCTTAGGTCTTCTTCCTAAGAAACCATCATTTCCACAATTTTGGTCACTAGTAGTGACACTCCCCCCACCCCAGGCATCCAGGGCAGACCACTTCCCAGTCAGCTATACCACTGGGTTCAAAAACTGCCTCTCCTTCCTCTTTGGTGACTGCCATGAGAATTTCTGGTCATACAAAAGGTTTGATACTGCATCTCAAAACATGGTTAGGTTTATACTAATTAGCTCCACATAGACTATGGCTGCAATCCGATAGACATTTCCTTGGGAATAAGTCCCATTGAACTTGATGGTGCTTACTTCTGAGTAGATCTATATAGGCTTGCACCGTAAATCAGACTAAAGATAGGATTGAACGGGAATCTCATTTGCATGGGTTCACTCAGATCCCTCTTGGTGGTAGATGTGAGGGGGAGGGAAAGAAAAACTCAGAGGGGTCATGCACAAAGACCATGTGGCTACAATGTGGCCAATAAAACCGTCTGCCACCATCAATTCTCTCTTAACAGATGTTAACGCGTCTGTCTTTTTAACATCTTCAAATTTATTTTGACTTAGCCAAGCAGGGAGCCTACTTTCAACCTTCCATCTGAACATCATGGAAGCTTTTAGAAAGTCGTTTTCCACCTGCATCTCTTTTTGAGCATCCCAGCGCCTTTATCTTCTGTAAAGGAAGGGAGGGGGAAAATAAAAGCCGGCATATAAAAACTTTGTTAAGCTGCTGTCACTATCAATAGACATTTAAAAAAATGATTGACAAAGAAGAAACAAATTGCATCTTCAAATACGTTTCCTTCCAATTCCTTGTTAAAAACTATAACCTCTGATGCTAACTAAATTTAACCCATTCTGACCCACGCTGTGGCCCTTAACCTCCCCTTTATTCTGTTTCCTGTGATTGCTGAAGAAAACTGGTCCAGTCACTTGGAAAGCACTTTCTGTGGCACACAAAGGCTCCATCTAGTTGTTAGTCTGTCAGGAGGTAGAGAATAGACGGCGAGGTCAGCACCTGGGCTGGGAAGCAGGTGACAGTGAGCAGCGTGGTCCATTCGAAGGCAAGCTGTAATAGTGCCTACCCTTCCCCCACCCCCCAAAAAAATCCAGACTGTAGTTCAGGGTATTCAAGGCAGCAAAGTTCCCATTTCCTTTGTGAGTACCGACTTTAAACAAATTAATCTATTGCTGCTCAACTGACTGTAAAATTAGTAGATTTACTGTTGCAAAAAAAAAAAAAAAAAAAGGCGAGCATTCACTTCCACTTTAATAAGGTCACGGATGTGTCCTCGGCTGCCAACCAAGCAGCTGTAAAATCCTTGCAGCTGAAGCCGGCAGCTCGCAAAAGTGATGGAACAATGTCTCCAATGAACGGCAGAAAGACCCAGGCCATACAGGAACCATGTTGAACTAGACATTTTATACACTTGTTACACTGGCAAGGGGGTCTCCCCTCTTTATTTATTTGCTCCCAGGAACACACAGGCCTTGTTTTAGGATTACTAATCAATTCAACCAGTTTTAAAAAGCTGTCTAGGCAGCATTATGGAGGCTTATGTGTTTATTCCAAATATATTTTTGAAGTTATATGGTGACTTTAAGTTATATGGTGACTTTAACATGGTGACTTTAAAAAAAAGTTTTGTTTTATTTTATTATTAATATATTATATTATAATAACAAATGAATTTTTACTCCACCTTTCTGCCCCAAGTGCAGCCAATGAAGCTTACAATATTAAAATTATAAACATTATAATCAAATAAAACTAACAATAAAACAATTAAAACAATAACATTAGAATAAAACAATTAAAATCTAAAAATTTTTTTGGATAGTTGCTTTATTGTCCTTATCGGAGGTTTCCAAGCAGGATTATTTGTAGGATGGATGTTCTGCTGGTGAATCGAAAGAAGAGAACTTTTCATATGTTTTATTTTACAAATCGGAAATAAAATAAATATTGCCTGGTATAGCTTGTGGATATAATTGTTATTGGGAAGTATTGTGAAAACCACCTGCTTTGGATGATCAAACAGAGGGCTGGAGAAGCTGCACCAGGTTAACCAAAAGGTGAAACCAATAACATGTAATTATGTGACAAGGTAAAGTGGCTAGGGTGAAAGAGGAAAAGGCAAAAATTGGCTTGAAGCTCAACATCAAAAAAACTAAGATCATGGCAACCATTTCTATCGCTTCCTGGCAAATAGAAGGGGAAGAAATGGAAGCAGTGACAGACTTTATTTTCCTGGGCTCCAAGATCACCACAGATGGTGACTGCAGCCATGAAATTAAGACGTTTACTTCTTGGGAGGAAAGCTATGGCGAACCTAGACAACTTAATAAAAAGCCGAGACATCACCCTGCCAACAAAGGTTTGCATAGTCAAAGCTATGGTTTTCCCAGTCGCAATGTATGGCTGTGAGAGCTGGACCATAAGAAAGGCAGAGCGCCGAAGAATAGATGCTTTCGAATTATGGTGTTGGGGAAGACTTGAGAGTCCCCTGGTCTTCAAGGAGATCCAATCGGTCAATCCTACAGGAAGTCAACCCTGATTGCTCCCTGGAAGGACAAATCCTGAAGCTGAAGCTCCAGTACTTTGGCCACCTCATGAGAAGAGAGGACTCTTTAGAAAAGACCCTCATGCTGGGAAAGATGGAAGGCAAAAGGAGAAGGGGGTGGCAGAGGATGAGATGCTTAGATAGTATCACCGAAGTGATGAACATGAAGTTGGGCGAATTCCGGAAGCTGGTGGAGGACAGGGAGGACCGGCGTGCTGTGGTCCATGGGGTCGCGAAGAGTCCAGCTGCTAAAATACCAGCTGGTGGTAATCAGCTCACTTCCTAATGTAATATCCTATCTGCTTTGTTTCTGCAGAAAGGTGTGAGGTCATAGCTAGGGTCAGGAAGAACAAACCTAATCAGGAAGGTTCCATCCAGCTAGTGCTGCAATCAAGAAGATTCTGCACAGCTGAGACCCATCACTTAGGTTCAGTGTTATGTGTACATAACCTTTTCTAACCATTCTGTGACCTCCAAACCTTTCATCACCCCATCAGGAGTTGGTCGACCTTTATCCTGATTGGATAATTGATTGTTCTACAGGGGTATAAAGACACCCAGTTTTGAGGGGTACAGAACAGCACACAACATCAAGACACTTCAGAGACCATCAAAGAAGATAATCAGGTCTCTAGACCATGTGATCACCTTCTCCAAGCCTGTCCCAGATGCCCAGCCTGGATTTGCTGCCTGCATTGGACTGAGAAGAAGGTGAACCTGCAAGGCCAACTACCTTGCATGGACTAGGGCCTAGTCTAGAGTTAGGCATATAATTGTTTTCCTATTTTAAGGTGTCTCTTTGTTAAGTCTCTGTTAGTTCTTTTGAACCTTTCCTAGTTTTGTAACTGCTTGTTTTCTTAATAAATTATAGTTAATCTATAAGCTTTATTTGTGGTTACTTGGAACCAGATTAAATTCAGTGTTGCTGCTTGGGCACTCTACCAGTTAAGCTTTATAGTTTTGGGATAGATCTCTGTAGTTGGGGCAAATTTAGCCTGGAGTTTTAAAGTTAAGAGTTTGTTCATTGCTTTTAGAGGCTGTTACTCTTATTTGTTGTCCCAGGCTGGTAGCAGAGGACATGCCTTGTTGCCTTGGCTTGTAAGTGCTTAAGGACACACTCTGCTGAATGTTCACAACTCATATGGGCCCTGGGCTGGTTATAGGGCATATGAGCCTGTGAATTACACTGCTGCTGAATGATAAAGCAACAAATACCTCCTTGTGATCACTTTCCAAGTGGACTGAAATGCACCCCTTGCCTGGCCAGAAAGCTCAACAGTTGATACTGTATTTGTAGAATAGTTTGTTTGCCTCTTTGCTTTGCCCTTGTCCCCTTCACGCTAATCAGGGGCAGCACTTCAAGTCACAAGACTTTTGCAAAATCTGCAATCCACTTGAAACCAACAAGACCGCATAACACCCCCAACCAACCACAGTCTGATGGACTAGTGACACATTTGACACACATGCTGACAGCTATGCTATCTTTTATAGTAGCTAACCCACAAATTGCCACCGTTTACTCCCCAGTCATTATGGTCTACAGATGCTGTATGCAGTTATCCACAAGTGCAGGATCCATGTGGACCTGCACTATAATAAACTCAAACCATACTGGGCAAGGAAGGCATTAGCCTTCCTTGCCCAGTATGGTTTGAGTTGAAACTGGGCAAGCTCAGTGGCAAACAATTCAGTCCTTATGTGCCATCCTCCAGGAAGCTGCACCGACTGTTTTCCCTGCATTTTTAAATTACCTGTTGCTTTTCATCATATTATCCGTGTAATTGCTTGACTCCAGGACAGAGGGTGTTAATTCTGGAATGCCGTCGGCATTCACCTCCAATCCGTGCAGGATGCAAAGGCATCCATCTGATTTAGACTCTCCTTATACAACTTGGAGAATGTCAAAATGTCACAACAAGAAAGCCACAAGAGGCATCTGCTCAGTCTCCTGACCACCTGCTCCAACAGCTTTTTGTCTACATTTTCTTCCTCAATGCTGCAGCGAGCAGAATTCTATCTGTGCCCAATGGGAGGCAAGACAGAAAGATGAGCAAAGAGTTCATTGGCGAAGAGGTGGCGGCATAGCAGCTGCCCAATACTGTGTAGCAGCCCTCAGGCTGTATGCCAAGCATTCTCCGGACAAGGACCAAACAATGCTGTGTTTCAGGGATGTCCAGCTGGTGGCTCCTGGACCATGTTTGAAACCAGCTGCATCCTTTCTGAAAGAAGGCAGATCTTGCCACTTTCACGCATGCCTTAAGGCCCAACCCTACCCTTGAGATACAGATGTATCCAGCCAGTGTAGAAGCCTTCTCCCCCCCTTCCCGACAGATGCACCATGGATGCCAGCACAATGAGGGAAAACAGTTGTGCCAATGTAGCTCAGATGTCACTTTGAAACTAGTGCAACTCTGCCAGGGGAGAGGCCAAAATGGGGAGGAGATTGGGGTGTGACATGGGAGGGATGTGGGCCGGACAAGGAGTTGATGGACGCTGTATCCCATGCGTGCCTCAGACAACAGATGCATCTCTGACACTAGAAAAATGCTATCCAGTGTGCGGCAGCAATTAAGAAGGCCAATTCCATGCTTGGGGTAATTAAAAAAGGGGTTGAGAATAAAACAGCCAATATGCCATTGTACAAATCGATGGTAAGGCCGCACCTGGAATATTGTATACAGTTCTGGTTGCCGCACCTCAAGAAGGATATAGTGGAACTGGAAAAGGTGCAGAAGAGAGCAACGAACCAAGAGGCATCCACTAAAACTGAGGGTTGGGAGAGTTAAAAACAGATAAAAGGAAGTACTTTTTTTACCCACCGGGTAGTTAATCTGTGGAACTCCTTGCCACAGGAGGTGGTGATGGCATCTGGTCTAGATGCCTTTAAGAGGGGATTGGATGGATTTCTGGAAGAAAAGTCCATCGTGGGCTATAGGCCATGATGGATTGTGCAACCTCCTTACATTAGTAGCAGGCTACCGAGTGCAAGGGAGTGGCAACAAGATGCAAGATGCATGTGTCTCATGCCTCCCTGGGGCTTCTGGTGGGCCGCTATGAGATACAGGAAGCTGGACTAGATGGGCCTTTGGCCTGATCCAGCAGGGCTGTTCTTATGTTTATCCCAGTTATGGAGCTGATCCAAGAAGTTACCCAATAGGGGACAATGGGGGAAGGAGAAAACAGCAGAAAATCTCATCTTCTGCTTTCTCCTGCCCCACCCATTTCCCAATGACGCAGCAAGGGATACAGACTACATTTGGCAGCCAATCACAGCACACCAACACCAGTACTAAAGCCCTGCCAGGGAGACAACATCTCAGATGATGGGTGCCTGGCAAGGGGTGTTACCTGTCTTGTCTCTCAAAGGGGAACTTTAGTGATGGGGACCCAGTTGTTTCCCTACATGTGCCATCTGAAACCCCACACAGGCTGCTGTCCCCCACTCACTATGCCTTGTGCAACATCTCCACCCTTCCAAAAGCAATCTACAGCTTTCATAAGGCTGTTAAATAATACTTCCATTTTCATCAGAAAACCGGAAGTAATGCTTAACGGTCTCTGGAGGGACGCCACGTGAATGTTCCTGCTTCCTGGGGGCATCTGCCCACTCCCAGGCTAATGGCAGGACCGCCACTGTGGGGACCAGGGTGAAAGGTCTGTCTATCGTGGGTACTGTATTCTGCCTCAAGAGAGCTCCATGCACAAACACTCCATTGGAACCTCTACTCCACCATCCCAACAGAGGAAGCAAGGAGAACGCACCTCACTAAGTTCAGCCAAGGGGCGGGAATTCCATGCCACCAAACCTTCCAGCTGCACCGCTGACTCGCGCCTCTGCCTTCCCTTCTGATCCTTAAGGATCACCCCACGTGCGTCTCTGCTCTCAACTCCGTTGCCCGACAGCGGAGACGGGAACCAGCAAACCTGCACAAGAGTCCGCAGTGGCGGCTCTTCCTCTGCCTGTCAGCGGGGTGGCACAGCGGGGAGAACTGGGGCCAGAGGGGCTGCCCAGAGGAAGCGCGCAAGCCAAAGAGGGCGATTCGGCCCAGCAGGGAGAGAGACTGCCTTTGCCTGTGCAAAAAAGCGCACTGGGTCCTGGTCACCCGAGGCCTCTGCCTGCTCTAAGCCTCGGCGCTCTCCTTTTGGGCAAGTGGTGGCGCAGACGCCACCCAGCAACCCGGGCTCTTTCCTCTCCAGCCCTGGGGCGAAGCGCAGCTGGCAGAGGATCGCCCGCGCTCTCCGCGCCAGGCCTCCCCCAACCCCCGTGCGCTCCCGTGTCCAGACGCGCTGCCCTTTGGGGGACCCCAGCACTGTGGCGCCAGCGAGCTTCGCCCTGGCCCGGAGAGGAGCCGAGCCGCTTTCCCCCCGCCTCGCTTCCTCCGCTCGCTCCTCCTCTTCCCCTCGGACCAGCCGGCGCCTTCCTGGTCCCGCGGCGGGGGATCCGCCTCCGACGGAGGGGGCCGGACAGGTAAGAAAGAGCCGCGATCCCGCAGCCTCGGTCAGGCAGCGGCCTGAAGGGGCGATCCTGGCCGGTGGGTTGTTCCCGTCCCGCAGAGGCTGACCAAATTCAGCAGCTGCGACCTCACCTTCTGGCAGCCCGTCTGCGCGTTCACGCGCAGTTCAGGCACTGCTGATTCCCTGCTGTATCAGCATCCGTGGGAAGATGTAAATCGGGACTTTCCCCGCTCAGATCTCAGCCCTGCTGTAGGTGATCTTAGGCAAGGTATCGTATATACCCCCTTAGCCTCTGTCCTCCCCCCACCCCGCACCTGCATTATGGAGGTAGTATTTATTTTCAGAGTGTGTGCCCTCTGCTTTCCCCTCCTATTCGGGAAATCTTCAAGGGGGCTAACAGTACAGGTGTGCCCTGGTATCCACTGATTCGGTCGCCATAGTTTCAGTTATCCACGGATACTGGGATGCCTATTAAAAGAAGAGGGGAGCATTAAACAAATCTCTTTTTTTTACCTTGTTGCAGCAAAACCACTGATGTTCCCCTATATTTAAAAAGGCATCCCCAGTATCCACAGTTTCCAGTATCCACGGGGGAGTCCGGAATGGACCCCCAGCAGGTCCCAGGGCATGCCTATGTAAACACTTAAAACAATGACATCACAAAGTTGAAATAAAATGCAGTAAAATCAGCTGTGCCCAACTGTATAAGAGGGGCTGCAATAAATAACACACACACACACAGAGGGCCAAATCCTATCCAGTTTTCCAGCCCTGATGCCGCTGTCCCAATGGTGCATGTGCTGCATTCTGTGGTATGGGGGAAGTCACTGAGGCCTCCTCAAGGTAAGGAAACGTTAGTTTAGCTACCTTGGGGCTGCATTGCAGCTGCATCAGCACCAGAAAATTGGGTAGGATTGAATGGGCCCTAAAGGTCTTCACCCAGCTCTGGAACTGAGCTAGATATGACATAGACCTCACCTCCTACAGGAGGGAGTTCCACAGTCTGGCCAGGCGCGTATCTTACGTGTAGCGCCCAATGCCGTGAGCCATGGGGTGCCGGGCAGCGGCGGGGTGCCATTGCATGCGGTCCAGGAGAGACAGCGCGGTTTTCGGCCCTCCTGCCTGCCCACGCGTCCCGTACGCTCAGAAATAGAGCGTTTCCGGGGTAAGGGAGGCGTGTCTGAGTGACGCACGGGGCGGGGCGACATGGGGGGGCGCGGTTTCAGCACCTGCCATGGGGCGCGCTCGGAACTCCAGGCGCGCCTGAGTCTGGCCACCATCACAGAAAAGAAAAACACCTTTCACATGTCACCACCAGATGCTTTTCTATCCATACCGGCACTTGTAAAAGGGCCTGCCCTGAAGATCTCAGGGGATGGGTGTGTGGGAGAAGGCAATAGTTCAGCACTCTATCCCTGGCTATTTAGTGTTCTAAAGATTAAAACCAGCACCTTGGATTGCATTTGGAGATGTGCTGGTCTCCAGTGCAATCAGGACAAGACTGGTGTGATATTCCCCATTCAGCTGGCGCCAGTCAGCCAGTGTGCAGCAGTGTTCTGTGCAAGCTGAATTTTTGGAATGGCATTCAAGGGCGGCCAAGTATAGGGTAAAGGTAAAGGTAAAGGTTTCCCCACGACCGAATGGTCTAGTCGTGTCCGACTATAGGTGCTCATCTCCGTTTCAAAGCCTGTAGAGTTCCGTGGTCATGTGGCCGGCGTGACTATACGCCAAGGTGCACGGAACGCTGTTACCTTCCCACCAAAGTGGTCCCTATTTATCTACTTGCATTTAGGTGCTTTCGAACTGCTAGGATGACCAGAAAGTATAGGGTAGGTTAAAGTAATTCATTCTTGATGCAGCCAATGCACGGACTGCTGTGCTTGGGTCTCCTTGACCAGGTGCAGAAGCGGCTTCATGCACTGGCCTGATCGGAAGGAAAGCACTCCAACATCCAACACCTGACATCTGAAACATATTTACAGCACTGTTTCTCAAGCTGGGGGTCAGGACCAACTAGGTGGGTCACGTGACACCTTGTGCAGCCATCATTAAAAATCTGGGAAGATGCGACACTGGAAAGGGGGAGGGCTGTGCCGTTATTTTGCTTGTGTCAGTGTTGAAAATAGGCTTTTTTCCCCTTTCTGATTCACTTTGCTATTGGAAAATTGCTGAGAAATAATCCAACTTATTGCTGCATTCTCAGGAAAGCAGCAGGCTCTGGTGTCACAAAGACGACACTTCTGGCCATATCACTTCTAGGGGTCCTGGACGGACTGTCACTCTTTAAAAGTCGGTCCCTGTGCTAAAAAGTTTGAGAACCACTGACTTACAGGATTGTTGTAAGGATTACAATAATACGATACAGGCGAAGTGTTTTGCAGACTCAGAAAACATTACACTGTACAAATCTCAGTATTCATACAGTACTGTATATGAGTTAACAAATTTATTGATTCAGGGCCATTTAAAACAGTGGGCTCCAGGCCAGGGCCAGGGCCGGCCTTCACTTGCACCTTCCCCCAGGTGAACAGCACTTACCATTTCGTGGGGGAAGCTCTGTAAAGACCCTCCTGCAGCCCCTAAGAGTTACCGGGGCCAGCTGCTTCTGGATTCCATCATTGCAGCACACGTCGTTCTAGAGTTCCGGGCAGCCACAGCTGGCCGCAGTGACACTTGAGGCCTGTAGGAGGGTCTTTAGAGAGCTTCCCTAGTGGAACAGTAAGCGCCAGTCGTACCAGGAAAGCTTTTCACTGCTGCAGTAGTCTCCAGTTTGGAGACCGCTGGTTTAAAACATGGCGGCGGGTCCTCAGTCTTGTACTTTAGTTATTTTATTGAAGTCACGCCATGAAAAAGGTTGAAGACCACTGGTCTAAATGATGTTGCTTTACTGTAACATAGAACTTGTGATTAGGTCATAGTAGTATCTTCTGTGTGTATCATCAGCTTGGACATGCAAATATTCACTCTATAGGTTATGTATAGAGTGTACAAATTGCTTCCATGTGACTTAGCAAAGAACCTTAAGGAAAAAACCATTAGGACCTTCCCTGAACTCTGTAAACTTTTTTTTTTTAAATCATCACAACATCCCGTAGATGTAAGTTTGGTAATTTTATTTCGCAATCCTAACCTGAAATTAGGCAGGCACAGTTAGGCCAGCAAAGTTTGGCCGGCACAAGGGAGACCGTAAAGCATGTTTGGACCACTCTCAGTCAGGGAGGGTGGCGCACATCTGTGTGTGGGCCTGTCAGACTCTGAGAGTGGTCCAAACGCTGTGCTGGCAAAACTTTGTTGGCCTAATTGTGCCAACTCCAAAACTTTGTTGGCCTAACTCCAGGTTAGGATTGCAATTGTTTCATGCGATGTTTCACAATTGTGTTTCATGAGGTCGACCCTGAATCTATACCAAGTAGACAATCTTGGTTTTCATGCTTGTGATAATAATTTCTTTTTGTTTAGCCGCTTTAGCCCACTTATAATTGTCTACACGTCTGTTAATTATGATCTACTCAACGGAACATACCTAGCAAAAAGGAGATGCCTTTGGAAGAATTTTATACAAAGCTGAAACTTGTACACATTGCGCAATTCATTTTCCTGTGAATGTCATCTTGCACATGGAGACACAGCCATAAATGTGTGTGCAACCTCAGCCCTAGCAATATCCACAGACCATTATCCACTTCTATCTCATCATAGTCTGGAGCTACCAGAGGCGCAACTGTCTTGTACTGTACATAGCTGCACATTATACCTGATATGCATTGTCCAGAATGTTAGCTGAATATTATGTCCACAAGAACAAATATAATCATATAAAAAGCCATGGTACGTTGGGCCCCACATCTTAATTAACAATAATAGCATCTCAAATTATCTTTTAAAACGTGTGAATGTTTTACACATTTTAAACTTGTGGGTGTCTTGATTAAAGTTCCTATGTAATTATTTTTTTATGATCCCTTCCTGTATAATTGTGAAATTATAGTTCCATGCAGCGATGGGATCTACAAACAACCTGGGGGAATGCTGGGCGGGACTTAGGCAGGACATCCGGGTGATTGGCAGCCCGTCCGCGGCGGTTTGCAGCTGCCCTGGCCTCGGGGGGCCTCCTGCTCGCTGCAGAGGACAGGTGAAAGTTGCTCCGGGTGCCTGGACGAGCAGCGGGGGGTGGTGCGCTAACCGGAGGCAGCCTCCCCCCCCCTGAGGCCAGGACAGCTGCAGATGGGCAGCCAATCACGTGGAAGCCCTGCCTAAGTCCCGCCCAACGTTCCCCAACTCGTTTGTAGATCCCATCGCTGGTTCCATGGGTTCAGAACTGTACCTCTTAAATATAAGTTTATATATGTATAGAAAAAAAAACTGAAAGTTGATAAGCAATCTTGATTGTTTTCTAATAAGCTTCTTTACCTGCATTTTAAGGTACCTGTTGTTTTATTCATCCCTTTCCTTACTACCTCCGAATGGCGGCCTTGTGTCTAAAGAAACTTCTAGATCAGACCATAAGGAATGAAGCAAGCATCACTCGGTACTTTGCCAGTTTCATGGGGCAACCAGTGAAATGGAGAGTAGTCTCGCATTCCTGGGTGGATCATGCAAAAAAAGGACTTATCTCTGCCCCTGGACAAGCATTCTGTACATATGACGATGCAGAGGATGAGCCAAAAGGAAAGAAACTAAATCCCAATGCCAGAAAAACTGTTGGAAGTGTTGGGAGGAAGATCCCGCATCGGATAATTCAACTGATCGATGAGAATGGGGAGAACCAGGGAACAATGCACAGGGCAGACGTAATTCGAATCTTGGATGAAAGGGAGTTGAAGCTCGTTCTGCTGAAAGAGACGGCAGACCCTCCAGTGTACAGACTGATGAGTGGACAACAGATTCACGAGGAGCGTCTCAAACTTAGAGAGAAGCAGAAAGCTAGCTCCAAAACTGGTAGGTGTGGTGCTTTTAAATGTATTGTGATGATGAAAGTTGTTCTTCCACAAGTGGAGTGAGCTGCATTCCTATTTTCTCAGTGCTATCCTGGAATAAAATTATTGATGGTAGCATTCTCTCCACTCGATGATGGTGACAGAAAAATACTGCAGTTGCATACAAATTCCAAGCTGATTATCTTTCTAAGGGTGCAATCTTAACCAACCTTTCAGCAGCAGGGTAAGGGCAATGCAGCTCCAAGGTAAAGGAACAAACATTCCTTTACCTCCATGACTATGATTCCACTGCAGGATGCAGCACATGGCCCATTGGCACAGCTATGTCAGTGCTAGAAGGTTGGTTAGGACTGTGCTCTAAGTGAAACATTAGAAACAGTAGATAAGGAAGTAGGCTAGAAATCTTGCGTGTGTTCCATGATTCCATATAAATGCAATCATTTGAGAATTGCTGCTTTGATTATTTTTTTTAAGCAAGTTTCTAGCTCTCATGACTAACTGTTTTAGGTTTGTGGTTGCAAAAAGACATGGCTAAACAGATTTTTTCCCCAATGGAATTCAGTAAGGATAGGATTTCAGTGCCTCGCACAATTCTATTTCTATCAGTACGTGTATAAATGTTGCAGATCTACAACTCTGCATATTTTAGATTGGTCCTAGAATTATACATTATTTTAGTCTACACAGCAGCATTTTTGTATAGAATGGGTATTGCTTCACTACACCTGGGCTGGGGCACCTCCCTTATGAAGAAAGACTGCAGTGTTTGGGGCTCTTCAGTCTAGAAAGGCGCATGAGGAGGGACATGATTGAGACATATAAAGTTATGCATGGGAGGGATTGAATCGACAGAGCGATGTTCTTTTCCCTCTCTCACAACACCAGAACCAGGGGACATCCACTAAAATTGAGTGGTGGGAGAGTTAGAATAGATAAAAGGAAATACTTTTTTACCCAGCTGGTAATTAATCTGTGGAACTCCTTGCCACAGGAGGTGGTGATGGTATCTGGCCTGGGTGCCTTTAAAAGGGGATTGGACAGATTTCTGGAGGAAAAGTCCATCATGGGCTATAGGCCATGATGGGATGTGCAACCTTCTTATTTTAATAGTCAGCTACCTCAGAATGCCAGGTGCAAGGAAGTGGCAACAGGATGCAAGCATCTTGTTGTCCCGTGTGCTCCCTGAGGCACCTGGTGGGCCACTGTGAGATACAGGAAGCTGGACTAGATGAGCCTTTGGCCTGATCCAGCAGGGCTCTTCTTATGTACCTGAGCCTTGCTAGCCCCATCCCCTACTACTCTATACAGCAGAGATGGGGAATTGCAGACTATGCACTGAGAGACTGGTACATCTTGAAAATCAGGATTTTCCATATCTTGATAGTGTATTCTGCACATTGTCTGCTAAAGCACATTGTCTGCTAAAGCACAAAGGCTTATTTGGATGATCTCCCCTCTTTACATAGTTCTTGGCAGTTGCTTCCTTCTGGTAGGTTGGCCGTGTGTTACTCTCACGTACTAATACGTTTCTGTTTGACTAAGCCAGGGGTCTCCAAACTCCAGCCAAAATCAGCCCTCTGGAAGATTTTTATCTGGCCCTTGGCAAGTAGTGGGGCCAGGCCACAGCAACGTGCTGAGGGAGGGAGGGGGGAATAAATACAGTGCAACCTCAATATCCACTGAGGTCCTGTTCCAGAGCCCCCTACGGCTACCAGGATCACCATTTAAATGCCCTTACAATGTCTGCCAAAAAAGTTTGGGCAGGAAGTTTAGTCGAGAGGGTTAAAGCCTCCGTTTGCCTGAAGATAAGATCCGAAGGTTGCCAGTTCGACAACACCGGAAGTCTCCATGAGCGGCAGACCTTGAGAACAGCAACTGATAAGAGCTGTCTCCAGCTGCCTGTGAGAGAGGAGTTGTGCTGGGCCAGCTGTTTCTTTGGTGGGAGCAGAGAAGCCGTTTATCAGCCAGCAGGAAGGCAAGCGTGTGGCCAAAAAGAAGGACTAAACCATGAAAGTTCCATCTGTATGTTGTTGTAGTTCTTGAAAGATGGAACTTCTTTGTAATTTGTAAAAACCACTTGTGGGTTTAGAGATAAAGCCTGCCAATGTAAACCGCCTTGAATTAAAGCCAGAGGAGCAATCTAATGGCCAAAGAAAGGCGGTATATAAATACTTGCATTATTATTTTATTATATTATTATTATTATTATTATTATTATTATTATTATATTATTATATTATTATATTATTATTATTTCTGGATTAGGCTGCAAAAAAAAAAAGCAATTGCAGAATAAAACGGGGCAGTTTATGATGGGAATGGCCAACAGGTAGGCAGTAGGCCAGCACCATATCTGAAGCAATTGTATTTGGCTTGCTTTTAATCATTTTTTTGCTTGAGATTTTCAAAAGCTGTACAATATTAGAAATAACCTATGAGGAACCTTCTAGAAAAGTGAGTTCAGTGTGTGCATGTTCAATAAAACACAGGATCTGGAAACGTCTTGCTAAAAAAACTAAAGTTGATTTTCTAATTATCCTCAATAATTATTTCCAGTTAACCAGCCTCTTAAATACTCATAGTTCACTCTGCTGTGCAATGTAGCCATCACCAAAAGGTTTGTTGCTTCAGTCGATCAACACTTAAGGCAATATGCTTTTGTGAGTGTCCAGCACATGCATACTAGATGTTTAATATTGGCTAGTACCATACTATAGAACCAAGTTTACAGAAGAAATCTTGGCCCCATTACTGTTTTACTAGAATTACACAATAGTTCAATATTTTCCCATTTACATCATTGAGGTGATTATGATAAAGGAGTCATTTCACAGGTCTGCACAGAGTAATGGCTCTTGCAGCTTAACAGTGCCGATTAAATACAAATAAGAACCTGTTCAGAATTTTTTTGACGCTTTATGCTAGTCATTCACAAATGATATTGAAAGCGGTTGGCATTCAGACAGGCTTTCCTTGCTGTTGGGCTTGATTCAAGAAGTGGCTATTAAGAACCTTTCAAAAGGTAAATGTGTTTATGCATTTACAAGAGTGGATGTTTGCTAAGCTCTCCTTTTCTAAATGCATAAACATTACTCAGCCCAAGCTGTAAGTGAAAAATTGTAGCCTTCTGTGCCAGAGATGCTGGCTTAGAGTTCCTTTGCTGAATGCTTTGCTTGTCAGTCTCCTGCCCAATACAGAATCTACCTGAACCTTTTTGCCATGTGTATTTCTCATACCTTTTATTAACTGCATAAGAGTAAGGAAGGCAGGGTCAAGCAGCAGGAGACAGTGGTCAGCAAAAGTGAACAACAATTTTGCTTTCTTCATTCAAATAGGTTAAAACACTTTTCTAAATATGCTGTTTGCAAAGGATGCTTAAGAAATATCCCTCCAGGTTTTGGGAAGGAAGACGAACTTAAATGCAAGATCAGAATTTACTGAAGCTGAAAAGCCTTTAATGTGCAGCCTAATGAAAAGCCATTGATTATGCTGAAATTTCAGAACTGCAGTTTTGCATTTTTTTTTCCACATTATCACTTGTAGCTGAACTGCGTCTGGTTTGGGTTGCAATCCTCAGAGTATTTGCTGGGGAGTAAAACCTATTTAACATATTGGGACTTACTTCCTTGTGGACATGCACGGATTTGCTTTCGGTAGGTAGAGTTCACATTATCAATTCTCTGCCTCCTTGATAAATAAATAACTTACGTATGAGATTCTCTCCCTGAAACTTATGGTAAAATTTCCAAGCACACACAATTTAAAATGGAAAGCAACCAGGTTGGCTTATTAAATTTATATCCTGCCTTTCTGCCCCATATTGGGGTACCCAAGGCAGCTTACAACACAAAAATACAAACAGTGAATAAAAGATAAAAACAGTACAAAATAAAGATTAAAACAATGACATAAAACAATTAAAAACAAGCAGACCTCAATGGATTTCAACACATATAAAATTGCAATCATTAAAAATTAGAAATTATAATGCAAGCCCAGCCTCCTTAAATAAAAATAAGATAAATAAATAATAAAATAAAACATAAAAATAAAAAAGTCTTCAGACCCCACCAAAAGGTTGCTGGAGAAGGAGCTCTTCTTAGTTCCCAGGGGAGGGCATTTCATAACTGTGGAGGCACCACCGAGAAGGCCCTGTTTCTTGCTTCCATCTCCCTCACCTCACCTGGTGGCCGCATCACCTCGGATGAACTGAGAGTACTGGTCAGATTAAATGGAAGGAGGCATCATTGAATGGAATGTCCCTCAAATGCTTTTGATATGAAGCTTGCTGAGTCATGCGTATGTTTTAACAGGGCCTGTTCAGCAGAAGGAGTTAACTTTTTCCACAGCTATTGGACAGCATGATTTAGATACAAAGACAAAACAAATTGAGCAGTGGATTGACAAGAAGCATCATGTCCGGATTACTCTACACCAAAAAAATGTTGCTGAGGGGCCAGAGAAAATGGTAAGCCAATAGAGATTTATATTATTATTGTCAGGCAGACCAATTATGAATTGCCAAGTGGTTTCTGCTGTTGACTGAAACAGTGGCACTAGTGTGAGTATATTATTTCTCTAGACCAGTGGTTCCCAACATGGGGCACACACGCCCCACAGAGGGGCAATTTGATTTTTAAGGGAAGCAGTTTGAGAATGAGCTATTAACAATGAATTTGAAAGCCCGCTAATTGCTCTTATATCTTCTTACTAGCTGGTCCTTACCCGGCATTGCCCAGGTATTTATGTATCCCAAGCTTCTATTAGACAGGAAAAGGAATGAATTCTATCTATAGTGTAAAATGGAAGTAATTAAAAGTACAGTATAAAAATTATAAAGTAAAATCTTTTACAAATTCACTATAATATTAATTTAACTCAAAACTGGATTATAAACAACATTTTCAGTTTCACCTCCAGGAGCAAGAATACATAAATTCTTGGGTGAACCCACCCTTGAGCAAGCAACATAAAGTTGTCCATGGGAGAAACATGGCGATCTCAAATCCACTCCGCAGTACTTAATAGACTGCCCCTGTGACTTGCTGATTGTGATCAAGAATGCAAGTCTCACTGGAAATTGCAATCTCTTAAAGTTAAAAGGGAGATCCGTCAGAATGAGTAGTATCTGTGGGATAAAAACTGTTTTGCCCTCTCCCTTTCTTGTTAAGATAGTCGCTTCAAATACAGTACCCAGCATCTTCTTGACACACAGCCTTGTGCCGTTGCAAAGTTTTGGCGGGTCGAGGTTCCATAGTAAAATAATTGGAGATCCCACTGCAAGTAAAAGACAGTGTAGTGGCAATCCAGCCCGATCAAGTGAGTTTAGGACGTCTGATGGGAAATTAACGACCTTATAGGCTTGTATTCAGTGACTATGCCTGGTAACATGGCAAGTATTTGATTGGAGTCCAAGACTGGGGCATAATGATTTCTAAAAATTTCTAGAAGGTTCTACAGAGTTCTGTTTGTTCTATTTGACTACACTTGGGCTTAAATGTCATCAGGACTGTCACCAATCAGCTTAGCGACCCTGAAAACTATGGATTTGACATGAATGTCGTGCATTTTATTTTTCATCCATTCTCACCCCCCATGCTGATGGAGGCTGAACGTGGCATAAGGAGTGTCACCATTCATCTCAGCAACCCCAAAAACTATGGATTCGACACTAATGTCGGCTGTTTTCGATTTTTACATGTCACCCCTTCCCATGCCCACCCCTAAGGATGCTAGGGTTGTCTTCCTCCTGCAGTATTTCTTTCCAGATCGTAAGGCATAAGTGTACCAAGTTTGGTGTCAATCACTCCAGGCATTCCAGAGTTATGCTGGAACATATGCACAAACACGTTTGTTTATATAGAGATTCATAAATTAAGCTAAGGATGTTTTTTAAAATTTCCCTCTTTCCGCGCCATCTTTTATTTTTCTCTTTCATGGATGCCATGTTCTTTGCAATCTTGTTTAAACCAAGTTAATAGCCTTTTAGGCTTCCTCCACGTGAATAGGAGTTCACTTTTTGAATAATAAGAATTATACGTCCCGGGGAGGGCATCAGGATTTTAGAGGTGCTTAGGTGGGGCATGGCCCACTGCTCTAGACACTCATGAGAGAGGGAGATTTGATCACCCCTTGCTATTATTCCTAGAGTAGTTTTGTTTAACATGTACCCAATGCAACAAGTCGTATTTTGCTGGGAATCAATATATGTTGCCACTTCCATTATTTTGGTAACACCGATTGCTGTGGTCTACACTGCAAGTCTCATAATATACATTAATGTGATATTTATAAACATGCTACAGGTAGATGATCCCTTACCCAGACATCTGAAATCTAGACATCTTTGTCCAAGACTAAAAAAACTCAATAAAAAGACTTGTCTTGTGCTCATTCCCATGTACAGGCTTGCAAGTTCTATTCTCTGGAGTGTGCTTATACAGATATTGTTGAAAAATATCAAAGAGGCCAGCAGACACCCAAATTGGGTAACAGTGAAGAGAGCAAGAGCATGAGCATTGCTCATTATAATTATGCAGTTCTTCCAAAATCCAGAAAAATCCAAAATGCGGACACCTTCCCATCCCAAGCAGTCTGGATAAGGGATAATCAACCTGTATACTTTTTTGCTGCAGGGCAAAAAAGTATAGAGATGGCAAAAGCTGGAGATCTGAGCATGAAGGAAATTCAAATCACTGTCATAGACATATCTTTCTCGTGGGGTTTAAGCTTATTGCAGCCCCTTTCCTTCATAGAGGCAAGTTGTATGATTTACCCTCAGAGGGTTATGAAGTCCAAGTGGCTCTTGGAAATTCTCACTACCAGGCCTTGCAAGCCTGAATCCCTGGTTGGGGAAGATGCCCAGGGCTTTGGATCAGATTGCTTGCAAATGTTCTCTGCCTCGTCACAGAGCTAGCTCCCCAATTTCTGGGGTGCTCTGGGCAACAAGACAGCTGAGCAGACACCTTGATCTATGATGGTAGAAGACTTGTGACGAATCTGACCAGCTACAGGTAGCAGCTCATATTAGAGCCTACTGTGTGGTGGTGATAAGATTTTCTCTGCCACTATCGCATCTGTGAGCAACCATTCAGCTAAGCAAACATAAATGGTTTGCTATGCGTTTTGCCAATAAAACTGCTCACATCCACCACAACTCAGACTCCACATTAGGCTATCCAGTTGTGGGCTCCCAGGCATTGGTATAATACATCAATTTGTATAACTTTGTTTTATGCAGTTTTTCAGATTTCAGTCAATTACCTTCACTAAACAAAGACTTTAATTATCTGGTGTGTAATGCCAAACTGTCTTCTCCTTTTCAGCTAGCATTTTTTGATCAGATCTTGGAGAAGATGCCTGAAAAAGCAACTTACCTCTCCCAGCCCCGCATTGTTAGAGAAGGAAGAAGCACCTGCGTGTTAAGACACATGTCGGACAGAGAAATCCAACAGCACAAGAAGATGGAGAAAGACAAAATTCAGAAGGAGGATGGAAAGGAAACTACTGAACCAAACGCTCTTGAGCAGTGAAATACTTTAATACGCATCTCATTTTGGTTTGTTTTACATAAATTGGAAAAAATAATTGGCATGACTTTGAAGCAGTCTTAACTTTCTGTACCAGCCTCGAAACAAAACTGGCAAAGAGTGGTCACTTCATAAAGCCCCTAAAGATTCCAAATGATTGACACTTTTGTTCTGGGTCATGTGACACTCTAGTGACAGCGTTTCCACATTAGGCAGGGGGTGGCTTGCTGCAGGTGTCGTCAAAGCCTCCTCTCTTGACACATTTCTTTTCTGTGCTTTAGGTGGGATGTAGCCGCTAAGGCGAGAGGCCAGGCTCCGCTTGGGACGTTGTTTTTTAGGCTGGGGAGGGGAGAAGAAGATTCACAACACAGAATTAGTGGTTAGTTCCCTCTTCTGTCATAAGAATGCTGACAGACACACACCATTCTGAATGCATAGATACTATTCTTGCCCTGCAACCTGGACTCACTTATTGTTGCATACTTCTCACTTCCAAACAGAGAGGTTCTAGTACAGTGATTTTCAACCAGTGTGCGGTGGCACATTGATGTGCAACAGATTCTCCACAGGGGTGCCGTGGGAGTTTGGAAGAGAGTCATTTATTAGTAGGCCCATTAGGGGATGCGAGGCCCCAGTTGGTAGCTTGGCTTGTCAATTGTCAAAAAACTGATGGTGTGCCTTGGTAATTTTAGTGAAATTTAGATGAAAAAAGTTTGAAAAAAATCACTGTTCTAGTAGGAAAGCTGGGTTTGGTTTTCCTTTGGCTGGAGTACACTGGAGCCTTACAGCGCTTTTGCAATATTTGTTTTGCTTATAAATAGACAAGGAGGAAAGTAAGGGAAACAGGCATTCTTACAAAGCAGCAGATCTGTTATGCACTAACAGAACGGGACACTGCACTGCCAATCTGTTTGCAGCTTCCTGCCAACTCACTAGTGCCCAGTCTCTTCCAAAGTCTTTGCATATTTTCCCATTCTTTGCATACTCCCACACCCTTAAATATTTCTACACAGACGCATGCCTTTAACTATTAGCTCCCACAGCTGACCTATGGTGATTATTAACTAACCCGGAACCTGCCCATCAAAAGAACTGTCAGCTTGTAGACATAATATGAAATAAGTTCTCCTTTGAAAAAAGCCAGGTCATGTTTTACCATCACTGGATGCCGAAACTTTTGAAGGAGAAGTTTCATTATTCAGGCCCTTTCTCCGATTACAAGGAATGCATAAACACCTTTTCCCAGAGGTGGACTGTTCATATAGTAGCTATCTAGTATCCATTAGTAGTAGATTTTGTCAGAGGTGGAATTTCCAAAATTCCCCTCTTGCTTTAGGCAAAGTCATGTGCCAACCCACAGTTGTTCAGAGTCCTTTTCTAACAAACTGTTGTTTTAACATTCTGCTTCTCCCCAAATTTCTCAGATTATTGTTCATTGGGAAAGAACTGCATGTAGACATGTACATTCCCAAATTAGCTCCAGGCTTCAATTTCAGTGACAGCTCTAGATCTCATAAGCAAAACCTTCTTACCACTGTGGGCTTCTCTAGTTCTACAAACCTCCTGCATCAACAACCTGTCACCCCACCCACGAACGCCTTGCAAATCACTCTGTAGGAAACTGCTTCTTCACAGCAACTTTGTTCCCAAAACTGAAAGCAACCTATTTGAGAGTTTGACTTACTTTTAAGTGCAACTTCCTCTTGTCAGGATCATGCATGACAGCATGCCTTGCAAGACTTTGCTGTAAGGAACGAGAGTTGTGTTGATATGTGACTCAAAAGGAAAAGAAGAAAGACTGATTTTAAGGTAACAAAACACCTACTTTCATTGCAAAGATCCTTCCACAGCCAGGGTGGTCACACGTGAACGATCTGGTCTCCTCGTGAAATGAGAGAATGTGGCTTTGAAGATTGAACACCGTTGTATACGTTCTTCCACAGCCCTCTCTTGGGCACTTAAATACCTCTCTCTCTGTGGCGTGAGTTTTCTGGTGGGATCTGAGGTAATCTTTGCGGCGGAATGTTTTGGAACACACATTGCAGATTACGGGTTCTAGAAGACAAAAAGAAGTATTACTGGCACAGTTGTTTTTTGTGCAGCAGAATTTAGCAGGTATGCCACCAGTTTCAAGGTGACGAACGACTTGGGTACCCATTTTTTAAGTTGCATGATCCCCTTTTACAGCTTTTTATATCCAAGGGACAGAAGTGTACACACATGCTCCTTGAACCCAACATGTGAGCTCCAGCATAGAAATCAAGTATTACCCTGGCTCAAAATTTCTCCTTTGCCATAAACTCATTGCCTTAAAAGCAAAACACTATCATAGTGTTCCTATCTGCGAAAGGAATAGCAGTACTGACCTCCACTCCAGGGAGATTGTACTGTTACCAAGACTACATGATGAACTTTTAGTGCTAGAGAAAGCTATATAAATGCTAAGTGTGTGTGGGGGGGGGGGGGTTTGGAATTGTGTCAATGCAAACACAGCCATGCTTACAAACACAGATCTATTTCAAATGGCGACAGAAAAGACAGATTTTAAAAAATAATTCATGCAAACCTAGCATCGAACTATGTGTATTGCATTGAAGTGTTACTATGAGCCTATCACAAGAGGAAAGAGTACATAACTGGCAGAAGAAATTCAGTTTAAATATATATATTTTAAAACAATGTCTGAATGTTTTCATAATACCTACCTACGTGGCTTTCTCTCAAGTGTGTCAGAAGCTCTGACCAGGTTTTTCCAACAAATGAACAGCCATCTTTTTGGCATGGATAGCCTATAACAATAAACTTATTTTAGCCTAACAGTTTGACCCTCATATTTAAAGATTATCTTTCAGTCTGGAGATGCTTCTATTTCCGTCTAGCAATTTAAATTAATTCCACCTTTGGATCCCTCTATATAGCACTCTTTTTATACTACTGAATAAACTTGCCGAGCTTCTTAATATACAGGCATGCCCCAGAATCTGTTGGGGTTCCGTTATGGACTCCAAGGTGGGTACCTGAAACCGTGGATACTGGGGATGCCTTTTTAAAGATGGGGAACATCAGTGGTTTTGCTGCAACAAGCAAAACATTAATTAAATATTGTTTAATGTTCCCCTATCTTTTTAAGAGGAGTCCCAGTATCCATGGATAACTGAAACAATGGACACTGGGGCACACTTGTGTATTATTTTGGCACAGCTTCAAGAACAAGGACATAGTAGAACTGGAAAAGGTGTGGAGGAAGACCAAAATGATAACTGAGTTGAGGCACCTCCGTTATGAGGATAGGCTACAGCATTTAGGGCTCTTCAGTCTAGAAAAAAGGTTCCCAAGAGGAGACATGAGACATACAAAATTATGTATGGGATGGATGGAGTAGATAGAGGGATATTCTTTTCCCTCTCTCACAACACCAGAACCAGGGGACAGCCACTAAAATTGAGTGTTGAAAGAGAACGGATAAAAGAAAGCACTTCTTTTACCTGGCAGTATAATTAACCAGAGGAGGTGCCACAGGAGATGAGGATGGCATCTGGCCTGGGTGCCTTTAAAAGGGGATTGGACAGACTCATGGAGGAAAAATCCATTGCCGGCTACAGGCTGTGATGGGTATGTGCAACCTCCTGGTTGTACATGTAGGCTACCTCATGCCAGGTCTAGGGAGTGGCAGCAGGATCCAAGTGTCACGTTGCCTTGTGTGCTCCCCAAGGCATCTGATGGGCCATTGTGAGATACAGGAAGTTAGACTAGATGGGCCTTGGCCTGCTCCAGTGGGGCTCTTCTCATGTTATTATGTTCACAAAGCACAGATTACCTGCATGGATCTTCTCATGCCGTTTTAGACGACTAGGTACAAAAAAGGACATTCCACATCCTTCATAATTACATCTAGAGGGAAAAAGACATTCTCTCAAAACTGAAGTAGAAAACAAACCATGAAGTGAGACCTTCCATAATGGAAAGTAGACTCCCCTAATCTTCTCATACAGCTGGAGGTCTTTTCTCTCTCAAAGCCATGCTAAATGAGCCAGTTGTACAGCCTTAAAGCCATCAAATTGAATGGGACACAATGGAGAGCAACACAACTAGTGGAGTAAGAGTAGACAAGTAATTGTGATGAGCATTAGGAAGTTAGTAGTGTTTCTACGAAAAAGAAAGGTGTTAACCTCTCATGTGCCAATAGTGAAGGGCGTAGAACGATGTGCCAACTAACTGCTCCCAATATGCTCTTCTAAACATCCTGTGAAACTGAAGCTCTACAGAAACTTCCTTAGGCCACCCCCATAATATTTTCATTTATTTTCCATCCAGACAATCCTTTGAAAAGCACTCGTTTTCATGCATAATGAAGTTCAGGAAGAATAGGAAGAGTTTTGTAGTGATTCACTTACTTGAAAGGTGGCTCACCATTGTGTTGACACTGATGAGTCTTTAAGTGCTGGTGTTTTTTGAAAGACTTCCCACAGTTTTCAAAGTCACACTGTTTTGAAAATCAAGCAAATTACTATTCAGAGATAGGCCGAGATAAAGTTCATTGTTGGAGCTCATGATGCGTTTTATGACGTACTCAAGGGCTACCATGTTGGCCTGGACCAATTAGCCTGCTACCCTTACTGCTGGAGTAAAGTATCACCTTTTAAAGTGATAGCTCTCTTAAGTCCTCACTCTGCACTGTGTCCATTCCAGTGACTGGTACAGCACCTCTACTGTGTCTTTTTTTTTTTTAAAGAATGCAAACCCTTTTGCACTTGGGAGCCATCTGTCTATTCTTGTGCAATTAGGCTTCATCAAGGACTTGTTTGTTGCAAAGCTATATACAGGTGAGCCCCGGTATCCACCGATTCTGTTATCCATGGATACCTTCAATACTGGGATGCCTATTAAAAGGAGGCGATGAATCTCTTTTTAACCTTGTTGCACCAAAACCACTTACGTTCTCCTATCTTTAAAAAGGCATCCCCAATATCCATGGTTTCAAGTACCCACATGTGGGGGGGGGGGAGCGGTCCAAAACAGAACCCCAACAGATACTGGAGCATGCCTGTAAAGCACAAGTACTCTAAACAACTAACACACCTGTGTGGAAAACCTGGAAAGGACCCAGGTCTTCTGGATTTTAATAAAGGACGATGCGATGGCACACATTTGCAACTCAGACAACTCACCCACTGCTACCTGGCAACTGCCCTCTGCAAGCAAACAGGATGTTTTCTATTAAAGCTGGCAATGTAATGGGGAACACTGACATGTGCATGTTGTTCCGCACTGCTGAATCAGTCTGGATGTGTTGAAACACTGTTGTCAACTGTCAAGTGAATTTAAGAAACTATTTTCCAACACCAAGCATAAGAGAGCAAACAAACCCTACTTACGACAAATCGCCTTTGTTGATGCATGCGGACAACGTGCTTCCTCAGGTTTGCTTGTGTTATAAATTTTGTATTGCAGCCATCTACTGAGCACCTACAAATACACAAACGTATGTTCTCCAAGACTAGTAATGCATACATGGATTGCAGCAGATGTAATTTTAGAAGAGGTCTTTCCTTCTGCATCAGAGGTATGGTCTCTTACAACAGCAATACATATGTCATACATATCAAAAATGGATACTAGAACCCCTTTTTAGGGCACAATCCTAACCTGGAGTGAGGCCAGCACAGTTTGGCCGGCACAAGGGACACCATAATGTTTGAACCCCTCTCCAAGTCAGAAAGCCCAGCACACAGATGTGAGCCATGATCCCCAACTCAGAGGGTGGTCCAAATGCGCTTTATGGTGGCCCCTGTGCTGGCCAAACTTTGCTGGCCCTAACTCCAGATTACGATTGCGGCCTATCAGCCACAGTTTTTCTTTAAATCTAACTGAACAGCACAATCCTATGCATGTTCTCTCAGAAGTGTGCTCCTCTGCATACTGTGTGGCTTACTCCCAGGTAAGTGCGCACAAGACTAGGCTAAAATCAAAATGTGTAGGACAGTACTATATGTCAGAAGTAAATCCCATTGAGATAAGTGGGACTTACTGCTAAGTGGGACTTACTGCTACTTGCAGCCCTATTTGTTACACAATACACTGGACAACTTCCTACCATTCAGGTAAAATACAGGGATTATCAAATAAAATAATCCATATGTTGCAGAACTGGAAGGGTTACGAATCCAAGATGTGTTGGGTTGGAATTCTCAGAACAGAACAAAAACCCCTTTCCCACCAACTCTAATTGCTTACTTACACAAATTGCTTTTCTCCAGTGTGTATAAGAAAGTGGCGCCTAAGGTGGAAGTCTCGAGTGAAGCCTTTACCACAGCCTTCATAGTTACACACAAAGGGTCGCTGATAAAAGAAAACAGAGTGTAAAATTTGTTTTAATAATGTTCGGTTATTCAATAGCAAATCTAGTTATTTTAGCCAACTACTTTCCTGAAAATATTACCTTGTATACACTACTATCCTAGTCATGTCTACTCAGAAGACAGAACTATTGTGATCAATAGAGCTTACTGTCAGGAAGTGTTGCAGGACTGCATCCTTAGTTGATGATTAGACTAGAGACCTTCAGATTAATACCTGAAATTCTCTATCACAACATTGACTCCTCTGCTTCCTTGGCTCCACCACTAATTTGTTTATTTCAGTAGTGCACAACCCCCAGGGGACTGTAAGCCGATTTTCAGGGGATCATGGAGACCCCATTTACTACTATAGATGCATTTTTGCAACATTTTCCGAGAACCTCAAAACAGAGAAATACGTTTTTCCAAAAAAAATTCAAGGTGTTCCCACATAGCTGAAAACAACTGTTGCATTTGGTAACCTATGGTAGCCTACATACATGGTTTTTTTACTTAATGACATCATTTATGGTCTTGGGGTCCTGACAGGTTATCAAACCTAAAAAGTGGTACCAAAAAGGTTGGTAACCACTGGTGTATTTCTTCCCCCCCTTTCCCACTCATGCTTTGCAGCCTTTCCCCACTCTATAGCTTCCAATGAAAACTGCACTGCTAACATTTTGCAGTCTCTCCTCGGCAAGTCAAATGCTGTAACTTTCCTAGGCTTTTTAAAATTTCAATTTCTCCCAAGCTTACAGCAGTTCAGGCAATAGTTGGAGGACAGTAGCAGGCTTTGAACTGCTACAGTGCAATGGGCCACAAACTGGATATCTGCAAGGCTTCAAATTTCTGCCTGCAACTCTTCCCAAAGTAAAGGGCAGAAACCTTAGTCAAGGCTCAAGATGGGACATCTACATCTATTAGCAGAATATCCAGAACTACAAAGTCCAGATTACCCTCTCTCATCCTATTTTCCCAAATTCCGCTATATCGGAAATCCAAGCTAAACAATATTAATGCCATGTAGTTATTTTAACACTGAGAGTTGTGGTAGCAATAACCCCAATATCACCAGAGTTATCTACACACCACGATGAGATGTATTATTTAGACAGGGTCTGAGTTTCTAGTTAAGTGAACTTGTGCCAAGGACCGAACACACCCATGTCTACTCAGAAGACCCTGCCTAAATAATATTCTCACTTCGTGGTGAGCAAGTAATTCACACGAGTTACAGCCTGGATCCGTTGTCAGGTGAGATCTCTTCCCTCCACAGGAGCCCACTTCAGCTCCCCTAGTCTCACTCTCTTGATGAAATAACTGCATGGCATTCGTATGCCTAAACTGGATCTTATAAGTAGTGCTGATTTAGATGGGGCGAATTTCCAAGCACGTGTCCACAAAATATCGCATCCTTCCTTGCACAGGTAAGCTCGAAAAGCTCAAAGCAGTTCCAGGGCCAATGACGTCACGGCCAATGGGAGCGGTAGTTTCCAACAGCAACCAATCATGCGCGCCATCATCCTGATTGGCCACGCTGCCACACTCATGCTCCAATAGAAACCGGCGTTTTACCCATCTGGTGCCTCAGGGTTCTATCCCCGCCCACTTATGTAGCATGCAAGGCCCCGAGTCATGGAGTTATTATACACTCCATGCCCCGAGTTCACGCGGGCGACAACCCACCCGGTGCTTCCATTCCCAGCGCGCTTCCCTCAGGCCAGGCCCGCCTCTCACCTCCCCAGTATGCCGGCAAAGGTGCGCTTCCAGCTTCCATTCCTTGTTGTAGCTGGCCTCGCAGTTCGGGAAGGAGCAGACGTAGAGCTTGTTCCGGTTCGGAGCCGAAGGACGCCGCGGCCTCGCCCTGCCATTCAGGCCCCTTGAGCAAGGCTGGCTCCCTTTCTGCTGCAGGGGCTTCGCCAGTGGTCCCACTTCTTCGGCGATAACTTTCTCCCCGGCCATGCCGTGGCTATGAACCGCGTGATAGCCTTGCCTCTACTGCGCTCGAAGACCACCGCTTTCGTTTATCCCTTCCCGGCTACCATACAGCATATCCGTTCTGTCATCCAGGTCCTCTTCCGCCCTTAATATAAATGGCCGCGGGGAAAAGTGCGCGATAGTGGCGCATGCGCAGTCTATCCTGTAGACGGGCGAAAGCGAAATAGCTGTAGTACACGTTTCTCCTTTTTGCATGTTATGTACTCATAACGTGTAGCATGTACGGCAATATATGTACTCAATCCCAATTAAGTATATGGGTCGCCGTTGCTCTTAATCTTCATTTTGAGAAGCATGAATGATTATGCAAGTTATTTCCTAAGCACAGAATCTACTGCGTGTACTGCTTTTTGTTGAAAAGCGGAAAATACTTGTTCACAGTATAGTAATCGCACACACAGAGACTGTTAATGAGAAGGCGGTGCCTAAATACTCATAAAGTAAACCCTTTTGAACACAGTGGGATTTACTGAGTAGAGGGGCACATAACCGTGCTGTATGTAGGGCTGCATCTGAGTAAATATGCATAGGATTATTCTTTTTTGTTTGTTTGAAAATTTTATTTTTATATACACTGCTCAAAACAATAAAGGGAACACTTAAACAACACAATGTCACTCCAAGTCAATCACACTTCTGTGAAATCAAACTGTCCACCTAGGAAGCCACACCGATTGACAATCAAGTTCACATGCTGTTGCACAAATGGAGTAGACAACAGGTGGAAATCATAGGCAAGTAACAAGACACCACCAATAAAGGAGTGGTTCTGCAGGTGGTGACCACAGACCACTTCGCAGTCCCTCTGTGTTCTGGCTGATGTTTGGGTGACCTTTGAATGCTGGCGGTGCTGTCACTCTAGTGGCAGCATGAGGCGGAGTCTGCAACCCACACAAGTGGCTCAGGTAGTGCAGCTCATCCAGGATGGCACATCAATGCGAGCTGTGGCAAGAAGGTTTGCTGTGTCTGTCAGTGTGGTGTCCAGAGCATGGAGGCGCTACCAGGAGACAGGCTAGTATACTAGGAGACGTGCATGTGTCTGCTCAAACAGTCAGAAACAGACTACATGAGGGTGGTATGAGGGCCCGACGTCCACAGGTGGGGGTTGTGCTGACGGCCCGACACCGTGTAGGACGTTTGGCATTTGCCAGAGAACACCAAGATTGGCAACCTCGCCACTGGCGCCCTGTGCTCTTCACAGATGAAAGCAGGTTCAGACTGAGCTCATGTGACAGACGTGACAGAGTCTGGAGACGCCAGGGAGAACGTTCTGCTGCCTGCAACATCCTCCAGCATGACCGGTTTGGCAGTGGGTCAGTAATGGTGTGGGGTGGCATTTCTTTGGGGGGCCACACAGCCCTCCATGTGCTCGCCAGAGGTAGCCTGACTGCCATTAGGTACCGAGATGAGATCCTCAGACCCCTTGTGAGACCATATGCTGGCGTGGTTGGCCCTGGGTTCCTCCTAATGCAAGACAATGCTAGACCTCATGTGGCTGGAGTGTGTCAGCAGTTCCTGCAAGATGAAGGCATTGATGCTATGGATTGGCCTGCCCGTTCCTCAGACCTGAATCCAATTGAGCACATCTGGGACATCATGTCTCGCTCCATCCATCAGCACCACGTTGCACCACAGACTGTCCAGGAGTTGGCGGATGCTTTAGTCCAGGTCTGGGAGGCGATCCCTCAGGAGACTATCCGCCACCTCATCAGGAGCATGCCCAGGCGTTGTAGGGAGGTCATACAGGCACGTGGAGGCCACACACACTACTGAGCCTCGTTTTGACTTGCTTTATGGACATTACATCGAAGTTGGATCAGCCTGTAGTGTGTTTTTCCACTTCAATTTTGAGTATGACACCAAGCCCAGACCTCCATGGGTTAATAAACGTGATTTCCATTGATGATTGTTGTGTGATTTTGTTGTCAGCACATTCAACTATGTCAGGAACAAAGTATTTAATAGGAATATTTCGTTCACTCAGATCTCGGATGTGTTGTGTAAGTGTTCCCTTTATTGTTTTGAGCAGTGTATATAGGTATGGGGAATGGAAAGGGTACTACATAGGAAAAGGGTACAAAGGTTCACACAAAAGGTCCACACTGATTACAGCTTAGTCATCTTACCTATAGTAATGTTTGCATACAGTCTATACCATGACTTTAACATTGCTTAATTGTCCTGTATACAAAACTTACTAACTCTTATTTTCCATTTATAATTATCTACTTTAACCTAACACTTCTATATCATAATACATTAACTTCTGATGTTTATCAATTCTGCTATCCCTCCATAACTTTACCACCTTTTAAAAAAAAAAAATCTTGTTCAATCATCTTCTTAAGTATCTCTCAAACCGGCATACAATTACTACTTTCAATTTCTCTAATTAATACATAAGAATAGCAAAAAGAAAAATAACTTCTTTTGAATTATTTTTAGCTTTGAGGGGAAGATCATATTTAATAAAAATATCTTAATTTATACTTTCAATATAATCTCCCTTATTTAAGTATTATCTTTTTCTCATTGGCTATATCTTCCCTAATTCAGTCATCAAATTCTGAGTGTCTTTCACTCACAGGTAGTTCTTCTTCCTCTTCCTCTTCCTCTTCCTCCTCCGTTTATTGTGCCAATTTCCCCTATTTGCGTCTTTTACATTATTACAGTGTCTCTTCCTTCTTGAATATTTCTGAGAAAGATTCTGCATCTCAATCTTGAACATTAATAGGTCCAATTGTTGTTTCCTGGGATTTATCTCCAACTCTCTGTAAAATTCTTGTAGGTCCATTTCTTGTTCGATAGGATTTGTCTTCAGCTCTCTATATGTCTCCTGTGTAAGCTTTGTTTGTTCCTCCATTGGTACTACTTCCCTTCCTGGAGCTAACGTGCCTACAATTTGCCTTCCAGTCACCTCTATTTTTATCTCCAAGAGGCCCTGCATTCTAGTCATAAACCCTGACTGGTCCAATTCCAACTTCAAATAGTGTATCTCTGTTTGGTCTATTGTGCTACCTTCCTTTTTAATTTCATAGGATTATTCTTAAAAATTCAGCAAAGTGTAGATTTTCTGGGAAGGCTTAAGAAAATAGACCGTCTTGTTTTATGTACTAAATTTTTAACACATCCTTTCTTCAAGAAACTGAGGCTGGCAATGGTGTACCAAACACACTCACACACATTGGTTTTATTCTCACAAGAAGCCTGTGACGTAGGTTACACTGACTGGCTCAGAGTTGAGAAGGAATTTGAACCTTTATAGTAACTGTTCCTTAGAATTAATAGAAACAAAAAGAAAATGGGAAGGGTTGCAAGCATTGAAGATGCAGAGGTGGCTCCTGTGCCTTTAACATTCTATGCATGTTTATTCAAAATTTCTACCTTAATTAGTGAGACTCGTTTAATTTTGGGGAATAGGATCAGGCAGAATCAACCATGCAGTTAAATGTGTGTATTGTACTGGGAAGTGAACACAAATCTCAGTGAGAGTTCAGGTTAGAGCTAGGCTGGGGGGCTGCAGTCTTACAAAAAGTTACTTGGGAGTAAATCCCATTGATTTTAGTGGTACATTTCCAAATAAATATGCACAGAATTGGATTGAAAGTTGCATAGAAAAGAAAACGTTGCCATGTGCGCCATTTTTTATCCTAGATCTACAGGGATGGAAGAAATTGCACCTGATGAAATTTTTCCTGCTGTGTAACTTTTAAAAGTAGATAGGGTTGGAGTTTCTACATGTTTCCTCTGTATAATTCAAACCAATTGATCAATAACAAGCTGAAAATCTGATGTATGCAGTGTTTGAATTGTCTTTTCTGTTACCAGGCTTATAGGCAGGCCACTGATGATGCCAGTGTCCTTATGAGCCCTTTATAGGATTTCTGTTTATTCTAAAGCCATGTTAGATAAAGGACAGAGTTAATCAGTTGAGCTTTTCCTTCTGTTGCATTCAGCCAAGAAAGCTAAGACTAACAGATGTTTCTGCTTTTTAGTGCTCTGGAAATTCCATTGCTTGTTTTCCCTTGCTTTCAGGGAGAGCACATGATAGAGACATTCATTCCACATCTGGAATGCTGTGATTTAATTCTCTCTCAGTGGCTTCTACTTAGAAAATTCAATTATTTGTTTTCACAGAAGAAACAGCAGAGTGCAGCTGTCCCATGCTCTAAAGCTCAAGCTGTCCCAGTACCAAATAAGGATCAGTGTGCAGCACTGAACAAAATTGTCTTTAAAAAAATAGAACTGCAAGGTTTGATTGATTTAATGAAAATCATTGATTAAAAAACATTTTCATTGACTAAAAGGATGCCCACAATTAACTGGGCAGGAAAGATTATGCTTGGTGCATCCATGCACCCTCTAAACCAGTGGTTCCCAACCTTTTTTTGGCCATGCCCCACCTAAGCATCTCTACAATCCTGACCACTCCCCCATGACATATAATTCTTATTATTCAAAAAGTGAACTCCTATTCATGTGGAGGAAGCCTGAAAGGCCATTAACTTGGTTTAAACATGTTTCCAAAAAACATGGCATCCATGAAAGAGAACAATAAAAGATGGTGCGGAAAGAGGGAAATTCCAAAAACATTCTTAGTTTAATTTATGAATAATAAGATATAAGAACAATTAGTGGGCTTTCAAATTCACTGTTAATAGCTCATTCTTGAATTGCCCGCCGTAAAAATCAAATTGCCCCCCTGTGGGGCGTGTGCTGCTGGGAATCACTGCTCTAAACAGAAAGTCTGCTTTTTAAACCTTAAGAACCATTGGTTTTTCTCTGCAAACGTTGGATAGAATTGGGCCCAACAACCCTAATCCTATTCCTTTCCCACCTCCCCACTGATGCAGCAATGATAAAACGGCTACCACTGCATTCTGTGCGGGGGGGGCAGTTGGAGAGGTCTCCTCTGGGCAGCGATGGGATCTGCAAATTGAGAAGGGGAATGCTGGGCGGGACTTCCGTGGGACTTCCGCGTGATTGGCTGCCCGTCCGCAGCGTTCTGCAGCTGCCCTGGCCTCAGGGGGGCTGCCCCCGGTTGGCGCGCCCCACAGCTGCTCGCCCAGGCACCCGGCGCGCCCCCCACCCATCCTCCGTGGCGAGTAGGAGCCTCCCCGAGGCCAGGGCAACCGCGGAACGCTGCGGACAGGCTGCCAATCATGTGTAAGTCCCGCCTAAGTCCTGCCCAGCATTCCCCTTCTCAATTTGCAGATCCCATCGCTGCCTCTGGGTAAGGGAACATTCATTCCTGTTGTTCCCTTCAGTTAGTTGTGCAGAGTGACTCTCTTGGAGCCCATTCAGAATGTATGGGAGAAGACAGTCCTTTAGGTAGCTTGGACCCAAGTTATGAAGGGCCTTAAAGATCAATACCATCATCTTGAAGCAGTGGCGGACCTTGGAAGCAAGGGGGCAAATGCCCCAGCAGGCGCTTCCCAGATTGGCCTTGGTGCAGCTTTCAAGTGCCACCCAGCCTCAGAGGGGCAGCCCGTCCTGGGGCCGGTGGCACTTGGTTGCCGTGTCACTCTGGGAAACGGCTGCATGTGGCTAAAATCAGCTGTGTGCTGCCGGCTTCCCAGAGCTCCTTTGCCATGGTGGCCATGGCAAAGCCGGGTGGGGGACACCTGCAGGGCGGGCATACCTCTGGCGGTGTGCCCCCAGGGGCTGAACCCCCTCCCCCCCGGATCACCCGTCTTGAAGTGAGACCAGAAATGAATGGGCAGCCAGTGTTGCTGCTGAAGCAGTGGTCCAACTAAGTTGTCTAGTCCAGGTAACCTGCTAGGTAGCTGCACTAATTGCAGCTTCTGAACCGTCCTACAGGGCAGCCCCCTGTAGTTACGGTAAAGTGTATAGTGAGTTACAGTAGTCCAGTCTTGAAGTCACTAATGTGGGAGCCACCACAGCCGGGTCTGAACAGCTTGGGTATGGTAGCTATTGAAACTAGGCAAATGCACTCCTAGCCACTGCTGCCACCTGGTTTTCTAGAAAGAGCTGAGAATCCAGGAACACTCCCAGGCTGCACCCGTTCTTGCAGGGGGAGTGCCACCCCATTCAGAGTGGGTGGGTGACTCAATGGCTGCATCGAGGAGTTTTCTGACCAGAAGTACATCACTTGGATTCTGCTTTTGGGGGATAGAGATCATGATACTTATTTAAACTAGTAGCCGGACCAGAGGGCGGGAATCAGGATCAGGGCCACAGCACAAAGGGAGGGCTATTTCTCTTTACACTGTGATTTCAGCAAAAAATGTCCTCCAAAACTGATCTTGTTCCTGGGACGGAAGCTCTCGTTGGGACCTCAAGGCAGCTTAGAATCCCTTGAGAAATTCTAGATGCACAAGGCAGGCAGTGGTGACTCAGTGATGAACATACTTCGCAGATATTCAGAGTTGATCTATTACTGTATGGTGTTTCTGAGAGCATCACCGTGGCATCAGAAAAATTCCTTAGAAAAACTTTATAAGATCAAACAGAGCCATCTTGTGGCAACGGAAGGCTATTATGGATTTAAAATATTTCCACTCAAAATTAAAGTGAGAAATCTGTGAAAGGCTTCATATGTATGTTTGTATGTGTACACACACACACACACACACACACACACACACACACACACACACAGAGGAGTTACTACTGTATCACAGCGCAATCCAAGTCCTGGGCTGGAATAAGGGAATGACACACCTGCCCCATATCCAGAGGCGTCATCCAGGCGGAACGGCCCGGTACTCCGTTCCGCTAGTTCTGTGGAGGGTCCGGGCCACGCCGCCTCTCCGGAGGACGGGCGAGCTGCTGCTGGGCCCGCCCACCCTCCCTTGCGTCCAGAATCGCTCTAAAATGGAGCGATTCCGGCGCAGTGAGGCTTGGGGAGGCGTGGCAGCCCTCCGCCATAGGGGCGGAGAGCTGTCAATCATCTGAGCGTTCCGGTACTTTGTGCGCTCAGATGATGTCACTGCCCATATCCCATATCCTGACACACCTGCCCCATATCCACCCTGGGGCTTGGTGGTGCTACCGCAGTACCCAAGGAAAGAAAAAATATTCCCCTTCCCCTGGGTAGTGTGCAGTGGCCCAGATGAGGTAACTTGGAGCTGTGTTACTGAAATGGGCAGCGCAACTCCGAGCAGCCAAATCAGGGTCTCCCTGTGGGCTGGGGAAAAAAAGGTTCAGATCCGGCCCAAAGGATCCACCTCCCTCCCTGGGCCAGCCCACACACCGCCCTCCCTCTATCCCATTCTGCCCTTCCCCCCACCCTGTTCTGCCTCCCACCATCCATCAGAGTCCCTGGGACAGCCTTGGAAGGTTGGCCTTACTTTCGGGCCTCTTCACTCTAGAAGGGAATGAGCTCCTGGGTGCTGCTGGGGGAGGGAGTGGCCCACCTGGTGCCTCAGGGAACACACAAGACATAATCCTGTCGCCATCCCCTTGCACCTGGCATTCTGGGCAAGAGGCACTTGCTAACTGGGCAAGAGGCACTTCTTCAAGTAGTGTTCCTCTTATATTTAGCAGGGGTTAAGTAACTGTCCCTCTTCACCTCTGCACAGTCTTCCTAGTGGCTATTGCTGGTGGTCTGCCTTTTTAGATTGTGAGCACTTTGGGACAGGGAGCCATTTAACTTTATTATTACTTTATCTGTAAACCGCTTTGTGAACTTTGTGTTGAAAAGTGGTATATAAGTACTGATTGATTGATTGATTGATTGATTGATTGATTGATTGATTGATTGATT
>JAJKFI010000030.1:9163473-9185935 GCA_029204185.1 Lerista edwardsae
TCTCTCTCTCTCTCTCTCTCTCTCTCTCTCTCTCTCTCTCTCTCTCTCTCTCTCTCTCTCTCTCTCCTTTCTTGCCTTTCTACCAATCCTCTTGTAAGGTAAAAATTGTCAACTTCTCATGAAAAAAGAGACAAAGTCAAGATGTCTTTGGATTGTTTTTCTTGAGTTATGTGTGAATATATGAAGTTCCCTTGTACTGAACCAGATCGTTGGGCCATCTTAGGTTGGCGTTAGATAGACTCTGTGGTGACGGCTCTCCAGACAGAGGTTTTTTCTTTCTTTTTTCCTGCAAGCCTGCCTTGCCAGTGATTGAAACTGGGACTGTCTGTCTGCATGGAAACTACCACGAAGCTAAAATCTGCTGCCCTAAACTTGAAAAGATCTGACTGTAAAATGTGGCACATTTCTTTGGTTGATCGTGTGCACTTCAGTATTGTGGAACGCCAGTGCTACAGTGCTAATTTCTTGACACTTTCTAGTTTGACATGCTGAATGGGAGCAAGAGGGCACAGACAACCCTGAGAAGAGAATATACATAGGAAGGTGTCTTGGACCGGGTGAAGCTTGATCCTCTCCCTGAAGCTGACTTAAGTAGTAGCCCTGGACAGCAGATCCAGCGCCCAAACCTATTTTCCTTGTCACTGGCAGTACACTTATACTGCCTGTGCTAGTGTTGCATTAAGGCACTTCTCGCACGGGCGGTATAAGCATACCGTCAGCTCCAGTAGGTGCTCAGCCCAGCGCCAGGAGTACCTGGCATGGAGTTGCCTGGTGATAAGAGCTACCACTGCCAGTGGTGTGCTCCTTTGAGGTGGGGGGAGGGCATGGGGAGGAAGGGACAGGGTAGGGGAGGGGCATAGCAGGCTCAGGTGGGGGTTGAACTGGCGGTGGCTTATGTGTGGAGCCAAGCAGCCTGATATGGGGGTTCTCAAGTCTGTGCCGGCAAAATAGCCAGCACAGACTTAAAGCGACCCATTGTAAGGGGATCAACGTTCCTCCAAGGAGCCTTCAATGGCTGCCGCGCCTCCTGTTTTGGCACAGCTGCTCCTACGGGAGCCAGGATTGGGCTGTCAATCCCTCCCATCCTCCCACCCAAAGCAGCTGGTAACAGCTGGGGGCTGCTGGTTACAGCTACAGAGTGGACACTTAAAATGAGCCTCCTAATTAAGGACATTAAGTAAACAGCTACCTACAGCTGCTGATCACCGGAATTGCACCTAAATTGGCTGTTGACCCAAACCCCAGAAAAATTGCTGTCGTGATTTCCTTTTTGGTTTTCTCATAACTAAGCTACAGAGTGTTACGTCTGTATGGATTGCTGCATGACTTACCGTACTACTACATTGTTTTCTGAAAAGAAATACAAATAGGGTGAACCTTTGATGCAGCAGATGGGCAGCGCCATCCTACTGATGAAAAGTACCAATGCAATGTTGTTGCGTTGCCGCTACGTCATTAGCGCCAATAAGGGGGCGCTGAGCGGCACCTTCGCGTCGGCGCTAAACTCCGAGACCAGCGCTGCCTCCAGCACCGGCCTGGGAGCACCCGCGCTGCGCGTCCTCTGCACCAGCTGAGTGCGGCTGGCGCAGAGGCGTGACGAGGTGGGAGGGAGGGAGTGGGCGGGGGAGGGTGTCCCTGGGTGAGCAGAGGGCGGGCTGGCAGGCATGCCGGCTCGGGAGGGGGGCGGGCTTGGGACTTGGCCACATGGCCAAATCCTAAGCCTTATCCCCAAGCCTTGTGGCCCCGATTCAGGTCGTGCGGTCTCCATTTAGTAGGCACAGATCCAAAGAGCCCATGGGGAGGCTCCAACCAGGCCCACCGGCCTGCCCGTTCCAGTACATAATAGGATTGCGCCCACAGAGAGCAACCCTAAGCTGTGCTGGAATGGTGACGCCAGCGGGCTTAAGTGTGCTGGGTGCACTTGGGAGCCTCCCCAGTGCAAGGGCACATTCAGATCTATGGTTTCCTCGGATCTCCACCTGCTAAATAGGTGGAGGAGGAGGTAATGGTCACATCCTGGCTCCACCCCCTCCCCAGGCATCATGCCTCCTGACCCGCCCACCCCCACCCAGAAACGCCCTCCCTCCTGCCCAGAAATGCCCGTGCGCCAGCCAAACCTGGCTGGCGCAGGAGTGTCATGTGGCTGCCTTCAGCAGGTGTTGCTGGGCCGACATCCAGGACGGTGCTCTCACACTAGCGCCGCGTGCCCAGGGCCAACACAAGCGACTTGCGTTGGCCCCAGGGCGCATCTTGGATTGTGCCCTCAATTACTGTCACATCCTGATCCCCATGTTGAGAACAAGGGCACACGGATGTCCTGGTTTTTTAACCCAATCCTTCAAAGCAACGGTGGGGTCAGCCTGTCTCCCGCCCACCCATTGGATTGGGGCTGCGTAACTCGCAAAAGGGACTGTTTGTTCTGAATCGTTATTTGGTGAACCAACGAGTTGGTCCTTAAATGAGTAACCAGAAAACTGCCCACAGTCGCCATCGCTGCCCAAACTGGTTCTGCCGGCAAGTGGGTGAGGACACTTAGACGGCGCCTTGTGGCATCTGCAATACTTACCGACCCTCCCCTTTTGCTATGCTCCTGCTCCTGGGGTCAGACCCATAGAGGTGGGAACAGCGCCATCACTTGAGCAAGAGCCAAGGTGCCAGTGCTCAATGATCGCCATGCGCCGGGGCGGCCCCTCGGCATCATTTCTGCTTCCTCTTCCAAAAAGGCCTCCTCCCAGCCCCGGCGCAATGATTAACGAAGGAGGCAAATGATCCGGTGGCGCCGTCTTGGAGGCGGGTGTCTGCGCCCGAGAGGAAAAGACAAGGGAGGAGGTGTCCTTTTTGACACCACTCCTGGATCCCGCTATCAGCTCTGGCAAGCAAGGCCGAGTGAGTGGCTTGTTTAGGGCGGAGTATTTGCCGACAGGAGTCTCGGCAAACAAGAAGCCCCGTGAGAATGTCAAGGGAACAGCAGCTCCCAGCTGGCAAAGGTGACGGCCGTTTGCAGAGCAAACGCACCTTTAATTCGAGCAAATACTGCTACAAGTGCTGTGCCTGGAAAAGAAAACAGGTTTACTGGTGGAAGTGGGCATGACTGGGACCGAGGATGGGGGACTCAGGATCAGGCATTTTGCAGGCATTTCACAGTGAGTCCTTTTCTGGACTGGCCTTTCATGACCGTCAGTGCTTCATTTACAGGAGAGACGGGAGCAGAGATTCAGGGCGCAATCCGAACCTGGAGTTAGGCTGGCACAAGTTAGGCCAGCACAGTTTGGCCAGCACCAGGACCACTGGAAAGGGCATTTGGACCACTCTCTGAGGGCGCAATCCTAAGCAGCGCCGGACTGGCGAGGGCGACGGGCCAGCGTCATATCCGACGCTGCTTAGGAGAGGCTGGAGCCACCCCGCGGCAAGGGAGCATTTGCTCCCTTACCGTAGGGGAGGCTCCAGCCTCCCCTATGCGCTTCTTGGATCTGCGCCTGCTAAACAGGGCCACACGGCCTCCTGAGCAGGCTTAGGAAACGGCCATACAGCCGTTTCCCAAGCCCACCCCCAACCTCCCTCCCCCATACCAATCCCTGTGCCATCTCAGCTCAGAGCCTCCCAAACATGTGGATGTAGATTTTATAGCTGAATGACTGGGCTTTTTGTTGACATATTCATTTTACCTGTCCTACTGGTTATTTACTACTACTATACTACTGTGAGTGCGATCCTAACCTGGAGTTAGGCCAGCAAAGTTTGGTCAGCACAAAGGCCACCGTTAAGTGCGTTTGGACCACTCTCAGAGTCAGAGAGTCCAGCACACAGATGTGCACCATCCTCCCTGACTCCAAGAGTGGTCCAAACACACTTTAAGGTGGCCCTTGTGCCAGCCAAACTTTGCTGGCCTAACTCCAGGTTAGGATTGCGCTTTGTGTTATACTACTACCAACAGTAGGTTATATACTACTATTTGGGTTATACGTGATTTTCAGATTGTTTTATATATTTATTATGAGCTGCATTGTGCAGGTTATGATAATGAATTGCATGACCATTTTTCCTACTCCAGAGCTTTTGACAGCAAGCCACCGAATGTGCAGGACTGAAACAGGCAAAGCTTGTCTCCATCAGGGTGAGTTGCTGCATTATGTGAGGCAGAAGTTATTTGTCTCGCGTTCAGAGTGAGAATGACCTACATGATAATAACCTCACAGTAGGCTGTAGGGTTAGTGAGATGAACACAGCCTGCACTGTGTTGTGCATGCAAATTGGTTCTTCCCATCAAGCCTGTTCCTCATGGCACGGTTCTCATGGAGAACACAAACGCAAAGCCCTCCTCCTCCTCCTTCTCCCCCCCCACAACACAGTCCGGATCTGGACTGCCTCTGCTACAGCTGCTGTTTGCATTTTTTTTTAAGCACTAACCTCCACATTTCCTCTTCCACTTCAATGAGAAGCTCAGGTGCATCAGGTAAGTGGGGGGGCAGAATTTGATACACCATGTCAGGCACTAGGGGGTCTTGGACCAGCCCTGAATAAATAGTTTTGTTCAGTAGGAATGGATTATGTTTATATCTTACCGTTCTTGCATCATGTAATGCAAAGCAGTATCCCTACGGTTTCCGGACAGTTTCTCCTCCAGGCACTGACCACACACACACGCGCACACGCACACACACACACACACACACACACACACACACGCTGCAGCATTTACCTTCAGACCATGTCCTTCCATGGCTTTAGTCTTTAGGAGTAGGGTTGTGCAAAGGAAATGTCTTGCTTATTATTTCATTTATATTCCCCCTCCCACAAAGGGTTTGGGATACCTGCTTAGAGCGCAATCCTAAATAGTGCTGGATTAGCAAGGCCAGCGGGCCTACCCCAAATCCAGTGCAGCTTTGGAGCGCTGGGGAACCTCCCCAGAGCAAGGGCACGTTCGGCTGGTGCAGGAGTGGTGCTGCTGCGCCTCTGCTTGGCGCCGTTGGGTCAACACTGCTGCTGGCATCGGCCTAATGGCACTAGCGCCAATGCAGAGGTGCCGGTTGGTGCTCCCACGTCAGCGCTAGCGACATTAGGCCGGCACAAGCACGTTGCACCGGCCCAACATCACTCTTCGGATTGCGCCCTTACTCAGATTGTCCTCAGGACAACCCTATAATGTAGATGAGGCATGGTGCCAGGTGGTTGTCAAGGTTGCCAAGTTTGTTGACTGGTTGAACACAGGCATTGGAATGCAAGTCTCCTTCATCCAGATCCAGCTCTAACCATTGCACCACACTGCTCATGGTTTGCTGAATTTTGTGGGAAACCAGAGAAGGATCACACTCTTTAAAATGTGGGGGATAGAGAGTTTGCCTGTAGAAAAACTGTAGAAAGGGCCAATCGACATGCACGGAAGTCTAGTAAAAGATTGCCACCTGGTGGTTATTTGAAAAATGTCCATGCCAGCACTCTTGGCTCTTTGGTTTTTCCATCTTTCTTTCCTATACATCTGCCCATTTCTATACTAGACCAGACACAAGGAATGGGGCAACGATGGGGTGAGGAAGAAGGTGGACTGGGGCTGGGGAAGGAGTCAGTATTAGCTGCAGGGGCTCATGCCAATATCCTATCCTCTTTCCCAACCCAAGTCCATGTAGACTTGCGCAAGCAATATAGCCGGCACAAGTCTGACTAGACCTACCAGGCTGGTGTGGGCTCACCCCAAGGCCTCCCAAGGGCACAATCTACATTGGCATAGCTTATTCGCCAGGCGGGTGTTGTTTGATGGAGCACTGTTTGTTGGGTGGAGCACACAGGCACTCGAGCTGCCACCTCAAAGTGAGGCAGGCCAAACACAGAGTGACATCCTAGCCTGGAGTTAGGCCAGCACGAGTTAGGCCAGCAAAGTTAGGCTGGCACAAGGGAACCATAAGGTATGTTTGGACCACTCTTAGAGTCAGAGCGGCCAGCGGCCAGCATACAGGCATGTGCCATCCTCCCTGACTCGGAGAGTGGTCCAAACTTGCTTTACAATGGCCCTCGTGGCAGCCAAACTTTGCAGGCCTAACTGTGCCAACCTAACTCCAGGTTAGGATTGCGCCCACAGGTTCTCCACCCCAGTGAAATCTAGGCCTAAGAAGAATAGTAAATGCCCTTGTCAAATGAATGTGGGCCATCTTAGGCCTTACATGCTCATATCCAGTCTTTCTCCCATCTTGAAATTCAAAGGACCCAGTTTTGCTGATATCTTCCCTTTTGGAATTATATATGTCCTTCATAGAGTTGTAGGGCATCTAGTCCAACCCCCTGCCCAGGATGGTCAGCTATCTACAGCATCTTTGGTAAGTGGCCAGCCAGGCTCTGCCTGAAAACCCCCAAGAAGGGAGAGCCCACAAGTAAACGAGGCAGAATGTTCTAGTCAGCGATGGGATCTGCAAATTGAGAAGGGGAACGCTGGGCGGGACTTATGCGGGACTTCCACGTGATTGGCTGCCTGTCTGCAGCGTTCCACGGCTGCCCTGGCCTCAGGGGGGCTGCCTCCAGTTGGCGCGACCCACCGCTGCTCACCCAGGCACCCGGCGTGCCCCCACCTGTCCTCCGCAGCAAGCAGGAGCCCCGCCGAGGCTAGGGCAGCCACGGAACGCTGCGGACAGGCTGCCAATCATGTGTAAGTCCCGCCTAAGTCCTGCCCAGCGTTCCCCTTCTCAATTTGCAGATCCCATCTCTGGTTCTAGTGTTTGGGCAGTTCCTCACAGTGGCGGTCCTACTGTTGTTGAAGGGAGGGCAAATGCCCCAAGTGGAGGAGTGGGGGGCGGTGACGAGGTGGCTCAGATTTCAAAGAGCCGAGCTGCCAAATTTGGCCCTCCATCCACCATTGCTCTGAAACGGCTCAAAAAATGGAGCCTGGTGTGGCAGGGGGCGTGGCAAGAGTGGCGCAGGGGGGCAGGGAGCACAGGGCACAGGGACAGTGCTTGTCGGATGTTGCACCAGGTGGAGCCTCAGCTGGGAGCGCAACTTGTTCCTCATGCCTCATCTAAATCTATTTCCCTGTAGTTTCAACACATTGGTTCTCTTCCTGCCCTCAGGAGTTACTGAGACTACCAAATCCTTCTTCATTGTGACAGCCATTCAGATACTTAAGGGCTATCATATCCCCCTTAGGGCACAGTCCTAATCTGGAGTTAGACCGGCACAGTTAGGCCAGCAAAGTTTGACTGGCACAAGGGACACAGTAGAGTATGTTTGGGCCACTCTCAGAGTCAGACAAGCCAGCACACAGACGTGCACCATCCTCCCCGACTCAGAGAGTGGTCCAAACACACTTTACGGTAGCCCTTGTGCAGGCCAAACTTGGCTGGCCTAACTGTGCTGGACTAACTCCAGGTTAGGACTGCGCTCTTAGTCTTCTCTAGGCTAAACATATTAAGCTCCTGTTATACATAGCCCTCACCCAATCTTGGTTTCTACTTGTTTCCCCAAAGGTATTCCTTGGGTAAAAGCGATCAGTGAGCCTCAGTCACTGTGGTATAGTCATCACAGACAGCTGGTTGGACTTGGACTGAAGAAGCTTGGTTGGGATACAAAAGTGACAGGCAGAGAGATAGATCTGTTGATGGCAACCTTATGAGCTGTGCAATAATGGAGTTTCTCATTCTTGAAACTTGCATTCTCTTTCCCCGGGGTCTGTCTCCAAACATGAGGCTAAACATCTTATGAGTCCTATGTGAGAGATTTAGCCCAGAGGGCAGGCATTCCATCATACCTCAATGGCATCATTAAGATAGCCGAACCCAGACTTCCTTCCTGATAAATTGAGCTCAGCCTAATCTTGACTATCTTCTCTAAACTTGTTACGCGGAGAGACGATGGCTGAAAGGCGTGTTTATATGGAGAATCAATGCTAGACACAGGGACTGGACTCCACGGCATTTTGCGTTCAACCTGTTTACCGAACGGCTGTGCAAACATGATTACTCAGCGCCGCGACCATTAATAATTAAGCTGGACCATGCCGAAGAGCTTTCAATTGATTTAGGAACTTTTAAAAAAGGAGGGGAAAACTAGTAATGTGTCATTTGTGCAAGATACATACTCTGGCAGGGGCTGGATCGGAGGTATGGAACTATTCCATTCAGGTCAGCAGAAAACAACAATGACCGTGCCCTCCTCCTTCCCATGGATGCTGTTGGAAAGGTGTGACAGGAGCTGTCAGTCTCCCTTGTAGGCGACACATTGTCACATCACAGATCATACTGTATGTGTCAGGGCTGCTGCTCCTTATTTCTGCACCAGCAGAAGAGGGAGATCAATCAGTCAACAGGTACTTATATACCGCTTTTCAACACAAAGTTCACAGAGCGGTTTACAGGCAGTAATAATAAAGTGAAATGGTTCTCTGTCCCAAAGGGCTCACAATCTAAAAGAATGCAGGGAGAGGAGGTGGATACCCGGATAGAACCGTGGTGGACGGAGGGGTGATGGCGCGGCGGCTTCCTTCCCCCGGCTCGAGTGCTTAAAGCGCCCCAGCGGCAGCCCAGGAGGGGAGCCGCCGGCATGCCTCCCAGCTCTGGGCATGGGGAGAGCAAATTTGCAGGCGGGGCATGGGGTGTGGGACGCCATGCCAATGGCGCCCCCTGCCTTATAGCGCCCCAGGGCTCGTGCCCTCTGCTGCCATAGGTTCCCTCCGCCTCTGGGACAGGCTGAATGCTTTTCAGCCATGAGGCTGCTCACCCTTCCTCACGTGGTTCCCTTTGCTTCTGGAGCCAGGGAGCGAGGGGAACGTGCCCTGGATGCCTCCAGGGCTGGCCGGGGCCAAAGCGAGGGAAACGTGCTATTTTGGGGGGTGGCGGCCACTGCAAGAGCCCCGCGGGCTCCCCTCACTGTGTGACACCTGACGTCACGCAGCATGCCTGGGGCGCAGAAAATCCCCAGTGCGCCTCCGTGCATGAAGTACTTCCTTATTTCCTGAACCTCCTGCCAATCGACTTCCCTTCAGGACTCAGAATTCTGGGTCTGAGAGAGCACACGAGACCACAACAAGCTCACCATGGAAGGGTTCAAAAAACGGCGCCTCTTCTATACCATGGTCAAAGGCAGAGGCACGCTGTCCTCCATTGCATCAGGTCACCCTGCTCACAACCCATACAGTCTGAACAGCGACTGGAGCACAGGGCTTGTGAGTGCTTGTGCACTCACATCTGACGCTGCGGCACTTTTCGAAGGACTTCGGCGCGGCGGTTCTGCCTCACCTGCTGCTCCCACACCGCACGTCCCTGCTGCACAGTCACAACCGTTCCAGCCTCCCTGCGGCACCGTTGACACAAAAGAAGCTTCACGATGGATTTTCCTTTGAGAGAAGAGCCAGCCGTAAGCACATCTGAGCCCCGTGGACTACCATGGAAGACAGAGGCCACCTTCACTTAACGCCAGATAAATTAGCGAAAATGTCATCAAAAAATTCTGACAAGTGTTGGAAATGTGGAAAAAAAAAGAGGAACTTATTATCATCTCTGGTGGAAGTGCTCAAATACCAAAAAATATTGGCGTTCAATTCATACGATGGCTCAAGAAATTATTCAAGAGGAAATTCCAATTAAACCAGAATTATTTTTACTGAATATGGTTCCAGACATTAGAGATTCAGAAAAAAGATTTTTATTAATTCATATCATGACAACAGCAAGAATAGTCTTTGCTCAAAGATGGAAAGACAAAACTATACCAAATTTAGATCAAGTGATAAGCAAATTATATGAGACAGCTATCAATGATGCACTAACAGATAGACTGAATGGGAAAAGCAATGTTGGGGTAAAATGGTCTCCATTTTATGAATGGATAAACACAATATGTTGAGAAAAGACATTTAACGGAAGATTAGTTTAGAGTTAGATATTTTTGCTCTTCAAATATAATTTTAGTTTATGATAGATGTTGTATAAAAAAAATATGTTACATTACAAATATATTATAATGTATAAAAAGGTAGAAATGGAAAATTATTTGTGTAGACTATGGAAAAACAAGAGATTTTTGATTAAGATATTATTTTGCTGTAACCTTTTGTCTCTTTCCCCAAGTTTCCCCATTCTTTGTCTCCCTTATTACCTATCCCTATGTCTATATATTTGCAAACACTAATAAAAAAAAATTATAAAAAAAAAAAAGGAAGACAGAGGCCACCTTGAAAGGTTGCTTGGGGTTTCTCCAATGGGCTGGCTCTGCCTTTTCAACAATGCTACAGCACAAAGGAAAGGATCACTGGCCATTTTGTGCAGGGAAGCATCCTTGGGGATAGCTTACAGCCCAGTCCCAAACTGCCCAACCGCCTGGGAGTGCAGCAGTAGCCAGGTGGCTACCTCTGCATCCCCGCGGCAGCCAGGCAGCCATGGAAGGCTCCGCAGGGGAAGGGGATGCTTGTCCCCTTTACTCATGGTAGGGGTCAGGGCAGGCAAGTGGTCTACTTGCCTCTGCGTTGGCTATTTAGGGCAGGCTGTAGGGCCCTGGGGCCCTACAGGGAAGTCGGGATCCAGCCGCAAGAGTTGCCGCCAATCCGACCCCACTCCTCCCCTGCCCAGTGATGTCATTCAGGGGGAACGGACCAGAACGGGCGTTCCGGATCCTAACGGGCTCCGTGGCTGGTTCCGGGTTCCCGACAAGTGCCAATCAAAAGTGAGTTCCTGTTCCTAAATCATTTGAGTGACACCACTGCCCCTGCCCCCACCCTGGAACACCCTCCCAGAAAGCCTGCAATGCCAGCGACCAGTGGACTCACCGCTCGCCGGCTTGCAGAGCTCCCTCCAGGCCGTGTGGGGCCAGTGATGGCTTACCACCAACACTGGAGGCGCTTTATGGCACCTCACGCGACGGTGACACAGGCAGTCCGCTCGTATCGCCTGCATGATGCCTGATAGGATCGGGCCTTTACAGACATGGAGTGTGATGCCAAATCAAGATGTTGCCAGTGACCCAGAAGTGTAGCCAGGGAGGTGCATGGTAAGTACAGCAGGCGCTGCAATGAGCTGTGTAAGCGGCCTCTTCCCCTCACCATCAGAACCATTTGGGTCAGTAACAGCAACATTGCCCCGCGCGCCCGCGCGCGCACACACACACACACACACACACACACTAACTATATGCAACTGCAATGACCCTGTCCTCATGGAAGGCAGCCTCCTGTGCTCCTTGCTGAGAGCACATCCCAAAGCAGAGCAATTGTCCCTGAGAAGGACAAGCATCTTTTCTCCTGCATCATCCTCGTGCCCAGGGTATCAGCTGGGCCACGATGCACAGCACTCCGTGAGTTGAGGCAGCAACAATGGAGCTCCATTTCCTACAAACGCAAATACTCTGGAAAATTCAACAATATTGTGTGTTGGCACTTCAGCTAGAGGATGGGGGATGATGAAAGGACGTTTCATTCCTTTGGAAATCAGCAGGGGCCCAATCTTGAGTACTCAAGGCAGATGTCAGTATTCCGTCTCTTACACAAGAGCGACATCCACTGGCCGGCTTTACGATCAGCTTGAAAAATGCTGCAAAAGGGAAGGTTCAATACAAGGAAACAAACCATTCTGAGGATGGGAATGCCTGGAATGCCTGCTATACCAGCAAACACGTGTCCGACTCCCACCCCAGCACTTGCCTGCTAGTCAGAATGAATGTAGGAGCAGGGGCCGAATTTGCAGAGGCAGCTGATGCTGTACACTGTTATTAATTAGTGAAGCAGTGAGTTTCTTTCCCATTTACACATGAAATAGAATGTTTAAAATACACGACAAATGCTTGTTGACCTTTCAGATCACTTACACAGCACATTGCAGCACCTGCAGTATTTACCACATTGTCGTCATCCCCCCAATGGCTATGCTCCTGGTTTTGACGTGCTACCAAAAGGGGAAAGGATAAAGAATATGCTGAATGCATGAAACTGCCCTTCCAGCCTAGCCCATATTAGCCTCAGGCCATTTGGCTGTCCAACTAAAATTCCCCAGATAAAATGCCAGACCTTGGACAGCCAATATCATAAAAAGGCATCTGTGGGGAGGTTTTCGTTTTGGCAGTACATGAACGAAGTGAAATATGAATGGGTAACTGACAAATCAAATAAAACCTAGGGTGCAATCCTAACCTGGAGTTAGGCCCGCACAGTTAAGCCAGCAAAGTTTGGCCAGCACAAGCGCCACCGTAAAGCGCATTTGGACCACTCTCAGAGTCAGGGAGGATGGTGCCCGTCTGTGTGCTGGCCTCTCTGACTCCGAGAGTGGTCCAAACATACTTTACGGTGTCCCTTGTGCCGGCTAAGCTTTGCTGGTCTAACTGTGCCAGCCTAATTCCAGGTTAGGATTCTGCTCTTAATAGGTCATCTGATAGCCCTGGTTTTTAGTCACTGTGCTGATTGATTCTGTCTGCGGTCATATTGCTTGTCTCCTAAGGCTATTCTATGCCCAGGGTTCACCAGGACATGTGGCAAGCAGGCCAGCCAGTAGGACAAGCCTCAGTAGGGATTCCTGATGTTGTTGTTCAGTCGCTAAGTCGTGTCTGACTTTTCGCGACCCCATGGACCACAGCACACCAGGCCTCCCTGTCCTCCACTACCTTCCTGAGTTCGCCGAATTTCATGTTCATTGCTTCGGTGACACTATCTAACCATCTCATCCTCTGCCGCCCCCTTCTCCTTTTGCCTTCAATCTTTCCCAGCATGAGGGTCTTCTCTAAAGAGTCCTCGCTTCTCATGAGGTGGCCAAAGTACTTGAGCTTCAGCTTCAGGATTTGTCCTTCCAGGGAGCAATCAGGCTTGACTTCCTGGAGAATTGACCAATTGGATCTCCTTGCAGTCCAGGGGACTCTTAAGAGTTTTCTTCAACACCATAATTTGAAAGCATCTATTCTTCGGCGCTCTGCCTTTCTTACGGTCCAGCTCTCACAGCCATTCATTGCTACTGGGAAAGGATTCCTGATACCGCTTTGCTAAACTAACTGAGCAGACTGGTCAGGATCAACCATCCGTAGCTGAAACCCTGGAACCACATATGGACAGGGCTGTGAGACGGAGGAGATTTGTTGATCCAGAACAGCCAATATCCTCCCCCTGCCAACCGCTACATGCATGTGCCCTTATTAAGGGCACAATCCTAACCTGGAATTAGGCCGGCACAGTTAGGCCAGCAAAGTTTGACCGGCACAAGGGACACCGTAAAGTATGTTTGGACCACTCTCAGAGTCAAAGAGGCCAGCACACAGATGTGCACCATCCTCCCTGACTCTGAGAGTGGTTCAAACGTGCTTTATAGTGGCCCTTGTGCTGGCCTAACTCCAGGTTAGGATTGCACTCTCAGAAACCTTTCATGCAAGCAGAATATGGATAGAATTAGGGCACAATCCTAACTAACTTTCCAGCACTGGGGTAAGTGCAATGCAGCAAACATTCCCTTACCTTGAGGAGGCCTCCGTGACTGTCCCCCAACTGCAGGATGCAGCACATGCCCCATCGGCACAGCTATGTCCGTGCTGGAAAATTGGTTAGGAGTGCACCCTTAGTCAGAAGCCACAAGGTGGAGCTAAAAGCCTGGATTGTCTGTTCACCCACTGCCAAATAAGTGGGATCCATTTCAATTGATAATTGTTTCCTAGGCACCTAACCATCCATGTTTATCTCCATTTAAAATTGTTAAGCAAGCAAAACTGCTTGAAAATGCTATCCTAAATGCACCAATGATCTGATTCAGTGTAAAAGTTCCTTCCTACAAGATTTGTAGGCCCACGTTGTAGAAAGACAATCTATCCAGAACCCACTGGAATTGATGTCATGGCCAGAAGTGCCGTCATTGTGATGCTAGACCCTGCTTGCTTTCCTGAGAATGCAGCAATATGTTGGGTTATGTCTCAGAGCACAATCCTAACCTGGAGTTAGGCTGGCACAGTTAGGCCAGCAAAGTTTGGCTGACACAAGGGACACGGTAGAGTATGTTTTGATCACTCATAGAGTCAGAGAGGCCAGCAAACAGATGTGCGCCATCTCCCCTGACTCCGAGAGTGGTCCAAACATGCTTTACAATGGCCCTGGTGCCGGCCAAACTTTGCTGGCCTAACTGTGCCAGCCTAACTCCAGGTTAGGATTGCGCCCTCAGTCATTTTCCAATAGCAAAGTGAATCAGAATGAAAAAAGCCTATTTACCACCTTGACACAAGCAAAACAACCACACAGCCCTCCCCCTTTCCAGCATCCCACCTTCCCATATTTTCAATATGGCTGCTCTAGGTGCTTCACAACCCACTTGAAATTGGCTCATGACCCACTGGTGGGTCCTGACCCACAGTTTGGGAACCGCTGTGCTACACACAGCATCAGGCTTGAACTTCCTGCCCCTGACTTGTCAGGCAGGCTCACTGCATTGAAGTGTAGCAAAGAGCCACACTTCGGATGAATTTCCAGCGTTTGCCTCCTAAATCGACTTGCTCCAACGGACCATTTTTCTTACGGCATTGAGTACAATTACTGCACATCTTCATCCACTCAAGATGATTTTCTTTGTCTTCTAAAGAGCTGAGAGATGAAACAAGCTGAACAATTGACTTATCTCCCTCTTCGCAATAATCACAAATCAATTTGGTGTTTTGTTTCCTACACACAGTCATCAGTGTTTCATTCCTTCTGTATGTTAACAGCCTCCCACTTGCAATACAAATACAGAGTAGGACATTTTAAAATATCAAGTAAAGATTCCTAAAAGGGGGGAAGTTGCCTTTCTTTTCTTTCTTCCTTTGTACAAATATGCCATTGTACAATCAATGGTAAGGCCACATCTGGAGAATTGTGTACAGTTCTGGTCGCCACATCTCAAAGAGAACATAGTGGAGCTGGAAAAGGTGCAGAAGAGAGTGACAAAAATGATTACAGGGCTGGGGCACCTCCCTTATGTAGAAAGACTGCAGCGTTTGGGGCTATTCAGTCTGGAAAACAGGCACCTAAGGGGGACACGATTGAGACGTACAAAATCATGCATGGGATGGATAGATGGATAGAGGGATGTTCTTTTCCCTCTCTCACAACACCAGAACCAGGGGACAGCCACTAAAATTGAGTGTTGAGACAGAATGGATAAAAGGAAATGCTTTTTCACCCAACAGGTAAGTAATCTGTGGAACTCCTTGCCACAGGAAGTGGTGAGGGCATCTGGCCTAGGTGCCTTTAAAAGGGAATTGGGCAGATTTCTGGAGGAAAAGTTCATTGTGGGCTATAGGTCATGATGGGTGGTCCAACCTCCTTACGTTAATAGTAGGCTACTTCAGAATGTGAGGCGCAAGGGAGTGGCAACAGGATGCAGGTATCTTGTGGTCTTGGGTGCTCCTTGAGGCATTTGGTGGGCCACTGTGAGATACAGGAAGCTGGACTAGATGTGCCTTTGGCTTGATCCAGCAGGGCTCTTTTTATGTTCTTATGTAAGGTTCACAGCATGTGCTTAATTTATAAATTTATGTTCTTCATTGTAGGACTGCCAGATCTTCTCCCAGATGTGGTGACTATGCCTTTAATGCAGCAATTTTCAACCTTTTTAATCTCATGGCACACTGAGAATGTGCTAAAATTGTCAAGGCGCATCATCAATGTTTTGACCATTGACAAGGCACACCACACTGCTGGTGTAAGGCTCGCATTCCCCAATGGCTCTACTAAGAAATGACCCTCACCCAAACTCCCATAGTACACCTGCAGACCATTGGCAGCAAACCAATGTGCCATGGCACATGGCTGAAAATGGCTACTTTAATGGCTCTGAGGCAGTGATGTCATCCGTCAGTGCCAACAACCGGAACGCACGGTTGAGTGGCAGCTCCCCGCCCCCATGCGGAGCCCGGCCATGCCTCCCTACGCCCGGAATAGCTCCATATCAATCAATCAATCAATCACTAGTATTTATCGGAGCTAATCAAGCACGGGGGTGGGTGGGTGGGTCAAAAAGTGTGCGGCATCTGCCGCGCAATGGCGCCCCATTGCAGCCCGTCCTCGGAACAAGCAGTACGGCGTTCCGGAACATCCTGCCCAGATGACATCACTGCTCTGAGGTTATGAGGCAGGATACATCTCCCACTTATGGGAGCCACTCTCACCTCACCACACAGTGGGTCTGACTGCAGCTCTCATTGACACACACACACACACACACAACACATTATCTTATTCTAGGTGCTATCTTGAGTACAAATATTTTCCTAACAGAAGTTGAGTGGTCTGGATAACTTGGCAAACATGTTGGTGATCCCCTTTTCTGTCAGTTGTTGTGTGGGCAAGATTCTCCAGTTACCAGCTTGTCTCTGCTCGTAAAGAATCTTATCCAGTGAAGATGTTGACAATTAAACTGATTAACAATTACAGAAGTTCAAACAGGAGGACCTACATACTTGTATTGCAGCCACACAGGAAGAGCAATGACAAAATTTATCAAGTGTAACACCAAGGACCATACCACAAGAAAGGTACGCTCTCCTTCCTATTGTGGGTAGACTGCCATTTAGATTTAAATATAGATTTATAGATAGGCACTGTTCTTTGAGCATCATTACTTTTCATCTGCTTAGCCTATAAAATGGTAATGGTTTCTTTTACTTGACAACCAAACACCTCTTTGGATGTTTTCGTGCCAAGTATCACTGGCCAGGAGCTTTGACTTTGACCAGCAAATTAAGTGAATCTACCATCACACCTCGGGGAACCAGGGGGAAGATGATGACAACGATGTTTTTTTGTTTATTGGATTTCTACCCTGTCTTTCTGCACCCAAGGTGGCTCACAATATTAAAATTATAAACAAAATCAGATAAAACAATAAAAAGTAAACAAAACAGTAACATTAAAACCATTAAAAATCAAAACAAAATTTTTTAATTTTTTTAAAAAATAGTTCCCAATGGGTCCCACAGTTACAGTTAAAAATACCAGCCAGCATGTCAGCAGCTAAAAGCATATTTAAATAAAAAAAAAGTTTTAAGACCCCACCGAAAGATTGCCAAAGAGGGAGCTGTTCTTAATTCTAAGGGGAGGGTAGTCCACAATCGTGGAGCCACCACCGAGAAGGCCCTGTTTCTGTCCACCATCCCCCTCGCCTCTCCTGGTGGCGGCACAGTCAGAAGGGCCCTCTCAGATGACCTGAGAGTATGAGTAGGATTGTATGGAAAGAAGTTCCTCAAATACCCTGGACTCAAGCCATAAAGGGAAATCATTTAATTAAAGATCATAAATGATTATCAAAGTGCCTAAAAGTGCATGTGTGATTTGGTCCTGAGAGTGTGTCTTTGAACATGCTTCAGAGTGCTCTGTAATGCATATGGATTCCATGGAAGAAAAATCAGCATTTGAAGGCTTCTACTATGATTTATTTACTCTAGCCATACAGTGACAAGATTTACGATTTACAGTAATGGCTGGCAATCTAATAGACTGCCAGAGGGGCAGGAAACAGAGGGAGAGAAATGAAACATACGTACAAGCAGGAATGAACTCTTATATAATGAAGGGGAGGACTGGGCATTTGAACGTCACTGGCATAGAAGTCCATATTTTAGCAACCAGCAGCGGCTAATTTTCTCAGCAGAAATTTCTGCAATCCTAGTAATACCATTTGGAATATTGCTGCAGTTGCAACACTCCCTACTGAGTGTAACCATGGCTCCCACAATATGGTTCTTGACACAGAGCCAGTGGTGTCATTCAAATGATTTAGGAAGAGGAACTCACTTTTGATTGGCACTTGTTGGGAACCCGGAACCAGCCACGGAGCCCGTTAGGATCCGGAACGCCCGTTCTGGTCCGTTGCCCCTGAATGACATCACTGCACAGAGCGCAATCCTAAACTGGAGTTAGGTCGACATAAGCTAAGCCAGCGAAATTTGGCCAGCACAAGGGCCACCATAGAATGTATTTTGACTACTCTCAGAGCCAGGGAGGATAGCCCATGTCTGTGTGCTGGCCTCTCTGACTCTGAGAGTGGTCCACACATACTTTACGGTGTCCCTTGTGCTGGCCAAACTTTGCTGGCTTAGTTTATACCAGCCTAACTCAGAGCGCAATCCTATACTGCGCTGAATTGGCAAAGCCGGCCAGCCAGCGCCAAATCCAAGCACTGTATAGTGGAGGCTGGAGCGTCCCAACAGCAAGGGCATGTTCGCGCCCTTACCATTGGGGAGGCTCCAGCCCCCCATGCGCTACTCAGATCTGCGCCAGCTAAACTGCAGGCGCAGATCTGAGGAGACTGCACAGCCCGAATTGGGGCCGTGTGGCCTCCCAATAGGGCTTAGGATTCGGCCCTATGGCCAAATCCCAAGCCTGCCCATGTCCCGCCCCCAACCCCCAACCCCTGCCAATCCCGTGTCTGAGTGGACATGGAGCCTCCCTCGCGCTAGCCGGCTTCAGCCAACGTGAGGCAGGCTTGCCATCGGCGCTCTCAGGCTGACACTATTCATAGTGACGTAGCGTCAACGCAACGACATTGCATTGACGCTACGGGGCACCTGGGATTGCGCTGCCTTCTTAGGATTGCGCCACAATCATATTTCTCTGCAGTCCCAAGCATCGTTATGAGGGTGGAAGTTATCTTGTGTTCCCATGTACACCATCCCTTGGATGCAAGCGGGTCTGCAAGGGGCCTTTCACCCTTCAAGCTGCTCATGTTTCCAGTTGACTCTTCGGTCCAAATTTCCCAAATGTCCTTTCCGCTTTTTGTAGAAAATCAGGTACAAAGAATGTCTCCTAATTAACTATTAGAGTCCTTCAGTCAATGAAATGGAATAATTGCATTTGTTGAATTAGTGTCATTTCCCTCTACTGTGGCGGTTTCTCACAAGGCTATCTTCCATGACAAATGACTTCTGTCTCTGAGAGTCCAGTCCTAAGATGTTCTGGAATAGTGAGGCTGGCAGGCCTGCTCCATGTCCAGCACACCTTAGGTGCATTGTGGAACCTCCCCATAGGGTTCCTTGGGTCTGTGCCTGCTAAATAGTGCTAGCGTTGGCCCAAGAGCTGTAGCGCCAATGTGGGGGTGCCGGATAGCGCCCCTGCATTGGCACCAGTGACGTTGGGCCGACACAAGCGCATTGCATCGGCCCAATGGAGGGGGCTGGATTCTGCCCTGAATTTCACTTCTGATTTTTTAAAAATTATTTTTGTCATCATTACTATCATCCTCATTATGGTCATCATCCTTCTCTTTCACCAAATTACTTCCTCAGGAACGTTAGCGTATTTCATCAATTTCAACTTATTTCTCCCTCCTCTATTCTGGTACATCTGAAATTATTTTACCAAGACCTAAGTGGTACAATTTTTGTCCTGGTGAATCTGCCATGAAAAACCCCAAGCTGTTCAAGCCGTTTTTCTCAGCCACCGCTCTGAAAGGAAAAGAAGCACTGAGAGCAATTTGAGGCTGCAGATGAAAATTAATGTTTGGTTGAATGACCTCTGCAGGATTTAATCTAGTGCATTCAGCGCAAGAGGTTTAAGTGGGCTCAGAGGGAATAGCATGCTGTAGAAAATCAGAAGAATTACTTTGCACAGCGCTTTACAAATGAACTCACCTCTAATGAAGGTTGATTTCCAGGAGCCATTATCAACTCGAGTTAGAATAGAAACACCAGAAAAACATCTTTTCCTAGTCATTACCGAATTTAGCAAGTTTAAACACAAGGACACGTATGTTGATCACGAAGGAATATAACTGATTCTGCCCCACATGCCCAGACCATTTTCAACAGGAACACGCTGGATTCCAATGGTTAAAAAGTTCAACACCCATTATTAGTGATAGATAAGAATGTAAAAGATACATTAGTCAAGCCCACCATCAGGAGTCAACATCACTGGCATAGCTAATGAAAGTGTAGGCTTGTGCATAGGGCTAAAATCATGCTCTGGAAGTGAAGTCACAACAGGAAGTGATATCACAGTTGCATTTTCATTTTCTTTTTTTAAATTTGGCCATAATGTTTGATAGAACGAAGACATCACACTCCAGTTTGTTTCATTGTATTCTGCATTAAATTCCACATCAAATGGTATATAACCTGATGGTATTCATACATGGTGAAGGGACATGGTGGCGCAGCGGGTTAAACCGCTGCTGCTGGGCTTTCCAACTGGAAGGTTGGAAGTTCAAGACTGAATGACGGAGTGAGCTCCCGTTGCTTGTCCCAGCTCCTGCCAACCTAGCAGTTCGAAAGCACCTAAATACAAGTAGATAAATAGGGACCACTTCAGTGGGAAGGGAACGGTGTTCCGTGCGCTACGGCATAGAGTCATGCCGGCCACATGACCATGGAAGCTGGTCCTCGGACAAAACGCCGGCTCTACAGGCTTTGAAACGGAGATGAGCACCACCCCCTACAGTCACAACACATTCGGTCATGGGGAAACCTTTATTCATACATACTAATTTTGGCCACTAGAGTCAAGCTCAGCTTGTTCCTCCCTAAAGGTTGTTGCCTGGTATAATTGCACCCCCCCCCTGCACTTTGTTAGCTATGTTCCTGGTCAATATTCTCGTCAGTCACAGACCAGCCAAGGTATTGCTACTGATTAGAAACACTAGGAATTGCATCATCATGATGACATCATCATCATTAAAGGATTTCTATACCACCTTTCTCACTGACTCCCACAATACAGTATTTCTATACTGCCTTTCTCACTAACTCTCACGAGTGAGAATCTTACAGACCCGAGGCAGTTCAAATAAGTAGGCTTTCACCAAACTAAGTTCTTACAATTCATGTTCACAGATGTGCGCCATCCTCCCAGACTCTGAGAGTGGTCCAAATGTGGTTTAAAGTGGCCCTTGTGCTAGCCAAACTTTGCTGGCCTAACTGTGCCAGCCTAAGGGCACAATCCTAACTTGGAGTTAGACCGGTAAAGTTTGGCCGCCACAAGGACTACCATAAAGCATGTTTCGACCACTCTCAGAGTCAGGGAGAACATTGCAAGTCTGTGTGCAGGCCTTTCTGACTCCAACAGTGAGCCAAACATACTTTATGGTATCCCTTGTGCTGGCTAAACTGTGCCATCCTAACTCCAGATTAGGATTGCGCTCTGAATGGTTTAACTCCTACTCTTTCATTGTGTTGTGGGATGGGAGGTGCACGCATATACGCACGCACGCACGCACACACGCCCAAGTAAATCAAGTAAACCCAAGTAAATCAATGAATAAACACAGAAGTAGAAATTGTGCAAGCCATAATTAGAAAAAGTAGGTCAGTATGTTTCAGCTATTTGAATGACGCTGCTTAATATTCCAGTGCTGTTTTTCAAAGAACATGGAGACACTCCAGCAGAGAGTTCCAAGAATGAAAGTTTAAGCAGATGCAACTTTGTTTTTTCAATCCACTGTGATAATTAGCTTTGATTATGAATGCGGGCTGAAGCAAAAGATTTCAGACCCTCCTGTGGAACGCCGCTGTGGCACCTGCTGTCTCCCTTGGAAGCATCTTCCTTTGGGGTTGTTGTAGTACAGTGGTTCTCAAACATTTTAGACCAGGATACACTTCTTAAAATGGCACTCCTGTTGGGACCCATCAGAAGTTATGTCATTAATCAGGAAGTGATGTCATAGCCAGAAGTGACATCATCAAGCAGAAAATGCCATCATTGTGACATAATAACATGACACTCCTGGAATGCAAACTGGTGTTCTTGGACTGCAGCAATTGCACTACCATGAAACATCCCTGAAAGAAAGCAAGATTAGGACAAAATATTATGCAAAAAATTTTAAAACCCTCACTTAAACTCATCATTCACAAAAGGGGTATAGCTAGAGTAAGGTCTGCAGCTTCCAAGATGGCTGCTCCCAGCTTTCCACAACCCACCAGACATCAGGTCGCGACCCACCAAGTGGGTCCCGACCCACAGTTTGAAGAACCCTGTTGTAATACAATACAATAAAATATAATAAAATATTATATTCTACCCCTGCTAACTGGGCAACTACCCCTGCTAACTGGGCAAGAGGCACTTTTCAAGTGGTGTCCTCTTATATTTAGCAGGGGGAGAGCAATTGTCCCTCTTCACCCCAGCACAGTGTCTTTCTCGTGGCTGTTGCTGGTGGTGTTCTCCATTCTTTTAGATGGTGAGCCCTTTTGGGACAGGGAGCCATTTAACTTTAATGTTATTATTTGTCTGTAACCGCTTTGTGAACTTTCTGTTGAAAACCGGTATATAAATACTAGTGATAGTGATTGATAAAATGTAGATGAATAAGTTTTCCCTTTTACTTGGGAATAAGTTTTACTTGGAACTTCTTTTATAATCAACATAATATGATTTTACAAATTTGGGAATTCCTTGCAGGAATTCAGGCCCTAAAACAGAATATTTTAACTCTAAAAAACTACTATGGACTTTTTAAAATTTGTACTTAGTGTTTTAAGATTGTTGTTGTTGTTGTTCAGTCGCTAAGTCATGTCCGACTCTTCGCGACCCCATGGACCACAGCACGCCAGGCCTCCC
>JAJKFI010000030.1:9195935-9226654 GCA_029204185.1 Lerista edwardsae
TTTTGGCGCATTTTGAGGCTGCCATCTTGAAAATGACCCCCTTATGGTACTTGGATACTGGTAGATAGTGATTCCTGCCAATAGGCACACCTCATACTGTCAAAAACAGTTGAGAAACCTAATGGCTGAATTGTTTTAATTTGAAATGCTTTCCGCGACGGACGAAGAGTATTAGAGACACGCCCAACACGCTCTTCTCCTCCATAGTTACTCCTCCACTTACTTCTCCTCTTTCGTTCCTGACTGAAACGCTCTACTCCAGGACCTGCCTAGCAGGCCTGCCCGTAGGGCTGGCTGCCCTGTCTTGGCCAGGCAGGCGCATCCTTGGGCCCAGCTGCGTCATTCAGCCGGAACGCTGGGAGGGACGAACGGGTGAGCGGCAGCCCGCCCGTTGCGTCACGCTCCGTTTCGCCGTCTTCCCCGCCCCGTTGCGTCACGCTCCGTTTCGCCGTCTTCCCCGCCCCTGCGGGGGCGGGGAAGATGGCAAAATGGAGTGTGACGCAACGGGTGGGCTGCCGCTCACCCATTCGTCCCTCCCAGCGTTCCGGCTGAATGACGCCGCTGCTTGGGCCCTTCTCTCCCTGTCTCTTCACTGTCTTCTTTGTCCCTCGGTCTCCTTGTCACTCGCTCAGGGAGGAACACGGGAAACCCCCCCCCCCCGCCGCGGGTTCCGTTTGCGCAGTTTTGTTTTCCTGTTTTGGGGGGTTCCTCCCCTCCTCGAGAGTGTCCTGCAGCCATGGAGGCACTGCCCCCTCCCCTCACACGGAGGGCAAGCCGGTCCCATCCGTGTAGTATGGGGAAACCAAAGATCCTTTTTTTTTCAGTTCGTTTTTCCTTTGAACCACCCTCTCACCCCTGCCACGGTGGCAGCGGCCCCAATTTAAGCTGCTCCTGGTCCAGCACTCTCCGATGTTGGGAGTGTCCGTCATCCCTCACCCTGAAGCCCCTGTCCACTGACGGGGGTCCTGGTCCCCTTTCCCCACTGTCCGCCAGTTCAGCCCAGGCAATGTACATTCTAAGCTCGGCGTTCCTGACTGGAACACTCCAGGACCTGCCCAGCAGGCCTGCCCGTAAGGCCTGGCCCGTATGCTGGCCAGGCAGCCACATCGCTGGCTGCACCCTCCTCTCTTTCACTCACTCAGGGAGGAACACGGGAACCCCCCCCCCCCGCCTCGGTTTCCTTTTGCGCAGTTTTGTTTTGCCGTTTTGGGGCGTTCCCTTCCTTCCATCCTCAGGCTGCCCACATTCCCAGAGCCAGGCTCTGAAAGACGGTGTATCGTTTTGGAGAGCGAATGGACTTGTTCAGGTCTTGAGCCACGCTTACGAGGACATTAAGCTGCTCCTGGTTTGGCACTCTGGTCTGGTTGGGGAGTGTCCCACATCCTCCTTCAGCCCCTATCCACTGATGGGGGTCCCATTTCCCCACTGTCAGCCAGTTCAGCACAAGCAAAGTGGCAAAGAAGTGGCAGTTGCTGTCCTCTGGTCAGGGAGTGTCCTGCAGCCCTGTTCCTGTGCCATTGTGGCACTGCCCCCTCCCCGAGACTGGAAAGCCAGTCCCAAGTTCGATAAATCCCTGTAGTGCTTTGGGAAACCAAAGATTTTTTGGTAGTTTACTTTTTCCTGGGAACCACCCTCACCCCTGCCATTGTGGCAGTGGCCCAATTTCAGCTGCTCCTGGTCAGGCACTCTGCCTTCCAGAGTGTCCTGCATCCCTGCCTGGCACCTCACGCCCCTCCCCTTCTCCAAGTCCCAGTCAGTCAGTCCTAGGACTGGGCAGCTGCGGGTCAATCTGCTGCCACTCTGCTGCTGCCCAGTCTGACCTCCCTGCAGGTGCCACTGCCCAGGATTTTTCTCTGAGCTGCCTGGAGTACTCCGACTGCCGACTGTCCTCCTGGAGGTCAGAGACCACTAACGCTTTGTTATGGGGCAGCGCCAGGCCATTTCAACATTTTCTGCATATTTTAGGGGTGGGCGTGGCTATGTGTGGGTGTGACTTTGCATGAGGGGTGTGGCTTTGAGTCAGGCCCTGCCCCGCCACCCATGGCTCTGAATCCAAGTTGGCTCCACTGCTCACAACAGCTCCCTCAGGCAGGTCGCTGTTGTTAGCGCAACAAGATTTTGTTAGGGAGATTGCTTCAAAGATGGCCCAGCTGAGACAAGGTGTTAGGCGCATTGCGGGTGGCACAGTGAGGCAGGAGATGATGTTTCCACAGCACGGTGTCACCCAGCCCTGGGTGCCATTAGGCCCCAGAACACTGCTGGAGGAGAGTTATTCCATTCTGACACTGCTAGGTTGAATGATCAGATTTGGCCACTGCGAATCATTGTTAAGCCCAGTGGGTACCTGCGGTAACATCCGGAACGCAGGAAGTAGCCACCGGGAATGCACGGTTGATTGGCATTTCCCCGCCCCCGTGCAGAGCCCGGCCACGCCTCCCTGCGCCCGGAATAACTCCATTTCGGAGCGAACCGAGCGCAGGGGAGGGTGGGCGGGCGAAACAACGCGTGGCGTCTTGTCGCTGCCAGCCCCATTCGCATATTGCAGGGGCACGCAGCAGCGACAACTGCAGTGGGTGGGGCCAGCCCTTGCACAGAACAACCGGGACGGCATTCCGGATCATCCTGGCCACATGACATCACTGGTTAAGCCCCTTCCCATAATGTGTCACAGGTAGCTCTGAACAGCCCCTTCCTGCTTCTGTAAGGCCACACCATTTTGTAAAACTCATTTACTGGATTGTGATGCAGTAAAATGGTGGGAGGGGGAGTGTATTACTAGGAAATAAGGATCATATGGCACTGACATATAAAAAAGTCAGTTTAAAATCTGACTTGAGAAGCCAGCTCTCTTTGCTCCCCAAATAAAAGGATTGAGGAGAAACATGACTGAGAGCACAATCCTAACCTGGAGTTAGGCCGGCACAGTTAGGCCAACAAAGTTTGGCCGGCACCAGGGCCACCGTAAAGCGCATTTGGACCACTCTCGGAATCAGGGAGGATGGTGCACATCTGCGTGGTGGCCTCAATTACTGTGTCCCTTGTGCCAGCCAAACCTTGCTGGTCTAACTGTGCCGGCCTAACTCCAGGTTAGGATTGCGCCCTTAGTGAATTTCTAAATGTTCTTGTTCAAGTGAAGGTGACTACATTGTTACCAGCAGTACTGATTAAAAGAAATTTGATCTGATTAATCTGATTAAAGAAATTTAGTATTGATTGCTTAAATATCCTTAATCAATACTATTGCATGTTTCACATGCTATATAATATGTATACATCTAGGAAAGGCATCCAAATATCCACAAATATTCCCTGTTGTCGACTGTAAGCCATTCACTCAAAAGGGGATAAAGTTCAAAGGTCATCGATCCATTGACCAATACTAGGGTGGGGTCTCCCTGGGCAAAGAGGGGTCTCAAAGGTGGAAAGAGGGCTGTGAATTCAGCCCCTGAACAGAGGCAGATCTAAGGGAGGGCAAAGCTCTAAGTGTTGCAAGAAGCCTTACCCTGTCATGTAAACCCCTCCTCTCCCTTGCTGCTGTAGCCAGTAAGCAACACCAAGATGTTGCTTTTCCCTGTGAGGATTGGCTAGAACAGTGCAGGAGAAGAGCGATTTCCACTGCAAGGTAAGGCTTCTGGCAAAACTTAGAGATTTGCCCTCCCTTAGATCTGCCTCTGCCCCTGGACACGCAAAATGGCAGTAGTCTGGAAGGAAGCAGGGCAAGGGAGCAGAGCTGCTTTTCTTGCAGGGAAGGAGAGTAGGGCACTTCTGGGGAGACCCAAAAGGTTAGCCGTCCCACCTGCTCTGGCTCAGCAACTTCAGTAGCACTTGGGGAGACAAAGGGCTGAAAAGGAAAGGGGGTTGTGGAGTGTGACTGATCCTGGGTGTGTGCTGGATTGGTGACTCTTGGATGGAGGCTGGAATGGGGGGGGGGGAGGCCTTGACGCAGCAACAGTGGGCTAACAATCCAAAACAACAGCTATGCAGGAGAGTGGGCGTGGAGACGGCCAATGAACAAATAACCCAGCGCCCGTTGGAACGTACACAGAGGCAGATCTAAGGGAGGGCAAAGCTCTAAGTTTTGCAAGAAGCCTTACCTTGCAGTGGAAATCTCTCCTGCACCGTTTTAGCCAATCCTCACAGGGAACAGCAACATCTTGGCGTTGCTTACTGGCTACAGTAGCAAGGGAGAGGAGGGATTTACATGACAGGGTAAGGCTTCTTGCAACACTTAGAGCTTTGCCCTCCCTGTAGATCCGCCTCTGAACGTACAACACAAGGCTCTAAAGCAGCAGTTGGGAACGCTGTAAGTTGTCGTGGGGCTGGGGATTGGGGCTGGGGAGGGTGTCCTGACGGCACTCCAACAATGGCGGTTCCGTGGGCACCCTTGGGCATTTTTACTTACTGGTGGATCGGGGCTGTCAGAGGGGTTGGAGAGGCCCGCAGCCCCCTCGGCAGGCCTCCTTGAGCCAAAGAGAAGCCCCAATTTGTGCTCAAAAGCACACTTCTGGATTTCGAACCCTTTGGGGATGTGATTCTCCCTGCCTGCAGCGTGCTGTGCCTTGTCAAACTGTGTGACCTGAACATTTCGGTGCCTTGTCTGTGTGCGACGGGGTGAAAAGAGGCTGAAAATCGCTGGGTTAGCATGACCTCTTGCGTACACCTCCAGAAGAACCCAAGCCGGTGCTCAAAGACAGGGCAAGCAGCGAAGCAGCGCGGCAGAAAACCCCAGAGCTGTGCCCTTGGCTCAAGCTGAAGGGTTCCTCTTTGTTGAGAAATGTCTGTTTATTTTTCCCATTATATAGAACTCATCTGTGACATGCCCTGCAAGCCAAGTCTTAGATTTCACTGACAATCTTCCCAGATTTACTGCAGGGTGGACTGACATCAGACTGGCCTGAGAGTCACCAGCTACCTAAATAGCTCTTCACTTCCCTGTTCTGAGCTGGCGTCTAATTTACAGCTCTAAAAGGACAAGAAACACAGCGGGCGGAAACCTCAATAAATAGCTTCAGCTTGTGACCTCTTGAGCTCATTCTCTTCTGCATTCCTCCCCTCCACTTAATTGTTCCTGTCTTAATTGCAACAATTTTTCCAATTCAAGCAATTTCTTGATCTAATACAGGCCAACAACTGGCCTTACTGTCATGCAGAAAATTCATCCCCATTTGCCAGTAGTGTCATACATTGTGCTCACAGTGACTCATGGCTTTGCGTAACTGATGCTTCTGTAAAGCCTTGATAAACAGTAAATCCATGATAAACATTTCCCTTTGAAAAGGCTGTTCAATAGGATGGCTCCTTATAAGGACTCCTTTTCCCCAGAGGGAAAAGAACACCCACCTCTGCAGAAACGCACGAGCGGTTTTAAAAGGAGATTTCTTTGAGCTCTCCTTTTGTGGGCCTGATCCAGCTGAAGTCATGCACACATAGTCACACCCAACAACCTAGTGGTGCCAGATGCAGCTGGCTAGATGTGCATGCAGAGGCATGTCACAGTTTGCAATCATGGCACCCGCTCAAGCCTGCTTCTGCATGTACCTTGCTTGGTTGTAGGGATCTCCCTTGCTAGAGAGGGGCAAAGGTGCAGATAATGAGGAAAGTCGCAGATTAAGAGGTTTGCTGTTTGGTGCATGTTTTTCACCAATGCTGAAGAAAAATGGAACACACATTGTTTCAATGTACATTTTACATACAGTCAAACCTCTTAATCTGCGACTTTGCTATCTGTGACCTCACTTATCTGCGAGGGGCAGAACTGCTACTTTCCTCATTGTCTGCACCTCTGTCTGTCCTCACTATCCGCTATGCAGAGACTTTCCAAAGGCTGCAGAGACCTTCAGGATGGCTTTATCAAGGTTGTGCCACTAGTGTTTATAAACCTCATTTAAAACAGGAAAGGAATTATTCAAACTAAGTGTTCCTCTTAGCTGTCCCATTCACCTTGGCATTTAAAGGTTATGCAAAATATAAAAAAGGTGTTAATAATATTACCTGGCAAATGAATCTGCCAGAAAATGAAAGGGTGAAATTGTCAGAAAACGGTTTGTTATTATTGATGTAATAAGTGTAAGAATACTAATGTTAAATATCAAGCTTCAATTTAAAGCCATTAAAAGAACAGGCAGGCCAAGGCTGCAGCTTCAACAGAAAGAAAGAAAAACACACGTTCAAAGCTGCGACAAGCAAAGCTTAAGATACAGAATTGGCTAAATGCCCAAATTAAATGAATACTTTTTGCTTAGAGTCATTATTGACAGCTCTGCTAATAGAATGAAACTATAATAAATATATAGTAACTTGTGAAACATTTAACAATAGAAGCTTGTAAAGAACTCAAAAACCGATGCTGATAAACCCAATGCTTGGCAGGCGTAAACGAAACTTACTCTTCGTAACAAGATAACAAGGCAACATCTTGTAGCCAGCAGGACGTAGCCTTGACAAGAGCAAACTGAGCATGTGTAAATAGTTTCTTGAATATTACTGACAACCCCCCCCAAGCTCATTACTATTCATTTGCATAATCATACATTGCATGAAAGAATATGCAAAGAAATGGGATTAGACGTTTGGAGTTTTGTGTGAAGTGGGTGTATCTTTAAATGTTTTGATTGACTTGCTTTAGACCAATGAGCATAAAGTAAGGGCAAACCTTGTAGAGGGTATAAATTACTGAACTCTGTAGTTAAAAGGTGTGGCTTCCTGCTTGCTGGAAGTTTGCCTGCCCTTTGCAAATGGTATTAAATAAAAACCTTTATCTTGCATCACCACAATCGAAATTAAGTATAGAAGAGGGAAATTGGGCAGGTGTAGCTCATTATGGGAGGGTTTCAAAAGCTGCACCTGCCCAAATTCCTCCTTCTATACAATGGTTAAAGGTGTAGGCACTTGTCCCAGTTTGTATCTGGTAACCATACTTAGATTTCTCTTTTACCCGAGAGGCTCCTATGATGCCTTCGGATCCTGAGTCTTGCAGATACAATAGCCATTTTTTCTTCATTGTCCTTGTTGCTGGCCTTCTCCTTCCCAGCTGACTGATTAAAAAAAAAAAAAAAAGAACCTGGCTTTAAGCCAGTCCATTGGCACAGGAAGCCTGCTTGATTCCCAAGAGCAGCACATTCAAGTGGGTTAGGTGACCACATGTTCCCAACCCCACAGATAAGCCCTGTTTAAAACCCACAGGTAATAAAAAGCAGGACCATGCACCAACCTTTTTTGTATTTGCCCAGATTCATCCTAAAAAGCACCTGACGTTTCTCGCCCTAAATCATCTAAGAGGAGATTTCCCAAGTAGGCCTTATTTCTGCCCTGCCTATGTGGCAGACATCTTTTAGATGCGTTCAAAGGAGAAGTCCAATATTCCGCTGGTTTTAAAAGAAACCGGTTTTGCTGGTGGGGGGGAAGCCAACCCATTTGCCACAAACTCAAGGTGATTGCGACGTCTTCCCACAGCTCACCCAAAGCTCAAGGAAAGCAGTTGAAAAGCCATTTTCGCCCTATTCTGTTTGTCCCCCATGTCATAATTGTTAAATAGCTGGAAATGGTGATGCATTTCCCATGCTTCAAGTTTTATTCTCTTCAGTCATTATATTCTTGCTCCAAAAGATTCGATAAAGATATGGCTGTACAAAATAAAACACCCATGACAGATCAATAGTATTTCCCTGCTCTCCAAATTGCTCAGATTATGTAAAAGCTTCGCCCTGTTGCTGTCATAAGCGATACCCAACCGGGCAGCTATAGTATTTTCCAGACAAACATAAAACTGCCTTAATGCTCTCTTTTATGTACAGTACTTAAAAGATAGGCCTTTCTGGGACTTATTCTTATGTAATTGGTGACATGATTGCTGTTTGACTTCTGACTGAAAGAATCTTTTCCCCGCTTTTGTTCCTGGAACACAAAAGTTCTTTTCCAATGGAACAGAAACATCAAGCTCCAGAGGCATAACTAGAAGCTCTGCCACTTGGGGCTGTGACGTTATGACATCATGTGACATTGTGATGTCACTTCTGGATTCTCTCCGGAAGAGGCACTGGCGGCTTTATGCCCCCCCCCGTTCCTTCTCCTGTGGAGGCTCCCCCTTTGCGCCTTGCACATTAGTATTATCTGCCTGTAAGCCGCTTTGTGAACTTTGTGTTGAAAAGCGGTATATAAATACCAGTGATTGATTGATTGATTGATTGAGCACAATGCATGTGCCTAATGCCCAAAGGTCCGTGATGCAACTAAGGGTGCAGCCTTATCACGCCCTTGGGCTGGCACATGTGGTTTGCATCAGCCCAGCGCTGTTGCAAATGTGCCGTAAGGCATGTTCGGTCAGTGCAAGAAGCGCTGGGTTGGCTCAGGGAGCAGTGCCGACCCAGCAGTGCTGCAGGGACTGGCAAGTAAGTCATCCTCAGGTTGGTTGAGTTCAGCCGGCGTGAGGGCTTTGGAGGGTGGGGGGAAAGTGGGAGGGAAGCGGGGGGGGGCAGAACGGGATGGGAAGTGCAGTCTGGAACTGGTTGTTTGGTCATATCCTAACCCCTGTCCCCAGGCTGCACAACCCTGATCTGGGCCGCTTGGACTTGCACCAGCTATTTCACTGGCACGGATCTCAGCAGCCCCATAGGGCTGCCTGGGGCTTACCCCCAAATGTCTCCTTGAACTCCAGCTGCCTCCTGCCCTGCATAGGATGCAGCACAGGCCAGCCGGTCTACCTGCTCCTATGCAGGTTAGGATTGGGCTGCTCTTCCCAGTTCATTAGACCAATCATGAGTCATCACGAGGTATTCTGAAAATAATTCTCCACTTACGAGTTGCAGAAATCTTTCATCAAACTGTTTGTCTTCTTACATGCAGCCAAGTGCTCATTATTATTATCATCATCATTATTCTAAATTGTTTGGAACAGCTTAGAAACAATTGTGTTTTGCAAACCACTGGCCGTGGTTTATTTAAAGAAAACTGTTACTTAAATCTCCCTCCCGAAGGCTGATATTTGCCACTTCAGAGATGCTTTAGTATTGAATTCACTCCAGAATTCACTCCACTAAAGAATGACTGTGGGCTGCGACGCTAGACATTACTAGATTAGCGTCTCTAGCTTTCCTTTACAAAATAAATTGTTCCAGGTTGCAGTGAGGTAGCAATTATCTATAAATAGTTACCTCGAAACTCAAGAGTGCATTCTATTTGAAAACTCTTGGATCATAAAGATCAAGCAATGTAAAGTAACTTCAGGCCCAATCCTATTCAGGCACTGCTTTGATAGTGCACTGATGCCAGTGTGACAATGGCCATATTATAAACTGGGTCTCCAAATCCCTGCCCGAGGGCCAATATGGCCTCTGGAAGATTTTTATCTAGCCCTTGGAAGGTGGTTGGGCCAGCCCACAGCAACCTGCTGAGGGGGGATAAATGCAGTGCTGTTCTGTATCTGGGGTTCTGTTCCAGAGTCCCCCATGGATACCAGGATCACCATAGAAGAACATAAGAAGAGCCCTGCTGGATCAGGCCAAAGGCCCATCTTGTCCAGCTTCCTGTATCTCACAGCGGCCCACCAGGTGCCCCAGGGAGGCACAAGACAACAAGATGCTTGCATCCTGTCGCCACTCCCTTGCACCCAGCACTCTAATGTAATGTAAACTAAACTAATGTAAAGAAGTTGCACAACCCATCATGGCCTATAGCCCACAATGGACTTTTCTTCCAGAAATCTGTCCAGTCCCCTTTTAAAGGCATCTAGGCCAGATGCCATCACCACCTCCTGTGGCAAGGAGTTCCATAGCTTAATTACCTGCTGGGTAAAAAAGTATTTCCTTTTATCTGTTTTAACTCTCCCAACATTCAGTTTTAGTGGATGCCCCCTGGTTCTGGTGTTGTGAGAGAGGGAAAAGAACATCCCTCTATTGACTCTATCCCCTCCGTGCATACTTTTGTATGTCTCAATCATGTCCCCCCTCAGGCGCCTTTTTTCTAGACTGAAGAGCCCCAAACGCTGCAGTCTTTCTTCATAGTATTCCATAACATGGTGGAATACACAATATTCCAGATGTGGCCTTATCATCGATTTGTTCAATGGCATAATAATGCTGGCCGTTTTATTCTCAACCCCTTTTTTAATTACCCCAAGCATGGAATTGGCCTTCTTAATTGCTGCCGCACACTGGGTTGTCACCTTCATAGAGTTGTCCACCAGCACCCTGAGATTTCTCTCCTGAGCTGTCACAGACAGCTCAGAACCCATTAGCCTATAGGTGAAGTTTGGGTTTTTTGCCCCAATGTGCATCACTTTACACTTGTCTACGTTGAAACGCATCTGCTATTTTGCTGCCTATTCCCCCAACTTGGAGAGATTCTTCTGGAGCTCTTCACAATCCCCTCTGGTCTTCACCACTCGGAAAAGTTTTGTGTCATCCGCAAACCTGGCCACCTCGCTGCTTATCCCTGTCTCCAGGTCATTTATGAACAAGTTGAAAAGCACCGGCTCCAAGACAGATCCCTGGGGCACTCCGCTTTTCACCTCTCTCCATTGTGAAAATTGCCCATTGATCGCCACTCTCTGTTTCCTGGCCCTCAACCAATTCTGAATCCATAAGAGGACCTGCCCTTTTATTCCCTGACTGTGAAGTTTCTTCAGCAGCCTTTGGTGGGGAACTGTGTCAAAAGCCTTCTGAAAATCCAGATATATGGTATCCACAGGTTCGCCCACACCCACGTGCCTGTTGACCTTTTCAAAGAATTCCAAAAGGCTCATGAGACAAGACTTACCCTTACAGAAGCCATGCTGACTTTCCTTCAGCAATACTTGTTCCTCTACGTGTTTTAGGATTTTATCTTTGATGAGGCTTTCCATCATCTTACCCGGAACAGACGTTAGGCTGACCGGCCTGTAGTTTCCAGGGTCCCCCCTTCTCCCTTTTTTAAAAATTGGCATGACATTGGCTATCCTCCAATCCTCTGGCACTGTGGCTGTTTGAAGGGACAAGTTGCACACTCTAGTTAAGAGGTCAGCAACTTCATTCTTTAGTTCCTTAATAACTCTTGGGTGTATACTATCTGGGCCTGGTCACTTATTTATATGTAGTTTATCAATGTGGTCTAAAACATCGTCTTTATTAACCATTATCTGATTTAATTCCTTAGTTAAGAAGGGCTGTTCGGGCTGCAGTATCTGCCCAAGTTCTTCTGCTGTGAAGACGGACGCAAAGAATTCATTTAATTTCTCTGCTATCTCCAAGTCCCCTTTTATCTTCTCTTTCCCTCCCTAACCATCCAGCAGGCCAACTGCCTCTCTGGCAAGTTTCCTGCTTCTAACGTATTTGAAGAAGCTTTTATTATTCCCTTTTATGTTGCAAGCCATGGCTTCCTCAAACTCTTTCTTGGCCTCCCGTATCACCTTCTTACTTGTCTTTTGCCAGAGTTTATGTTCTTTTTTATTCTCCTCACTGGGGCAAGACTTCCATTTACGGAAGAAAGCTTCCTTGCGCTTTACAGCTTCTCTAACTTTGTTCGTCAGCCATGCAGGTACCCTTTTCGAGCCCTTCTTTATTTGCGGTATACACTTCCACTGGGCCTCTACTAATGTTATTTCAAACAGCCTCCATGCAGCCTGGAGGGATTGGACTCTTTTTACCTTCCCTTTCAATTTCTGTCTAACTAGTCTCCTCGTCTGAGGGAAATCTGCCCTTCGAAAGTCAAGGGTTCTTGTGTCAGATTTGCTCTGCACTCTTTCCTGGACATGCATGGCAAAACCAATCGCAGCATGGTCACTGTTCCCCAGTGGTTCAGTAACACTTACATCCCTAACAAGATCCCGAGTACCACACAATATTAAACCCACCGTATGATGTGGCCCTCATGCTGAACAGTTTGGAGACCCCTGTCCTAAACCAATCCAGATCATGCCATGCTGGTGCCACCCTTCCAATAACGATGATGCCGCCCTTCCCAGTAATACCAACAATGGAAACGCCAATGGAAACTCTGGCACAGCCTGATCCATGGAGTGTCATCCTGACGTTATGCATCATCGATGCGATATCTAAGGAGCCAACCACATCCACCCAGCCCCAATACTGGTGGCTCGAGAAGAACTGCCAAGGTGAACCAAATGGGTGGAGTGCGGTGGAGCAGGCTCAGGGCCAATGAGTGGCTACCACATGGGGGACACCCCCCACCAGCCACTTGGAATGAGCAACACAGCATCAGGCACCGTTACTAGCCATGAGGAGATGCCCCAAAGACACCACCGCTAAATAGCAGATGCAGATCCAAGGAGACCGCTTGCCATCAGCTATGGGAGTAAGGGAGCAAACATTACTTACCTTGAGGAGATTCCAGCAGCTTCCTCCAGCCCCACTGGATACAGTGGCAGCCATTTTGGTGCTGCTGTTCCTCCGGGTGTTGCTGGGACTCCTCTGCTGTATTCTATCCCCCCCCCGCCCTCCTGGTGTTACAATGGGCTTCCTGGATTAGTGCCACCTATATATCTGGCACAGATCTGAGAAGCCCTATAGGGCAGGCTGGGGCATTACTCAGGGCAATATCCCCTTACCCCAAGTAAAGCCACCTCCTAACATGTATTGGATATAGCACAGGCCATGCAGCTGGTTGCATCAGATTAGTATTGGGCTCCCTGTTGAACAAACCAGGAACAAATTGTGGTTTCAAACCCTGGTATGTTACTGAACTGCGGTTTGAAGACAAAACAAAGCAAGACACTCCCTGAGTTCATACATAACATGGGACCATGGCTTATTACAAAGTAAAAATGGAAACTTTTTGCTCTTCTCCTCTGGTACATGGAAGAAGGGGCGAGAGAACACAAAAGTCTCTTTCTCTTCATGGATCATTATTGCAAAAAAAAAAGAAATGGGTTCCCATTATGTTGGGAATTGCGCTAGACTCCTAAGGTTGTGCTCCTAAAATGGCATTTGCCCTTGCTTTAATAATACACCCAATCAGCCAATAGGTGTTTATCAAAAAATTTGCTCCAGGCTAGGCTAACAATCTGTTAACAATATGAAGTGAAAGATGATAATTCATTGTTCCTACGATGATGACTCCTTAGAGATCAAGTATCTTAAAACAGCTCTACCTTTGCTTGCTAAAATTAGACTCACCAAATATGTATTTATAGCATGTTGATTCATTATTTCTAAAGGAAAAGGAGCCAGAATTTTTCTGTTGAAACAAGTTGCTTTTGCATTGTAGAGTTGGGCAACTTGACATCTAAGTGATTATGACATCCCATCATTAATTTAAATGTTAGATACGCCTCATCCATCTTGGTGAAACCAGCTGTTCAGTGTTGTTGCCACTACGTGCCCAGATTAGCAGAAATGCTGCTTCATTTCCATGTGTCTTTGGCCCAACAAGGCATCTGGAAACTGTACTAAGAAACTGGCAAACAAGCAGTAATCCCAGACATTTGAATCAGGTTCCCAGCTGCCCATTATTTTACTAGATGACAATTCAGATCACATGAGAGAATAGAATAGCCAATTTGTTCTACAAGGACCTTATGAAATCTAGTAAAAAGGGTAAGTTGGACACAGAGAACTTCCAGTCATCAAAACACAGCTGAGATCCCTGCTCAATTCTGTTCGGTGCAGTGGCATAACTACCTGGCACAGCACCCCAAGTGTCATCCTCAGGGGGAGTGTCACCACTGAACCCCAAATTTTGAAAACAGCACGTTTATGAAATACTATGGTCATGCTGTATACCATTGGATGTGGAATTGGACCTGGAATTCAATGGAAAAACCTGGAATGTAATATCTCTATTCTAGCAAAAGGTATGGTCAAAAAACAAAACTTCTTTTGTAAAAATTGCTGTTTTTAAAATTGCAGTTTTAAGGAATACTACCATCATGCTGTATTCCGTTGGATGCTATACAGCATCCTGGAATTCAATAAAAAAACAGAGTGTAATATGTTTATTCTAGCAAGGTTATGATCAAAAAATAAACAAAAGCAAAACCTCAAAATGCAAATGTCTTGTGCAGGGGTGTCAAACATGCAGCCTGTGGGCCTGCATGATGAGTCCACAATTTTATTTTATTTTTGGGGGGGGAGGGGTCAAAAATTTATGGGCCCTGGGTACAAAATGACCTAGCTACGCCACTGGTTTGGTGTAATAATTTGCATCCAGCCTCTGATCTCAATGTTGTTTTCCTTATGCAAGCCTTTCCCCATACTAAAGAGTATAAGGATTTGTAGAACACACAACTAAAGGTTTTCTTGTGTCAAAATGGTTAGGTCCAAATCTATGTAGGTCACTGGAAAGATTCCCTGAAACCGGTCCATCATTAATGGCACAAACAGACTTGCATCAGAATTATATTATGTTAGAAAGACAAGTGTCTTCAGATATCGTTCTTCTGTTTCCTTGCAGGTGCAAGTAGGAAAAAAATAATATCACCACGTTTGAGTTTTCCAAGGATAGCCTATTCAGTTGAATATGTCACATCTAGTTAGAGGCATGGGAAGTATTCTAGAAAAAGTGATTTTATTTCTGGAGCATCACTGGAAATGAGTAAGAGCGCAATCCTATACTGGCATTGTGGCAATCCTATACTGGCCAAATACTAACCCCTGCTAACTGGGCAAGAGGCACTTTTTCAAGTGGTGTCCTCTTATATTTAGCAGGGGGAGAGCAATTGTCCCTCATCACCCCAGCGCAGTGTCTTTCTCGTGGCTGTTGCTTGGGGTGTTCTCCATTCTTTTAGATTGTGAGCCCTTTTGGGACAGGGAGCCATTTAACTTTAATGTTATTATGTGCCTGTAAACCGCTTTGTGAACTTTGTGTTGAGAAGCGGTATATAAATACTAGTGATTGATAGTGATAGTGATTGTGCCGGCACTGTGCTCTTGCGCCGATCCAGCGCTGTCACAAATATGCTGTCAAGTGCGCCTGTACCAGCGAGTCGGGCGCTGGACCAGTGCAAGCAGCAGCACTGGTGCTTGGGCGCCACTGCACCTGTCAGCAGCACTGGCCATGCACTGGTCAAGCGCCAGCGGCAGTCAGTCGGCGCAGGACCTCGCGGAGGGGGTGCCAAAGGCATAACTAGGCAGTGCAGTGGGCAGTGACGGGGCAGCGATGGCCAACAGCCATTGCCCCAAATCCTAAGCCCTGTCCCCAGCCAGGGCAGCCCCAATTTGGGCTGCTGCTGCACACGTTCACCTGTGCCTGCAAATCTGCAGGCTCAAATCCAGGCAGCCCCGTAGGGCTGGCTGAGGCTTACCTGCGTGCAAGGGGAAAACCTTCTCTTGCCCTGCGCTGAGCTGCTGCCGCCTCCTACTGGGCTTAGGATACAGCCCTGTTGTGCCAGCCTTGCTATGCCGGAGCTGCTTAGGATTGGGCTGTGTGTCAAGCTAGGTATGTCTTATTGTCTAGAACAGTGGTTCTCAAATCTTTTAGCACCGGGACCCACTTCTTAGAATGACAATCTATCAGGACCCACCGGCTGTGATGTCATGGCTGGAAGTGCGGCCATTGTGATGTCAGCCTGCTGCTTTCCTGTCAATGCAGCAATACAGTACATTGGGCTATTTCTCAGCCATTTTCCAATAGCAAAGTGACCCAGAAAGGACAAAAAGCCTACGTACAACCTTGACACAAGCAAAACAACCACACAGCCCTCCCCCTTTCCAACATCCCACCTTCCCATATTTTTAATATGGCTGCTCTAGGTGCTTCACGGCCCACCGGAAATTGGCTCACGACCTACTAGTGGGTCCCGACCCACAGTTTGGGAACCACTGGTCTAGAGTGTGGGCTAGTTCTTGCCAATGATGTGGAGGACCAACACAGGAAGGAGCCACCCTGCACATCAGAAATACAGGATCAGAACCTGAGGCAATGGAACAGCTTCCCAGTCGCAGACATGCCAGTTCCTCAAGCAGTGAGAAGTACCAGGAGCCAACAATATTTGCATTTTGAGAGAGAGATCAAGACTGAGCATTGTAGATGCATGGTGTCATGGTAACATTTATATTATTTACAGATATACAAGTAGAGCATTTGTTAGTGGAGACAGACAACAGACACTCCACCTCCAAATCAGATATGTAGTGAGAGCCCTTGAAAACCAAGGAGCTTCAATTCACTGCTCTCTCTCTCGCTCTCTCTCTCTCTCGCTCTCCCCCCCCCGTCCGTGACCCACAGGAAGTGATATCATGGCCAGAAGTGATGCCATTATTGTGACGTCATAGCCTGCAGCTTTCCTGAGAGTGCAGCAACAAGTTGGGTTATTACTCAGCCGTTTTCCAACAATCAGAAAGAAAAAAAGCCTATGTACAACCTTGACACAAGCAAAATAACCTCTACGTTTCCGGCATCCTATCTTGTCAATATGGCTGTCCTAGGTGCTTCATGACCCACCTGAAATTGGCTCGTCCCCCACTGGTGGGTCCTGACCCACAGTTTGGGAACCACAGGTCTATCCTGTTTAAGACTATGGAAACTAGAGGACTTTTATCTCCCTTCAGCTTCCTCCTCCTTGAAGCTTTATTTTGATATTCATCTTGTTCCTCCTGCCTGGTGAATAAGGCAAGAAAGACAGGAACAAATGTGTTAACTTCATTGGGAATGCATGGAAAGGGAATTGATTTTTAATAATGGGGAGTGACACAAGCAGTTTGAAAGGAACAATTCTGGCTTTTCAGAATGAACTCCAACTTGACAGCAGGTTCAATGGAAAATGTTAAGTGGAATGATACAATTTCCTATTAGTAATGCTAATGGCAGTTGCTTTAACAGCTCATCAGCGATGCAGCTTTTGCACAAGGCTTCCCTTCTCACAGATCCTTCAAATAATAGGAAATTCAGATCTGGTCTCTGCAAGCAGGCAACATGGTTCATCTTGTAAAATGATAAACTTGTGAGCACAATCCTAACCTGGAGTTAGGCTGGCACAGTTAGGCCAGTAACGTTTAGTCAGCACAAGGGACACCGTAAAGTATGTTTGGATCACTCTCAAAATCAGAGAGGCCAGCACGCAGACATGCGCCATCCTCCCTGAGAGTGGTCCAAACGCACTTTACGGTGGCCCTCGTGCCAGCCAAACTTTGCTGGGCTAACTGTGCCAGCCTAACTCCAGGTTAGGATTGTGCCGTATATTTCAAAAAGCTCTTTCAGAGTTGCTGCCTCAGTGATAAATATTAGGAATGGGCAAAACCTAGCTGAATAATTCTGTGGCTGTACAAAGATGTTGGCTATCTGCCCAGTTCCCAGAATCCCACCTGGATTTTACCAGGCTCGCAACTGCACTGCATCATGGGTACTGTGGTGAAGACTGTCTTTGGAGGGAGGATGGATGACAAATATATGACCAAAAATTTCCCATTGTTGGCACAGCTGGTTTATGCAGCATGTTTTGGGAAATCTTTATGAAGATCATTTCCCAGCTAGCAGCTACAAAGTGATAAAAATGCTATTGAAGGAAGTGCATAATTGAATAGGAGACTGACAGAGCCTGCCTGTTAATTGAGCATCTTGGGAGAGGAAGAAGGAAGTCGGCCTGAGAATAGCAAATATTGAAAGTAAAAAATATTATAGGAAACCACTCATGGTCCCTCCAAATAGCTAACTGGCTACATTGCACGTGCCCCCTTTAGGTATAACGTGCTTGGGCAGGGTTGTTGAACCATTCTCCTCTTCTGATACTCATCAAGATTATTAACTTGATTTTGTTGATGCTGTAGGCTTGGATCCAAGAAGTGGGCATGCATAGTGGAATCTCCATCTCTGCAATTTTCAACCACTGTGCCATGACACAACAGGTGCAGTGGCGTTCCTGGGGGGAGCATGCCTGAAGCATACCCCCACACTTCTGCCCCACCCCCTCCCGCCTCCCGCACCCCCTCCCGCCTGCAGTATTCCTTTGTCTATTGGAGGGATGGAGCACCTTGAAGCCAAGATGAAGGAATGGGGCGCCACAAAGCCGCTTGGCTTCCTGGTGCTCTGCCCCTCCTATACATAGAGGAATGATGCGCCGCTGTAACCTTGCAGTGATCAGAGTGCCGCAAAGCCAATTGGCTTCCTGGTGCTCTGCCCCTCCGATACATTGAGGAATGATATGTTGCTGCAAGGTTGCAGCAGTGTGGCATTCCCCCATCTATCAGACGGGTGGAGTGTGGCTTCATGGTGCTCTGTTCCTCCATCTGAAGAGTGGGCTTTGCAATGCTCCAGGCAGCACCCCCCCCCCAGCCCAGCTCCTCCAATGGTCACTCGGGGCAAGTTTTCTCCAACCATCAGAGGAGCCAGGGAGTGCCACCTGGAGTCCGCGAAGCTGGCAAATGGCGCACAGGTGGGGATGTATGCACCGTGTCACCTCCCACCCAGCCCAGCGCCCGGGGCATTTGTCCCCTTTGCCCCCCCTCCAGGTTCGCCATTGCACAGGTGTGACACAGGAGTTTGGGCGAGGGTCATTTGTTAGTCTGTCCATTGGGGGTCTGTGCTTTGTCATTTATGCCTTCTGATTTGTCAAAAAAACTGATGGTGCACTTTGGCAATTTTATGTGCCATGAGATGAAAAAGTTAGACAATTGCTGCTCTAACATATTCCCTTTGATGAGCAAGTCCCCATACTAGATTACAAACTGCTTTTCAAACTTTCCTCCAAGTTTGAAAAGCAGTGTCTGATCTGGCGTGAGGATCTGTCCCTCAAAAGGAAGACCTCAGAGATCCCACTGGGCACACCCAAGCAGCTCTTTGTCTGGTATCAGACAAGTCCATGGTATCTTTGCTTCTTTTTGCATCAGTACTCCTGTATGCGGGGGCTATAGTGAAATGGTAGCTTTTTGTTGTTGTTAGCTTTTCTTTCTTTGCAAGCCATGGTTACCACTCTGTCATTCTGACTACTACCCCCAGAAGTGTATTACACACTTCAGCAAAGCTGAATCACAGCAACTGTACAGTCATTTCCAGAAGTATTGTTCTCCAAAGGCTACAAACATGGAAATAGCTTCAGAGGTACTGTCTAAAGACGCACTGCTGGAATCTTCACATTAACAAGGTATGCACTACTGTAAGCCAAACCACAGAAGACAAATTAGACCACTATAAACCTGTTGTTAACATAGGATCAGGTGGAAGTTTGATGCTCAGCAATCTTGCAAAGGAGTTAACAGGCACTGGCATACCAGAAGAGGGCTTGTCAGGGAAGGGGACTCCTAGGAGAAGGCTGGGACTAGCATCTAGTGGTTAGCATACACATGCACCCTTCTGGCTTCTCATGTTCCCTTTACTGGGAGAGGAGCTGAATGGATGAACGCCTTGTTAGATTGTATCCACTGCCACCATCCCAGGCTATAGAGACCAGGCAGAGGAGGCCCATCTAGGCTAAACACGCTTCCCTGAAGAACATTGAACCCCAGCAGTTCTTATTAAAAAATCAACCTTACAGAGTGCAATCCTACACTATGCCGGCCTAGTAAGGCAGACATAGCAGGGCCATATCCCAAGGCCCATTAGGAGGCAGCAGCAGCAATGTGCAGAACAAGGGGAGGTTTTCCCCTTGCACCCACGTAAGCCCCAGTCACCCCTATGGGCCTGCTCAGATCTGCGCCAGCAAAATAGCAGGCGCAGAGGAACATGGACAGGAGCAGCCCAAATCAGGGCCACCCTGGTCGGGAACTGGCGTTAGGATTTGGCACTACAGCCGTCCTGCGTCACAACCGCGTCACAACCTCCGGCTCCGCCCACTGCACCGCCTAGTTACGCTCCCGGAATCAATCAATCAATCACTAGTATTTATATACCGCTTTTCAACACAAAGTTCACAAAGCGGTTTACACGCAAATAGTAATAATAAAGCTAAATGGCTCCCTGTCCCAAATGAGCTCACAATCTAAAAGAATGGAGAACACCACCAGCAACAGCCACAAGAAAGACACTCCACAGGGATGAAGAGGGACAATTGCTCTCCCCCTGCTAAATATAAGAGGACACCACTTGAAAAAGTGCCTCTTGCCCAGCTAGCAGGAATGCCTCTGGAACGCTCTCGTGGAGGCCATGCACCAACTGAGTGACGGCAGCGCTTGACTGCTACACAGCCGGCACTGCCAACGGTCGCAGCGGTGCCCGAGCGCTGGCACTGCCACTTGCGCTGGCTGAGCACCATAGCACTGACGTGGTTGTGCTTTATGGCACATTCGCGACAGCATTCGGCCGGCGCAAGAGCGCAGTGCCGGTGCTAAGGGGGATATAGGATTGTGCTGCCCGTATCATCTGCAGAGTGAAGAGAGGTGACAGTCCCATGAATTACCCATGAACATGGACCAGGCAGACCAAGGATCAAAATATAACTATACTAAGGGCGCAATCCAACTCCCCACTTCAGACCTTGGAGACCTTGAGAAATCATTCTATGCATTAGCATAAGGGAATTGAAGGTGATTTGAAAGACAGATGACTGCTTGTGAAGCGTACACTTTCCCCATGTTTGGCTTCAGATAAGCATGCTTTGCAGGGCTTGGTATTCTTTCCAGAACCAACCTACACAATGTGTTTGGCCAGAAGCAATGCAATTCAATACAAAACAATTCTATGGTGATGCTACTGAAAACAAAGCCTTTTCCAACTCTCCTTTTGCTGGACTGTATCTGGTGTTTCCCCTTGTGTAGGACAAACTAGGCAGCTACATCACGCTCTGTTTTGAGAACAGAATTCTCAAGCTCTGAATTGGGAGTGAACCCTTTGGAAAAGGCATGCATTGCAATTAAACCAGCGCAATTGTGCTGCATGAGTGCGAGGCACTCATCGCATTGCCGCCTGTTAGAGAAAAACACACACGTTCACACACTTCCGTCTCTGCTCCCACCACCAATCTGCAGTAATAGCTCTATTTCAGTCACTGGGAGGAGGTACATTTTTTCTATCATAGCTCTTTTAAGCAGCATAACCCACTATTAGAACTCGGCTTACATTCCACTCTTGCCACCCCTATGTTTATCATTTTCGAATTGCTTCCAAACACTTTATGGATTTTAAAATATCAAAGGTTATAAGGGACAAACCACACATTATATGCAATTGTACAGTATTATAACAAAGCTGGACAGAGTATCTGTCTGTCTGTCTGTCTGTCTGTCTGTCTTGGGAGTGGTGGTAGAGGGGGTTGCTTAATCATGTTTTGCACTCAAAATTCCCCCTCCAGCCTGCTTTCAGCCTGCAAGGTTCCAAGTGCAAAATTGCCCCAATAAACATGCATCTAGAATCCTGTAGAGAATGGATCTCCAAGCCTTTCAGTACCAGAACCCACTTTTTAGAATGGCATTCTGTCCAGGACCCACCGGAAGTGATGTCATGGCCAGAAGTGCCACCATTGTGATGCCAGATCCTGATGCTTTCCCGAGAATGCAGCAATAAATTGGGTTATATTTCTCAGTCATTGTCCAATAATAGCAAAGTGAATCAGAAAGAAAAAAAAGCCCATTTACAACCTTGACCAGGGGCGTAACTAGGGTGTGGCAGGGGGTGGCACGAGCCATGGGCGCCATCTTGCAGGGGGCGCCGTTCGCATGGCGCCCGCCCCCCAAAATGGCGCCCACGGCCTGCCCGCTCCCTGCGCCGCATTCTTCTTGCTCCGGCTGGCCTTAAAGAGCCAGCCAGAGTGAAGAGAACGCGCTGCCACCCGGCGCCCCCTCCCACTTCTCAAGGGGGGCCGGGGCGCTGGGCAGCGCCGCATTCTGTTTGCTCCTGCCGGCCCTTTAAGGCCGGCACGAGCGAACAGAAAGAACAGAATAGAACGCGGCCCTTAAAGGGCTGGTGGCAGTGAACAGAACGCGCCTCTTAGAAGGGGCGGGGCGCTATGTCATGACGTCACAATGTGACGTCATGATGTTGCGTGCCCCTAGGGGCGCATTTTCATTGGGCGCCATGGGCGCCCTTTCAAATAGATTCGCCCCTGACCTTGACACAAGCAAAACAACCACAGAGCCTCCCCCTTTTCCAGAATCTCATTTTTTCAACATGACTTCTCTAGGTGCTTCGTGACCCACCTGAAATTGTCTCATGATTCACAGTTTGGGACCCCTTATGTCCCCTTTGATTACCTTACATGTCAAAGCGCTGGCCTCCTGGGGTGCAGGGAGCCCTGAAGATGTCTCCTTTGGGCTCCCCATACCTCGGAAATTTTTTTTAAAATTGTGACAAACTTCCAATTGCAAACCAGAAGTGTGGTGCAATCTTTTTAAAAAATATTCTGAGGCTTGGGGAGCCCTGCAGAGGCATCCACAGGGCTCCCCACACCCCCAGGAAGCCAGCGCTTTGACACGTAAGGTGATGGAAGCCCCTGGCGTCCCAGGCAGTCACGCAAACCTGGGGATGGCACGGCTGCCTTCTCTCCCTCCCCCACAAGCACCTAAAGGTAAAGGTTTCCCCAAGACCGAATGGTCTAGTCGTGACCGACTGCAGCGGGCACTGCTCATCTCCGTTTCTAAGCTGAAGAGCCAGCGTTTGTCCTAGGACAAGCTTCCGTGATCATGTGGCCAGCATGACTCTACGCCAAGGCGCACGGAAAGCCGTTACCTTCCCCTGAAGTGCTCCCTATTTATCTACTTGCATTTTTAGGTGCTTTCGAACTGCTAGCTTGGCAGGAGCTGGGACAAGCAATGGGAGCTCACTCCGTCGCATGGTCTCGAACTGCTAACCTTCCGGTCAGCAGCTCAGTGGTTCAACCCGCAGCGCCACCACGTCCCCTTACAAGTACTTACAGCTGGTCAAACTCTCCTAGAGAGTTTGAAAACTGCTGCACTGGTGTGTCCCAAACTTCTGTGCCTGGCAGTTCCCTTGACCTACTGGGCCATTCGCTGCAGCTCTCCATTAGGGCTACAACCCTAGACATTGTATCAGGTGGCAGGTTTTTCCTGAGGATTCCACAGCTCCTCTGGCTGGTTTCTGCAGCTTCCTGGGCAGTTACAGCTCACAGTTCGGGAATCAATTTCAATTATATTCAATTATAAAACCTTTATTGGCATTAAAAAAAAGAACAAAAAGGAAGAAAAAGTGTACAATGGTATCAGTTGGTGCCATAATATTACCAACAAAGGGGGGTAATCATAGAGGTATAGTCTGGGAGGGTAATGGGATAGGGGTTTGGGGGAGGGGCTTTGACTTGGAGACCGCAAGTAAAAAATCCACTACCAAGTTAGAAATGGTCTCCGAGTTGTCACTTAGGATAGGAAGAGGATCAGCAAAGGAGGCAGAGAGAGAAGACAAAAAGGGTTCAAGAATTTTGTTTCGTAGGGATTGATGAGCCGGACAACGGAATAGTATATGGTCTAATGTATCTGGCTCAGATGAGCGAAAAAGACAAAGGCTGTTATTGTGTGGTATGTTGGAAAATCTGCCAAAATGAACAGCTGATGGGAAGATGTTTAGCCTCGCGAGCATGAATGCTCTCCTCTTGCTGGGATTAATTAGTTTACTGAAATAGTTTGAGGGGCGGCCAAGTGAGGGGGAGAGGCCAAAAAAGTGGGGAGAACAGGTAGGGTTTAGGTTGGGGAGTAGTAGATTGAGTTCCTGTTCCCAGAGCTTAGATTTAATAATTTGATGCGCTCTGTGGAGGTTAGTATCTGTAAGAGATTCATGGGAGAGATCCAGAGATAAAAGCTTGGCGTCAAGAAGTTTGAACCACTTAGATAAGAAGGGGTCTTTTAATAGGTAGTTTAGTATGGAATCAGGGTGAATATTGAGATGCAGTCAAAGCCAGAACTTAAAGGTAAGGGACCAAGCGGTGGTGGAAGGGAGGTGGATGCCTAATTCGAGTACCAAAGTAGACAGTCTGATTAGGTTAGGGACCCCAAGAATCCTTCTGAGGAATCACTGCATTAGAAGATTACATTTCTCCTTGTTTATGTATCTCTTTGTCAGTCACTTGGTTGTTGTTGTTTTTTCAAAAGAGCATTTTTTTTTTTGAAATAAAAATAATGGATAATGAAGTGGTATCAAACTGGGTACTGCCACAGGGCTGAATCCAAAGAATCATGAGTTGGAGGAAAATAACTGCTAGTGCTCTTCCACAGATGCTTATGGAAAAGCTTGCACAAATGTTTGTGCAGTGCCATAATGGGTACATTATCACAAAGGTCCCCTGAGCCAATCAGAGCTCGGCTCTTTGTGATGTCAGAGGGTTTTTTTTTCCAAGGATTGTTTAAGTCTGGTCCAGAAACTGCCACAGCAGCTCTTGGTCTTCTGGTGCAAAGTAGCATCATGTTCATGCTCATTTTGGACATCCCCTGCCATTACTTCGTTGCAGGGCTGTGGCTTTTGAGGTTCCTGGTTGGTTTACCACTCTCAGGTAAGGGAAAAGCCTTGTAGTGGGAGGAAAGATGAGTTCTGGTGTGACGTAGGGGCTCTGTCAATACCTCACACAAGAACTGAACCTGTTCACCAGTGTAAGAACAAGCTCTTTGGCCTAGAGCTGTGGAACACAAAGGAGGGTAGCCAAAACTCCTCATGTTCAGATGGAGCACCAGACAGTCACTGCCTAACACCTATCTCCCTGCTTCATTCACCCTTTTAACTGGGAGTGAACAGGGGAAAAGTAGCTCTCACTGCCACCACCCAAAGTTAGAGAGCATCTTACACAGAAGGAAGCCTCTCTGGGGAAACCTCCCGCTAGTGAAAAGTAGCCCCCAAACCTAGGGAGTCCCCTAAGCATCAAATAGGAGTGTGGCTGTCTGTAACTGAAAAATAAGAACCTAGGAGTTCCCCCCTCATCCTCAACGTGTTACAGTTGTGCCTCAATAGCCACTGATTCGGTATCCACGGTTTCAGTTATCCACAGATACTATGGATAATGGGACGCCTACTAAAACGATAGGGGAACATTAAACAAGTTTTTTAACCTTGTTGCACTAAAACCACTGATATTCCCCTATCTTTGAAAAGGCATCCCATGGTTTCAGGTATCCACAGGAGGGTTCGGAATGGACCCCCAGCAAAAACCAGGGCATGCCTGTATTCTTTTCCTGCTTGTATAATAGGGCCATAGCCCCACAACCAGGTGCTCAACAAAGGAGTAAATGTGGACCGGTGAGCATTCTCTCAGGGGGAATGGAGGCTTATTGGGTTCTCCACATTCTCACATGGGTTCACATGGTCCTCTGTCTTGTCTTTGCAGTACCATTGACCTACTCTTCCATCATAAAGTATAGCAACATGGTCTGCAAGATATACAGCAGGATGAAGGCTGCAAGAGGGAAGTGGCAGCCAGTGCCCCCTTTCACTATGCACACTGAGCGCCACTTCCCCTTAGCGGCAAACCTAGTTCCATGAAACAAAGTGGGCACAGTTCTGCAGTGGCAGGTCTGCCAACACAAGCAGTATCTCTGATCAGCCTGCTTGCAGATGATTGTAACAACCATCTTTATTTACACGCACACCTACTTCTCACATTTCAGATCAGACCAAATGTATTTGATGCCGATACTGATGTCAAGGCACAATAGGGTAACCTAATGCTTACCTGGTCAGGTTTTGCCCAGATTCTGCCTATGCAAGTTACCCACTGCCCAGTTAGGCAATGCAAAGCCCTAAATTACCAGCTTTCATTTAAAAAGCAACACACACCCCTCAAATCTTGTGAAAGAAATAGGTGGCAAGATATGCAGGGAGAATTCTACCTATTCATGGGCAATCCAACCTTAAGCTACTCAGCACCCACAGTTCCAGTGGTGCCAAACCACTGGATCCTATGGGCATCAAGGATACTGCTAGGGTCTTCTCAGGGTCTTCTCCTTGGCTCTGTGCAGAGTCTGGTACCCCTACGCTATTTTTCCTAAATTGGGAATAGATATGCTCAAACAGGTGATTTTTCTCTTCCTGTGAATATTAGATGCTACAGTCATATTGCCAACCACTTTGGAAAGCTTCCCTAGATGCTGATTTAGCACCCAATATAAGAACCTCCCAATCACCACTTGGGCTAGTAGAACTAGGCTTTGAGCCTATCCTTACTTACCTGGCCATAAGTCACACTGAACTCCATGGGACTTACTACTGAATAGTGACACATAGGATCACACTGCTATAGTTGAATAGCTCTTTAGATCCTGACACATATCTGGATGCAATTTGATATGCTGTGACGACAAGAGCATTTTATTTTTTTTGGGGGGGGGGAACCAAACCAAACAATTTTAAAACAACTTTCTCTTTAATTTTGCAATTATATATAAAAGTTCATAGGATCTCACAGCATTGTGCAAAATTAGTCAAGTGTTGTCATTCTTTCCTCTGTTCACATGGGAGAGGATCTGGTATCCTTAGGTTTAACGTTCAGTCCAAATCAATGGGCTTGAAACATATTTGGGGCTAAGGGTGTGAGGTGACAGATGTACATTTGTAAGAACATAAAAAAGCCTTGCTGGATCAGGCCAAGGGCCCATCTAGTCCAGCTTTCTGTTATCTCACAGTGGCCCACCAGATGCCCGAGGGATCCCTATCGACAAGTCCTGTTAAGTGAAAAATACTAGGATTTAAGACACTTCATTGCTACTGACGTTTTTCCAAGTTAAATCAAAATTATGTTACTTTACTTGCCCTGAATTACAGTAAAGAATAAACTACTGTCTAATACAGTAATAGGGACTGGGCCTTTAGCTTCAATTTTTTCAGGAATTTTTTTTCAGGAAAATATTTATATTAAGAGGGGAAAGGAGTAATTAATATAAGAAAAGTCAAATACAAGAAAGCTGAATGCTTTTGGATACACACAAACAGCATCAGTACAAAAATAAAATCTTCTTATACAATGCATGGTTTATAAAACAGTCTGTTCAGAGTCAGGTCATCTCCAGGGTCAAGTTTACTTGACTTTGTAAGACAGAGCCTGTTTGAAACGTCTTTTGAGGTCTTGCATGTTTGGAGACTTGGGCCGAGGAATGAGAGACGATCTCCTCCGTTCTCCACTGCCACAGCTGTGCTTCTTGCTAACTTCTTTGCAAAGGTACTGAAAGACCTCACACACGCCTTGGCAATTGTCACTGGTGGAGATTTCGAGGAACACGCCACCCAGTTCATTGGCCAACTGCAGGCCATCGTTGGTTGCAACCTGTCTGGAATGAGCCAGGTCTCCTTTGTTGCCTACAATGACAATGGGGATTTTAGCGTCTGGACGGATCTTTCGGATGTGTTGGAAAAGGGGGCGGATGGACTGGTAGCTATGATAGTCTGTAATTGAATACACCAAGAGGAAGCCGTCGGCCCACTTTAGACATCTGGTCAGGGAATCTAACATCTGTGCAACATCTTCTTGCACCTGAAAAGAACAAAGAAAAATACGTCAATTTCTGCAGATGTGTACAAGTTATAAACAGAAATCTCTCTTCAGAAGCAATAATACCGAATGGCTTTCCAAATGCAAGTACTTTGCCTAAAGCCCAATGTGGTTGCTTTGTTCAAAGAGATTCCATTTGCAGCGTTTGTCCCTTGTTAATTCAGCAGTTCAGACAGCACATGTGGCACTGATTGATGGACTGTACCATGTGCTTTTTCTGCCATTGAAACAGCTGTATGCATCAGCTTTAGAGGCTTGTGTGCAATCGTGTAAAAAATTGTGCCTGCTCTTGAGTCCAGAATGCATTTGCATTTCTTCTGCAAATACAATGCATTTCTTCTTCACATGCAAACTGCACTATCCCCTATGCTTCCGATGATGCAGAAACATTCTAAAGTGCTTTAGAATGTTTCTGCAGAAAATAAATAACATACATATATCAAGCCATACCACATTTTAAGACCACTTGTTCTAAAAAGCTACAGTCCTACGATGCACACTTATTTGGGAATAAATGCCATTCAATATAGTGGGGCTTCCAGGATGATTCCATGCCTGTTGACTCATTATCATGCCACATTTTTTTAATCAGGCACAATAATCTAATCAACAACTGCAGCAAAATCTCATTCTTGCAACTGACATTATGTTCCAGGTCTTTTCTGCCCATTTCCTGCTGGCCATTAGCAGCCGACAAAATTATCAGTCCTGGAATGTTACTTGCAGCAATGAATAAATCACAGCAAAGAACATGAAAAGATACCTGTGCAAAGGTGGCTTGACCCGCAGCCCACCGCAGTGAATGGAGAGTTTCTATATCAATATTCAGTGAATGAAATGCACGAGTGCCCATAGAACTAATACATTTGGGAGTGTTTTCTTACCTCAATACAGCCTGGGGTGTCCTGAATTTGCAAGAACATTTGGTCACCTTCTACAGGAACAAGTCTTGAATACAGGTTCCCTGTGGAAATAAGAATGAAAGATGATTTAGAAAGGGATGCACTTTCTACAAAAAGAAGTGGGGAGGGAATGGGAAATACAAGACAGGCACTATTAAACAGAGGGTACTGCCTCTTCTACGCGACTGTTGAGAAAAGGAATCAGAGAGTACAATCTTTCCTGTGCTGGCAAAAGAATCTTCTTGGAGCTTGATAAAGCTCTTTGAGACATAAACGGGGTGGTGTGGGGGAAGCTGGATAAGGGCTAAGGACCCAGATATCAAAACAGAACTCCCAATCCATGCACTCAGAGACGTCACCCAACCTCTGCAAAGAGTTGTTTAAAAATAGACACTCACCTGTGTTAGGCTCATAGTCTCCAATAAACCTCCTGGTCAAGTACCGCACAATCATAGCTGAAAAGAAGCAAAGTCCTTGGGTTACTAATGGAAGATCGGAGACTCATCAGTCCACAGAGCTAGTAAACAAACAGCACTCGCAGAAAGCCTTCTCAATGGATTGCTTAGAATAGATACATCAACAAGCAGAGAGGAATATAACCTTGGTCTCCTTAGCTACAACTACCAGCTTTTCGTGTCTGCGCGTCGAGGAATTTCTTGCTAACACGCATTTAAAGACACACTTCCTTAAAAAAATGGAGTCTGTCTAAAGGAGAACTCTGTCCCACCTGAACATCTTCACTGACTCTTTGAGGGCAGGGGGACCAAAAACACTCTGCTTCCAAGCTGTTAGTAAAGCATTTTCCCACTAGGAAACGACGGGTGATGTGGTGACGTTCCAAGCGGGGGCAAAATGCTAAGTTTTGCAGGAGCCTGAGCTTCTGGGTAAAGCGGCCCCTCCCCCTCGTCTTCACAGCCATTCGCGGCTCTGCTTTACCCAGAAGCTCAGGCTCCTGCAAAACTTAGCATTTTGCCCCCGCTTGGAACGCCACTGAGGTGATTACCTGCATATACATAGCATCTTTATTGTCCCAAACTACTTGCCTCCCCATTGCAGCCCCTCAAGCCCAGCCGCCCTACGAAGCAGACTCAGATCGCCGGCGCTTACCGCTTTTCCCGACGCTCCCGGTTCCGAGCACCGCCAGTTTGATGTCCTTGACGAGGTAATCCGAGGGGCACTCCTGGATCGGTGCTAAGAGATAGTTCTGGGCCATGGTCGCCAGCCTCATGGGGAAGACGCTCCCCTCCCCGAGACAAGGGAATCCGGCTTGGCCACGATCGAGCCCGAGCCCGAGCCCCACAGCCGCCCTCGTGGCGGGCAGCTGGCAGCTTTGGGCGCGACGGCGACCGGCAAGTAATGGGAAGAGAAGAGAAGCGCGGCGCTTCTGCGATGCTGCCTCTGCTGGGCTGCCATAAAGCGCGCGGCGCTTTTAAAGGGTTCCTCCGAGCCGCCTCCGCCTCCTCCCCGCGCCGCCTTGGCCGCTTATGGCACTGGGCAGGCTGGAGCCCCGCGCCTGTGGCTGCGTGCGCACGCGGCAGGCGGCCGTGCGCACGCCAAGTCGCTCTGAGCGCCAGCCGCAGACAATGGGAGCTCCCCGGGTTGGGCAAGAGGTTGGCGGCGGAAGCTGTTCGTCAAGGCCGAGCGGCGGTGGCGGGTTGCAAAACCCGGGGCTCTGGTGGGTTGGCGCCGTCGGGCAGGCAGACGAGGTCAGTCCTGCAGCCCGATCCACGCAGGTTGGTTCGGAAGTGAATCTGCAGCGAGGCTGCCTGCCAAGGACGGCAGCAGCCTCGTCGCTTTTGCACCTGCAGCTTCAAAAGTGGGTTCCGCTCCCCTCCCTCGCCTGCCTTCATTCATTGCTTTTTTAAAAAGGGCATTTGTGAGATAATGCAGACGCTGCACAGTCCTTTGTATGCTTCAGCTGGAAGTGGGACTCAGGGCGCAATCCTAACCAACTTTCCAGCACTGACATACCTGTGCCAGTGGGGCCTGTTTTGCATTCTGCAGTGGAGTAGTAATCATGGAGGCCTCCTCAAGGTAAGGGAATGTTTGTTTCCTTACCTTGGAGCTGCATTGCCCTTACCCCTGTGCTGGAAAGTTGGTTAGGATTGCGCCCTCATGTGCGGACTAAGCCTGCAGTCCTATACACAGTTTCCTGGCAGTTTCTCCACTCAACACAACAGAACTTATTTCTGAGTAGACATGCATAGGATTGTGCTGCAGGGGGGGCAAATCCCTGGTACTGAGCGAGTTCAGGTCATTTGGAGCACCGCTGAATACGGGGGGACGGGACTTCTTTCCAAGACTCCTAGTGCATCATTCATGGTTTCAAGCTGACAACTTTGAATATGTTGCCATCGGAAATGCAGTGTGAGCCACAACACATACTTGCATCTGGCTGGCAGAGGCCCAGCCTGTGTGGCTTTAGAGTAAGTATTCCTAGCTAAACCCTGGCCCAAGCAGAGAATCTGTTTCTGTGGACTTTAGTAATGCCTAACTCACACACACACACACACACACACACACACACACACACACACACACAC
>JAJKFI010000030.1:9233470-9253290 GCA_029204185.1 Lerista edwardsae
CTCACATGTGTGCCCGGGTGTTTATATGTCCCATCCCTGACCCCCTCCCACTCACATGTGTGCCCGGGTGTTTATATGTCCCGTCCCTGACCCCTCCACTCACATGTGTGCCCAGGTGTTTATATGTCCCGTCCCTGACCCCCCCCACGAACATGTGTGCCCGGGTGTTTGTATGTCCCATCCCTGACCCCCCCACTCACATCTGTGCCCGGGTGTTTGTATGTCCCATCCCTGACCCCCCCCACGAACATGTGTGCCCGGGTGTTTGTATGTCCCATCCCTGACCCCCCCCACTCACATGTGTGCCCGGGTGTTTGTATGTCCCATCCCTGAGCCCCCCACACTCACATGTGTGCCCGGGTGTTTATATGTCCCATCCCTGCTGCTGTACTGTTTCTGTTGCTCTAGATGTAGTAGCCCTCTGTTTCATATCCTGTAGCTGTTTGTGACGCTGCTGTACTCTTTGTGTTGCTCTAGATGTAGCAGCTCTGTCTCTCTTATTGTGTAGTCTTTTGTCACGCTGTTGTACTGTTTCTGTTGCTCTAGACGTAGCAGCTCTGTGACGTTACGTTGCAAGTCATTTTTTTTTCCCCTCAGGTGTTTCCTGTATATGCTGTTGTTTCATCTTTGTAGCCTTTGGTTGCACCTGCCCAATTCCCTTACATTACACAGTGAAAGTAAACTTTCAGAGAGAGAGCAACAGCCACAGCACCTTGTGCCAACTGTCCACTGCCAAGCAGGGACCGCCCACATTTCCACAGAACACATTTCCCTGGCCCTGTATCCGATTGGCTGCTGTTTGTCTTCAACTGTCAAGAGTTCAGTTGCTGCCTGAAGATTCCGCATGTCATTTGCATCTCATCATGTCATCATCAGAGCCTCGGAATGCTGGGGTTCAGCCCATAGCCGTCCATAGAGAACCACAAATTCGCTTGTACCCGCGCCCGTGGGGGCGCGATCCGTTCCAAAACCGTGCAGCGATGGTTTCGGGGGGGCCAAGGCACCCGCGTGCCGAGTTTGGCGCAAATCGGTCCAGGCGTTGCGGAGCCTATGTGGAACAAACATACACACATACATACACACATACATACATATGCTCTTCTTTATATATATAGACTAGCTTTTATGTACCCGGCTTCGCCCGGGTGTTTATATGTGCCATCCCTGACCCCCAGCTACTCACCAGGCATACAGATGGCCCATTTATATGTCCCATCCCTGACCCCCCTCACATGTGTGCCCAGGTGTTTATATGTCCCATCCCTGACCCCCCACTCACATGTGTGCCCGGGTGTTTATATGTCCCATCCCTGACCCCCCACTCACATGTGTGCCCAGGTGTTTATATGTCCCATCCCTGACCCCACCCCCACTCACGTGTGCCCGGGTGTTTATATGTCCCATCCCTGACCCCACCCCCACTCACGTGTGCCCGGGTGTTGACATGTCCCATCCCTGACCCCCCCCCACTCACATGTGTGCCCGGGTGTTGACATGTCCCATCCCGGACCCCACTCCCACTCACATGGGTGCCCCGGTGTTGACATGTCCCATCCCTGACCACACCCCCACTCACATGTGTGCCCGGGGGTTGATATGTCCCATCCCTGACCCCACCCCCACTCACATGTGTCCCTGGGTGTTGATATGTCCCATCCCTGACCCCACCCCCACTCACATGTGTGCCCGGGTGTTTATATGTCCCATCCCTGCTGCTGTACTGTTTCTGTTGCTGTAGGTGTAGTAGCCCTCTGTTTCATATCCTGTAGTTGTTTGTGACGCTGCTGTACTGTTTGTGTTGCTCTAGATGTAGCAGCTCTGTCTCTCTTATCGTGGAGTCTTTTGTCACGCTGCTGTACTGTTTCTGTTGCTCTAGATGTAGCAGCTCTGTGACGTAGCATTGCAAGTTGTTTTTTTTCCCCTCAGGTGTTTCCTGTGTACACTGTTGTTTCGTCTTTGTAGCCTTTGGTTGCACCTGCCCAATTGCCTTACGTTACACAGTGAAAGTAAACTTTCAGAGAGAGCAACAGCCACAGCACCTTGTGCCAACTGTCCACTGCCAAGCAGGGACCGCCCACATGTCCACAGAACACATTGTATCGGTTTGCCTGCGTGAAACCTGTTTGCTGTTGTTTGTCTTTAACTGTCAAGAGTTCAGTTGCTGCCTGAAGATTCCGCATGTCATTTGCATCTCATCATGACATCATCAGAGCCTCGGAATGCTGCAGCTCAGCCCATAGCCACCCATAGAGAACCACAAATTTGCTTGTACCCGCGCCCGTGGGGGCGTGATCCGTTCCAAAACCGCGCAGCGATGGTTTTGGGGGGGCCAAGGCACCCGCATGCCGAGTTTGGCGCGAATCGGTCCAGGCGTTGCGGAGCCTATGTAATGTGGAACAAACAAACACACATACAGGTGTTTATAGGTGTCTATTAGTACGGCATGCTTAACACAGCTATCGTTTCTTCCATCGCATTTTGAATCAAGTAAAACTATGTATGAAGAAAAGTGACTCAGCCTCAAAGACAAGGTGAGCTCAAGTGAGAGATGCGCAGGTGAAATGAAGAAATTAAGGTTACACGTGACCCAAGATGGAATAGCAGTAACAAGGGAAGAACGTCCTTTCAGAAATGGAAATTTATTAAATACTGTATGTGAAAGGAGGAAAACAAAAGGTAGATTAGTTGGAGAATGAAACAAATCCCTCCAGATCAAGACTATGGCCTCTTAAAACACAAGATCCCTAAGGGATTGCAAAAAATACAGTTGTGTGGCAGTCTCCCAAGACCTTCCTTGGAGTCCTTCCACAAGTTTATCCTATGAATATCATTGGGAATACAACGATCTGTGGGGCAGGCATAGACATGCTATTCTATGTCTGATACGCTCAAACTAGCTGCCTTTTCATCATGGTGGGTGTTGCCAGCTGAAGCCTAAGGAGGTCCCAGCAGCAATGGACCACTTCCAATGCTTACTGGACAAGACTGGATTTTGCAGCATTGTGGTTCTCCATTCATTGCTCAGACAAACTGTTCCATTTAATTGCCACCTTTTGGTGATAGCTAAAATCAACACTTAGGAACATCCTGCAGTCTGAATCCACCTGGGTTTGAGTGTTTAAATTCTTCACATGCTGGTAGCCATTTCAGTCCTGGAAGAAATGCACACAAGTTCTCCCTGTCATTGGAACAGTATGGTGGACTAGATGGATATTTGTCTGGTAGTCCAATAAGACAACTGCCCAATAAGACATTGCCCAATATTGTCAGCTTTTCTATTCATTTAAGTGGCACTGTTAATTTTTAAGAAAGCTACTGCAACTAGCTTTGCCTGCCTATCTTTACCCAAGAGGACATTTACTCTAATGGCTTGGCTTTTCCAAAGAAAAGTTTCATCCTCTTATAAAGATGCTTAGTTCATTCTGACTCCCCCATCCTTGATCTTTTTTTTGGTGTCTATTAGTACGGCATTACAGAATTACCATTCTGCTATTACCTGTATTTGTTGCTTAACTTTGCGTGGTTAAAACAGAAGTGCCATACGGACAGAACTATGATCATTATGATTCAGCAGGGTGCAAAACTGTTCTGGGACCACTTCCCCCATCCCATGATGCAGGAAAAAGGGCCATCTTTCAGTGGCCTACAATGCTTGCCTCTGCAATTGCCAAGATTCAGTTCCTTGCAGCCCTGATTAAAAGGATCTCAAGTAGAAATGCTGGAAGGGTCTCCATCTGAGACTTTGGAAAGCCACAGCTGGTCTTCTGAGCAGGAACTACAGAACCAGAGAGGCCAGCTCAGTCACAGGGAGCTTCATGCATTCTGCCAAATGCAGTTCTCCCATCTTTACCTACACTTCTCCCCGCCTCATGATCTTTTGTTATTCCTTTTACATATTGATCTAAAGGGGGGAAAAAATCACAATGCTGTTAGAGACGCCTATGAACACAGAGCCAGATCATTGGCCCATCAAAAGCCCAGCGGTGCCAAGCAGCAGCACACTGTCAAGGAGCTCCACATTGGGGCATGTCACAGACCTACCTGCAGATGTTGGTGACTGAACCTGGGATATTCTACATGCAAGGCTTATGCACCATCCCTAGACTAATGCCATACCTAGAGTTCCTTGCTCATAAATACAGGAGGTGGCAGGAGGTATGGACTGATGATTGAGCTGCTGGCACTGCCTGAAGCTAAGCAGGAGAATCTGTAGTTTGTTTTTGGATGGGAGATGGCAACAAGCTGCAGTACCTGTGGTGGCAGAACAGAGGCGCTGTGGAGATGATTACTCACCACAAGGGTGAGTTGAGGGGGAGTGTGAGAAGGCCAGCTGGCAAAAGAACGGAATAAGACCTTGAGGACCTGTCCAGGCTTGACTTGCCATTGCCTGCTGAGGCTTGATGGCACGCAGCCAAAAGGAGAGAACCACACTATGAATGTTATATCTGGGACTGAGGATTGGCAGATCACAAGAATACTGTAGATTTGTTTTTTTTTAAAAAAACACCATTAAAAAATGGTGCTTTAGACTAGCCTGCTCATGTCAGCCGCCTTGGGCATTTGCTTCGGCATGGGAAAGGCGGGGTATAAACTCTTCAGATAAATAAATAAAAGGCATGAAGAATTATGCATGACTATGCCTAAAACACAAAACACTATTGATAAGGATACATTGGAAGGATGTTTTATAAACTTGTTGGAACATGCTGCTTATTCTTAAGAAAACTGCAATTTCCGAATTCCCTTTGGGAACTTATTATTTGCATACGGAGATCCATCCAAAGTTAACAAATCCAATTTTGAAATGAAGCATAGCAGGCATATAGTTCACACTTTGCCTCCTAATATAGTGGCACATATTTGAATCATTAAACACACAGATTTACCCATAGTGAGAACCAGTGGCTCCAATTTCAGACACAGCACAAGCAAGTCAGGCTGAATATTAGCAACTAACACCTGTGCAGTTGCAATACTTCATATTCCAGACTCGTACTCCCAATTCTTCCAAACCATTTAAAACTCTGGCCAAACTAGACGTTAATCACATCATTTGGTCCTTTGTTTTTAAATCCAAGCAGCCTGTGGAGGTGAGGTGGACACACAAAAATTTAAGGCAGCATTTCCAAAACTGTGAGCCATGACTCCCTGGGGAGTTGTGGAAGCCCGCCAGGCGTGCTGTGGAATCCTTGCAAAAAAAACCTACAATGTATAGGGACATGGTGGTGCTGTGGGTTAAACTGCTGAGCTTGCTGACCGGAAGGTTGGCAGTTTGAGACCACGCGACTGAGTGAGCTCCTGCCAACCTAGCAGTTCGAAAGCACGTAAAAATGCAAGTAGATAAATAAGTACCACTTCGGTGGGAAGGTAAACGGCATTCTGTGCCCTTTGGTGTATATGCCATTCTGTGCACATGACCACAAAAACTGTCCTCGGACAAACGCTGGCTCTTCAACTTAGAAACTGAGATGAGCACTGCTTCCCTAGAGTCAGTCACAACTAGAACATTCGGTTGCGGGGAAACCTTTACTTTTTATACAATGTATAGGATTGTAGCCCTAATGGGGAGCCATGGCCAATGGCCCAGTAGGTCAAAGGAACTGGCAATCAAAAAAGTTTGCAAACCATTGATTGAAAGCCTTCCCCCCCCCCCATCCAATTGTAATGCCTACCGAGTGTGGCTATTAACATTGCTTTGAAGAGCAAACAAACAGAGCCAGATTGCAAAACTTTTTTGGTCCTCACACAATTCAAAGGGGTTGTGGCAATCCTGGACAGCAGCAGCAAAGACCAGGAACACAGCCAACAGAGCATCCTGGACAGCAACTAGCTTTACAGGACAGAGTGGCCTTCCCCATCATAGACAGCCAACAAATCCCATTCCCACAGGCCTCCCACATCTCTTGCTATTAGGTTGGCAGCCGGAAGTTCAGGAGACTGAATTTGGCTTTGGAATCTCGTCATCAACTCCCAAACGTATCTGCACTCCTACTTCTCCCATGCAATGCTATCAGTTCTTCCCCATTTCTCTAGTTTCCAACCTTTTTTGCACCAGGACGCCTTTTTCAGGTACGACAACCTGTCAGGATCTCCATAAGGCCAAGGGCCAGAACTGATGTCATTAAGTAGGAAGTGATTGTTTTTAATCAATCACACTTTTTGAATGTTCTGAATGCTTTGTATCTAAGTGATGTTTGAGTTTCGAGTTCAATGATTGATTCAGCACCCAGAACAACTTTGCACATTACGGCATTGTGGCTTCTCTATGCTATTGCTGATCAAGGTGGTAAAGCCAAAATTTAGTCTTCAGAGTATTTATGCTCCTCCCCGTTTGTGGAGATTCACTCAGGCGTGCACATGGAAGGCGTGACATGCCCACTCAGAAAGAGCCCCGGATGAGACTTCATCACACACATATGCACAAAGCAAGACGAGCCCATAGCAAGGCTGATGTCTCTTGCAGCCACAAGTCTGGAGGAAGTGGCAGTTTAATGAGGAAGCCTCTTCCCTAGCCAAAATGAAGCTTCCAAGATACTAGTGCCCAGCTTTTTAAGATGGCTGCCCCAAGCTCTTCACGGCCCCCTGAAAATCGCTTTGCAATCACCTGAAATTTGATTTATGACCCCCAGCTTGGGAACCACAGCTCTAGTTTGTGGCAAAGCCACAATAAGGCACAGTGGAGGGGAACACCCCTAGTAATGCTATAGAGTACATTACTAGAATGACCTTATCACACTTCTCTCATTAGGCACATTTGTCAGAAGCTAAATTACCACTAAGCAAGCATCTTGAAACATGCTCAGGATCTTACACAACAGATTCCCCACTGGACAAGCGGATATGAAAAGGGTTACCTGAAGAAGTAGAAAGCTTGTAAACAACCTATTTATAACATGATCCTTCACCTGTGGCCTTCTGCAGCTTCAGTATTTTTACCAACTTCAAGCATGACAGCAACCTTCGCATTACATGAAAAACATGTTGGTGTTGCATAAGTACAGGGAGTCATTGCTCTACTTAGAAGGTATTTGATAATGGCAGCATTTCAGTATTTTCTACCTGTAAAACACTACTTATTTGTGAATGCATCAGAACCAGCTCTCCTCAGCTGTCACTCTCATTTGAAGCATAAAACTAATTTTATTGCCAAGTAACAAAACATTATTTACTCTTATCTTCCAAAACATAAACCAGTGTTTTACTATCCAAATTATAACCACCAAAATCAATGTACAAAGAAGGTCTACAAGTCAAAATGAAGTGTACTTCAGTGGCACACTTGCTTTGATTTAAATGAAGGAACTTCATAAGAGTCTAGAAAGAATTTCTTGCGGCATGGATGGTGAAATAAAATGAAAATTAGACGGGCCAATTATGGGCTCTATTCATCGCTCTTAACTGTCATCAGAGTTTCTGCCTGTAATTCAACTCCACACTCATTCCAAACTGCATTTTTTCAATAAAACAGGACTTGCTGTTCAGAAATAAACACAAACACTCCAACATGTATTTCAGTCCTCTATGAGAGATTTTATTTTGTTTATATAAACTATGCCATAAATTCGTATGGAATTGGTTCCAGAAGTTCTGGCTCTTTGCCATTGGTTCTCACAAAGTGTGCTACTCTTGGAGGCGCAGGCTATATGGGAGGAAGGAACAAGAGTATTACTGGGGGGAAGGAGAACAGTAGCATACATTTCAATATTCATACCGTAACAGTAATCTAATACCTGCTTTCAGTAATAGCGAGAAGTTTATTAAGAAAGCTATTATTTGTGTAAATAACTGTACATTTACCATGTACAATCTGTGTGCCTTCTCTGAATGTTTCCACTTCTGTGGAAATATAGTTCTCACATCTCAAATGTAAAATACTTTAAACCTAAGGAAGCCAATAGTACATTCTCTGCTACAGAGGCATACTGCCACCAAAACTGGAAGTTGCACATAGCATTATGACTAGTAGCCATTGATAAGCTTGTCCTCCATGATTCTGTCTAATGACTGTGCTCCCTTGTTGCAACCCTTAACAGGCCAAGTCATGTTTGCATTAGTTAACTGTACACAGTATAGCAATTCTCCCATATTACATGTACTTAGGGTATTTATTTACAGTGTAAGTAGACTTTTTCACATTTTTGTACTGCCCTTCCTCCAAAGAGCTCAGAATGGTTTTTCTAACAACAATCTTGTGAGGCAGGTTAGGCTGAAATATAGGCCAATGTGACCCAGGAAGTTTCATAACTGAATGGGGATTTGAACCTGAATTCTAAGGCCAATGCCAGAACCATTACGCTATCCTGGCTCCCAAGTGCAATACAAAGACTAAATACAAGCGAAAAAACTCTGACCAGGCAGAAAAGTCTCTGCTAGTACAGACCAGTCCTCAATATCTGCAGGGGTTCCACTCCAGAAACCCTGAGGGTGCCAAAACCCACAGATATTCAAATCTGCTAAAAAGTCTCTTTAAATTACAGTTTAAAAACTGCTTTTTTTTAATTCACAGGATTAGCAGGGCCCTTCTAATCTACAATGGCCATTTGCAGTGAATCAAATCCACAGGTGAAAAAACCAAAGATGAGAAAGTCCAACCGTATTTATGACTGTTCAAAACTTAGCTTTCCTTAAGACGTGACACATTGACATTCGCTGTCTGGTACTTCTACACGCCTACCTGGTTCCCCATCACAGTGTTCAAATGCCTTGGGCTCTTCCTATTTCAAAGAATAACTTAATGGCTTAAGGTGTGTCTTTGGCCACATGCATCTCATTAGTACAGTTAATATATTACCTGGCGTTTTAATGGAAACCAAGTGCCTTTTGCCTTTGCCTCCTTTTTCTTTCTTTCGTTTTCCTTTACACGCTGCAAGAAACTGTCTCTGCTCTTAGAGTGCTTAATATGCTCAATACGCACATTAATTCTCTTGGCAAGAATCTTGCCCCTAAAAAGGAAGACACAAACATTGTTCATGTGTCAGAAAAAACAATATTTCAACACTGTCAGTAGAGTGAAACTGGCCTTCTGGTCTCAAAGACCAGGCAAAGCAGCAATCTCTCTCTTCACCTGACCAACTCAGATTGGTGCAGGAATACGCAAACTTTCAGGTTCTGTAGTACTCTTCAAAATCTGTTTCCTTTGACAGGATCCAAGCCAATTAAGTATAATCTGGCTGGGTTTTAAAAGGATATTCTTTTTATCCCACCTGAATGGCCAGCAAAGACAAAAGATGTCTAACTGGCAAAGTGAAGGGGGAGATAAAAATCCATCAATGCAACCAAACTTCAAATAAAATGAAGAAGTCAGCAAGTAGCAAATAATATACTTACTTAACCTTCTTGTTCACAATAATGCCCACAGCATGCTGAGTGATGTTGTACACTCTTCCTGTCTTGCCATGGTAACATTTATGAGGCATGCCTTTCTGAACTGTACCCATGCCCTGTTCATAAAAGAAAATACACCTGAAACTTTATCCCAGATTGAAGTGACAAATGTCTGAAACTGAAACTGCAGCTACTGAATAAGTAAAACTGATTTTACTAATATTCCTGAGAATTTGCCTGAAATAGTTGCCAGTAAGAGAAAGTCATTTCATAACTGCTGGAGCAGTTCCCAGTACTGAACATAGGGTTGGACTTGATTACCTCCAACGACCTTTCCAACTCTTTACATTCTAAGGAGTTTACTATAATTTTCTTTAGATCTAATATCTTTATGATTTGTTGTTTTGACCCAAGTCTTCCAACAGGAGCTTCTCAAACAAAAGTTCTCCACCCAAGATTAGCATATCAAACTGCCACTATGTTTTGGACAACATTTACACAGTATTCCCATGAAAGCACACAACAACAGCTTCTTGCACTTGCTCACTGATGCTTTTGCAAAAAGCCCTATCATGCAATAGTCAAGTAAATGAATAAGTTTGCCAAAATACATGTAGCTGCCAGTCTTATGTACAAGCAAGGCCCAATGAGGCCCAATGAGTCATGCTTGCTATAAATTTCCCCATTTTAAAATTATTCAAGCAGGCAAACAAAATTAAATACATTGGAAAGTCTGAGAACATCTCTGGCTTGCTTTCAGTGCCGGTGAAATTTGCTCACTTTGCTATTACTAAAGCAATCATAGGAGGCATTCATCATCAAGCACCAGAGTGTCAAGACCCAAAGGTTTAGAAGAAAAATGCTCCAACAGGACACAAAACGTAACATTAATAATGTTTTGGATAAATGGCAGTATCGGAAACCAAAAAGGATCCTCCAACAAACTTACATCTAGGAAGTATTTGATGTATCTGATTCCATGAGAATAATGAAACTCTTACTTTCTGCCGTAATAACACTTAGTTGTATTACATTGCCATGTATATTTTCATACAATGTGGTGATTGACAGCGTAAGAGATATCCAAATGTAGCACAAACCTAGTATATTAGGGCAATCACAACACCTAGTAAGTAGTATTTCATGGAAATTGTTTTAACAGGACAACAAGAATACCATGAGCCAACATTAAGATCGGAGCACCATTTTAAAAACAAAGAATATACCTTGATGTCCACAATATCACCCTTCTTATAGATGCGCATGTAAGTGGCCAAAGGGACAACACCTATTATGAAAAGACAATGCAAGAATGTAACAGTTTTACTGGAGGTGTTTGATAAATACACATTTGGAAACCACTCAAGAGCTTTTCAGAGGAATCTATGAGGTGCCTGTTAATTTATGTTAATTTGGCTACTGCAATATCTAGCAAGGTGTCTTATAAACAGCTTTCAAATGTCTTAAAGTTGTAAAGTGTGAAAGTAAAGCTCAGACTATAATGAGCAAGCAGGCATTCTCTCTCCCCCCCAAAGCGCCTGCTGCTATATAGTATCCCAAATAAAGAATGGGGTTCAATGTCCTTTTCTTAACAATGACCAATAGAGGAAAACAAAGTAAAAGCTGGAATTCTCTAAGGCAGCGGCCACAGATATTACATTTTTCAGCACCTTAAAGATGTTCCACGAACACTGTTAATTCTCATCCCATGTGTTTTACTAGAACATTAACAATTAATTAGGCCTTCTCCTTAGTGATGAGTCTTTCAAACAGGGCTACTAGATGTACATAGAACAGCATTTCCTCTAAAATTGTTATTAGCAAAACACCAACTAAAAGGGGTGGGGTGGAGATTATGAGGACTGTAAAAATTTGTAAGGGAAGTCACTATGCAGCTCAGATCACTTCGGAGAGATAATCCTAAGTGGGTGTTCTAACTAATGCAGGTTATTTTTGCATCACTGAAGGCAATAATTTCCTGGCCAAATTAGCTGGCTCTACAGTTACTTACCATGTTTGCGGAAGGGTCTTGAGAACATATAACGTGTCCCCCTTCTCTTCCCCTTTGTGTTGGTCATCTTGACGGATTACTAAAGAAACATGCATAAATAAAATTGAGATGCATTCATCACCTAGATAACAAAGAGATACCCATTACCAGCATCACAAAATACACCATCTAAATATTTAACTACAGTCAGTCCTCACTGTCCACTAGGATTAGATTTCTTGAAATCTTCATGGTAGCGAATTTACAACCTCATTAATCCCATAGGATCAAGGGTTGGTTAAGTGCAAGGGTACCTTTATCTGCCATAAGAACCATCCAGCACAGGAAGTTCCAAAAGATCTCTGAATGCAGAACACGTCTTCCAGAGGATGCGGGGATCTTCAGAATAGCACATGCGACCAGCATAGGCCCTTTAAAAACATGGCCAGTTGGCAAATTTTAAAGGGGTCAGCGCTAGTCACAGGTGCCATTCTTATGGTCCCTGCACAGTGGATAAGTAACAAATCTGCCCCTCACAGATAAGAAAAATTGCAGATTTTGCATATAAAGTGCACTGACTGTATTATGCTAATTTTGGATTATGTCTAAGGATACAAGCAGAAGAATAGTTCATACTTTAACGGCCTGAGCAGCAACAAGCCTTATTAGAACAGAGATTACCTCCAGAAGGAGGAGACTGAGCACATTTTCTCAAACTATTCACCATAAAACATCATACAAATTGAGAGCAGATTCCTGTACACCTGCTATTAATGGCTATCCTCCAACAAAGATGCCCTAACCAGCAAGATTCTGTGCCACTCCTGGACAGGAGAAGGCAACCACAATACCAAAAACAAGTTATACTTTCATTCCTGTTTCCCTCTCCTATGGAGCACTGCTTCCTGCTCTCCTGAACAGCAAAACAGAGATAAACCATCTCAAAGCATGCAGTGCAATAGGTGTATTATGTACATATTTGAGTAATTCTTCCAGCATGGAACATGTTTGCTAAAACCAACACACAAACAGTTCACAGGTTCATTTACTCCCCAAACTGTTCAGATATTCCAGCATATGCTTCAATTAAGAACAAGAAAAAATAACAGATAACTCTTTGTTATTAAGAGTAGGAACAGAGAGCGAGAAATTTCTTGCCATGACCAACAGCCCCAAATATAGCAAAGAATTCTGCATCTCAAAAACTGAGAGCTGTAACTGCCTGCACACATGAGAACCTCATAGGTAACTTTTGGAACAGCTACTTTCAAACTGCAACCAGTTTTGGTGGGCTGCAAAGCTGGCCCAACCTGGATGCTGCAAGGCATTCTGGCCATGATGTGCCCCAGAGTGCTTTGCAGCTTTACATGCTGGGGCATGACCTGGAAGCTGTAAGGCATTCTGGGACACGATGCAACCACTGCAGCCAACGAAGTGGGCCACAGCATTAAAATCTGAGAACCACTCAAAAATTTGATTAAAAAATAATGACCAGTAAGCCCCATCTTACACTGTCAGCCTTCTCTTACACAAACCTAATACACAAACCATAATACAGCGGTTCTCAAACTCTCCAGGAATTTGAGAACCAGTGTGAGTACTTATGGGGGGGCAGAGAATTGCAACAACGCAATTACTACGGATCGAATTGCTGCAGAGCATAAATCAGGGCTGGGGGAATTTACCAGTGCCTGCCCCAGAATCATTTTGGGTTGGGAAGCCCTGCAGACCCCTCTGCAGGGCTCCCTCTGTGTTTAAGAAGTTAAAAAAACCATTGTGACCCACTTCTTGGTCACGATCACGAAACCAGAAATGGGTTGCGACTGCAGATAATGTTACATATTTGGATGAAAGAGTGGAAAATTAGCTTGTTAAGAAGGTGGCTACAGATTTCCCTTAGTCCAAAAACTGTTCTGTCCTGAGAGCATTCAAACATGTAACTCCCAATACCGACTCCTACAGTTGCACCACTTTAACCTGAAACTGACACTGACTCAGACCCAATACTACGCATTTCTACTCAGAAGTATGTTCCATTGTAGTCAATGGGGCTTAGTCCCAGGTAAGTGTGAATAGGACTGTGGCCTTAGACTATTGGTCAAGTAGCCTAGCACTATTTGCCGCGATAGTATGTCGCCTTATCCTTTTCGTATGCGGGCCTCTCAATCCCGGAGATACCGTGTCTGCAAAGCCTACTCTCTACACTACGGCCTCTCCCTAACGCCACTAAATACACTGCGGAGGAGAATTCGTCTTAAAGAAGAAGGAAGCGGTGCAGAGGCTACGTTTGTATGTAGGAGGCCTCAGCCACGAGGGGAGCCTCAGCCTGCGCCACGTGCGCCTGGAGATCCCCCACTCTAGCGGAGCCCCGCTTCCCTCGGGCTAGCGCAGGCCCCTCGACTGCCCACGAGCCCCCCCCCCCCCCCCGGCCCTCTCACCGCCCCCCCCACATTCCATACAGCCTTCGCCTCCCTTTTCTCCCTTCCCATCTCATCCCTGCACACCTCGCCGCTTCCCGCCACCCCTTCACGGAGCTCCTCTCGCCCAGCGCCGCCAACCCAGCCAGCCTTCCTTCCAGCCGCTCCCTTCCCCCACCCCTCCCACCGTACCAGGGCGCCACAGACCCCTCCGAAGCACTACTCGGGTGTCAAAAGCCGAGCAGCCGAGAGCACCCGCGTACCTAGAAAATGGCGACGAAGGCCGAAAGGAAAGAGGGCGGGGCTTCCACAGCCCAAAGCGACTTCCTTCCGGAACGGGGGCCTTGGTCATTACTACCGTCTTTAAAGCTGCCTGCCTGAAAAGGGTGCAAACATTCGCGCGCAAAATAAAAGGAAACGGGGACCGCAGCCTCTAGGTGGCAAAGAAACGAATGATCCGCACCTCGGTGGTAATTGCACTACAAGTTTAAGCAGGCAGTTATGAAGACGAACTTGAAAAAGCCCCCCCCCCCCGGAGCCTTGTGGTGGAAAGGGGAGAAGGAGGGACTTGGGCAGTGGGCGGCTAAGCAAAGGCCAGGGGCTTATAGTCACGGGCCGCTACAACGTCGTTACTTACAGTGCGAATAAATTCTTAACAATGGTTCATGTTTAACTGCGTAGCTGTTCTGAGGATGAGTTGGTGACTGGTTCGGACTGGGCTAGAAATGCAATTGTTTTCTGATTGATTAGTAATCTCCTTATCGCCTGTGTATTTGGTGGCTTTTGTGTTTTGAGGAGTGTATAGGATGCTAGTCAATAAGGATCAGCTTACCCACTGCCACGAATGAAGGGTAGGGTTTTTCTATTACTGCAGCTATTCCCCAATGTAGCATTTTTCCTTGTAGGCATAGGAATGGCATATATGGCTAAAGTACAGTAGAAGAGAGCACTCCAAAACACCAAGTTAAGCCTGCTTTCTCTCTCCTGGTATAAAAAGGCTATTAAACATTAAGAGCCCAATCCTATGCAAATCTACTCAGAGGTAAGTATCATTATAGTCAATTGGGGCTTACAATACTCCCAGGAAACTGTGGGTAGGATTGTTGCCTAACGCTGCAATCTTATCCACACTTACCTGGGAGTAATATAAGGGCAGTTGACTATAATGGGATTTACTTCTTAGTTGACATGCATAGCATTGGACTCCGTCTACACAATTTCATCCCATCATCTGTACCCCAGCCTATGTTTTGTTTCTTAGCTATACTAAGAGACCATAGTGGTAGAACTAGCACATGCAGTATAAAAGGTTTGAAAAAGATTGCTGCCTGAGATTTCCAAATCTTGGTGCTGCAAGCTGCACCAGTAGTCTTGACGCAATATAAGTAAGGCTGCATTCCTAACACAATGGGACTTATTTCTGAGTAGACATGCATACAGGCATGCCCCAGTATCCACGGATTCCATGGATACTGGGGCACCTATTATAAAAATAAGGTAAAAGGTAAAGGTTTCCCCACGACCGAATGGTCTAGTCGTGACCGACTGTAGGGGGCGGTGCTCATCTCCGTTTCAAAGCCTGTGAGCCGGCGTTTTTGTCCGATCATGGTGGCCAGCATGATTCTACGCCGTAGCGCACGGAACGCCGTTACCTTCCCACCAAAGTGGTCCCTATTTACCTACTTGCATTTTAGGTGCTTTCGAACTGCTAGGTTGGCAGGAGCTGGGACAAGCAACGGGAGCTCACTCCGTCACGCAGTCTCGAACTCCCAACCTTGCGGTTGAAAGCCCAGCGACAGCGGATTAACTCGCTGCGCCACCACGTCCCATATTATAAAAATAGGGGAACATTAAATACATCTCTTTTTTTTTACCTTGTTGCAGCAAAATTACTGATGTTCCCCTATCTTTAAAAAGGCACCCCCAGTATCCACATTGAGGTCCAGAACAGAATCCCAGCAGAAACCGGGGCATACCTAGATTGTGCTGTTAGGCAACTTTGTTTTTGCTATATGACAAAAATGTAAGTAAAACACTTTCATATGTGTATATGCAATAAAAATTTGCACACACACACAGACTCACAACACCTTTGTTAGTTCATCAGCGACCACAGCTTGTAGCGACATGGTCAGTTAGTTACTACTTGCTCGAAGTGGCTGAAAAGCTTTCCTTAAATCCATGGACAGAGGGACAAACTGGATACATGGAATAATTGCCTTGGGCAAAGACACAGCATTGTTCTATCCAACCTAAAGCCTGAGCCTCTGCATGTCTACTCAGAAGTAATTCCCATTATAGTCAATAGGGTTTACCTCCAGGTAATCGTGGATAGGATTGCAGCCCTAATGTTAGTAGCAGCTCTTAAGTATCTCAGCCAAGGCTTTTCTCCAACTTTACAGCCTATAATAAGGTGATTGGATCTGGGAACTTTGGCATGTGAAGCCTGTGCTTTCACATTGAGATATGGCCCTTTATTACTATACAGATTGTGCTATAGATTTCTAACAGGCTTGAATAAAAGGTCTTTGAGCCAAGGAGAGGCCTCCTCTGGATCAGATAAAAGGAAACAGCAGTGATCAAGGACTTGGGATGGACCAAAAAGGTTAGATGGACTGGAGTCGGCATACCTGTTAAATTGATAGGAATCGAGTGAAGCCAGGGGGCGGGCTTAGCGGCCATGTTTGTGTGCCCCAAACAATCTTTATTCCAAGCATTTCAGATTGCTTTTCGCGTGATGTTTAGCACTTAATAATTTACTCCTGAAGTAAAAACTTACCAAACTAATAACGTGTGATCGTGTAGAAACATCATTGGTAACCTAATTATGAGTTAATATGCAATTCCAAGGTTTAATTCCACGTAATTATATTACTGAACACACCGGACGAAATGCCGCTTGCTGTCCATTCAAACTCGGATTGCACTGTTTTGACAGACTTATTTTTTGAAATCTACACAAGCAGGAATAACGTGTGAACGGGAAGGAAAGAAAAAAAGGGGAGGGTGGGCAAAAATCAGATAAATATATAGGAAAATTACATTAAAATCTCTTCATGACACAAGTAGTTGTCAATATGAGAGGAATTCTTTTTTACTTCTAGGCTATTAAGAGTATTTTTTTAAACTTCTACACTCACCCCCCCCCCCAAAAAAACAAATTCTGTTAATGTTCAGAATTTTGAAAATATTATAGTGGAAAATGGAAGGCGGGAAAAAACGTGTAAACGGGAAGGGGGGGAAAGGAGGGGGGAAATATTACATACCGATGTAATGTGAATACATGAACCTTTCCGTGGAAATTAAATCCCATTTTTCATAAAGCGATTCGCACACCCGTATGCAGAACACGCAGGCATGATTTAAAAAGTTGATATTAACTTTTACACACGTGCAGGAAGATTTTTATTCGTGAATTCGCAGCAATCCTCATTGGCGGGAAAGATCTGAGTCAGCCATATTTGTGTGCCCCGGAAGGTTCAAGAAAATCACAACATGCCGACTCCAGTCCATCTAACCTTCTTGGGATGGACACCTGTACTGAGGTCCAAGGATATAAACCCCTGCTTCTGTGCAATCTAATCGCCATCTCAAATTTATGGGGAGAAAGGAAGTGGTGGTTGTTCAGTCGCTAAGTCGTGTCCGACTCTTCACGACCCCAATGGACCACAGCACGCCAGGCCTCCCTGCCCACTAGCTTCCAGAGTTCGCCTAATTTCATGTTTATCACTTCGGTGACACTGTCTAACCATCTCATCCTCTGCCGCCCCCTTCTCCTTTTGCGTTCAATCTTTCCCAGCATGAGGGTCTTTTCTAAAGGGTCCTCTCTTCTCATCAGGTGGCCAAAGTATTTGAGCTTCAGCTTCAGGATTTGTCCTTCCAGGGAGCAATCAGGCTTGACTTCTTGTAAGATTGACCGACTGAATCTCCCTGCAGTCCAGGGGACTCTCAAGAGTCTTCTCCAACACTATAATTTAAAAGCATCTATTCTCCGGTGCTCTGCCTTTCTTATGGTCCAGCTCTCACAGCCATACATTGCTACTGGGAAAACCATTGCTTTGAGTATGCGAACTTTTGTTGGCAGGGTGATGTCTTGACTTTTTATTAAGTTGTCTAGGTTCGCCATAGCTTTCCTCCCAAGAAGTAAACATCTTTTAATTTCATGGCTACAGTCACCATCTGTGGTGATCTTGGAGCCCAGGAAAATAAACTCTGTCACTGCTTCCATTTCTTCCCCTTCTATTTGCCAGGAAGTGATGGGAGTGGTGGCCATGATCTTAGTTTTTCTAATGTTGAGCTTCAAGCCAATTTTGGCACTTTCCTCTTTCACCCTCATCAGAAGGTTCTTTAGGTCTTGTTCACTTTCTGCCATTAGAGTGGTATCTTCTGCATATCTGAGGTTGTTGATATTTCTCCCAGCAATCTTGATTCCAGCTTGTGAATCATCCAGCCCTGCCTTTCTCATGATGTACTCTGCATACAAGTTAAATAAGCAGGGTGACAGTATACAGCCTTGTCGTACTCCTTTCCCAATTTGAAACCAGTCGGTTGTTCCATGTCCAGTTCTAACTGTTGCTTCCTGACCCGCATACAGGTTTCTCAGAAGGCAGATCAGGTGGTCTGGTACTCCCATCTCTTCAAGAACTTGCCACAGTTTGTTGTGATCCACACAATCAAAGGCTTTAGCATAGTCAATGAAGCAGAGGTAGATGTTTTTCTGGAACTCTCTTGCTTTCTCCATGATCCAGCGAATGTTGGCAATTTGATCTCTAGTGCCTCTGCCTCTTCGGAAACCAGCTTGTACATCTGGTAGTTCTTGATTCACATACTGCTGAAGCCTAGCTTGTAGGATTTTGAGCATCACCTTGCTAGCATGTGAAATGAGTGCAATGGTGCGGTAGTTTGAGCAATCTTTGGCATTGCCCTTCTTTGGGATTGGAATGTAGACTGATCTTTTCCAGTCTTGTGGCCACTGTTGGGTTTTCCAAATTTGCTGGCATATGGAGTGCAGCACTTTGACAGCATCATCTTTTAAGATTTTGAGTAATTCCACTGGAATGCTGTCAGCTCCACTACCTTTGTTGTTAGTGATGCTTTCTAAAGCCCACTTGACTTCACCCTCCAGGATGTCAGGTTCAAGCTCAGTGACTGCACCATTGTAGTTATCAGGAACATTTAGATCAGCCTTATATAGTTCCTCTGTGTATTCTTGCCACCTCTTCTTAGTCTCATCTGCTTCTGTTAGGTCCTTGCCGCTCTAGTCCTTTATTGTGCCTACCTTTGCACGGAATTGTCCTTTGACATCTCCAATTTTCTTGAAAAGATCTCTAGTCTTTCCCATTCTATTGTTTTCCTAGATTTCTTTGCATTGCTCATTGAGGAAGGCCTTCCTATCTCTCCTTGCTGTTCTCTGGAAATCTGCATTCAGTTGGGTATATCTTTCCCTTTCTCCCTTGCTTTTGGCTTCCCTTCTTTCCTCAGCTATTTGTAAAGCCTCGTCAGACAGCCACTTTGCCTTCTTGCATTTCTTTCTCTTTGGGATGGTTTTACTTGCTGCCTCCTGTACAATGTTACAGACCTCCGTCCAAAGTTCTTCAGGCACTCTGTCTACCAAATCTAAGCCCCTAAATCTATTTGTCACCTCCACTGTATATTCGTATGGGATCTGATTTAGGTCATATGTGGAGGGCCTAGTGGTTTTCCCTACTTTTTTAAGTTTAAGCCTGAATTTGGCAATAAGAAGCTCATGATCTGAGCCACAGTCAGCTCCAGGTCTTATTTTGACTGCCTGTATAGAACTTCTCCATCTTTGGCTGCAAAGAATGTAATCAATCTGATTTCGGTGTAGACCATCTGGTGAAGTCCATGTGTACAGTCGCCGTTTGTGTTGCTGGAAAAGGGTGTTTGCTATGACTAATGTGTTCTCCTGACAAAACTCCATCAGTCTTTGCCCTGGTTCATTTTGTACTCCAAGACCAAACTTGCCTGTTATTCCTATGACCTCTTGACTGCCTACTTTAGCATTCCAATCCCCTATGATGGGAAGGACATCTTTTTTGGGTGTTAATTCTAGAAGCTGTTCTAGGTCT
>JAJKFI010000030.1:9266963-9304399 GCA_029204185.1 Lerista edwardsae
TCTCTCTCTCTCTCTCTCTCTCTCTCTCTCTCTCTCTCTCTCTCTCTCCCCTCCCTCCTTTGTGTTCAATGTTCTCCCATTCATAACCTCTTTAAAAAGTGTATGTTAGCCAGGTAATTTGTCTTTAATATGCTGTCATTTCTCAGAATACAGGCAGGATACAGGTGTTCCTGTATCCTCAGGTTCTGTTCTGGACCTCACCATGGATACCTGAAACTGTGGATACTGGGGGTGCCTTTTTAAAAATAGGGGCACATCTGTGGTTTTGCTGCAGCAAGGTAAAAAAAGAGACCTGTTTAATGTTTCCCTATCTTTTTAATAGATGTCCCAGTACTTATGGTATCCATGGATAATGGAAACCATGGATACCGAACCAGTGGACATCAGGGCATGCATACTTCCTTGTGCCTTTGCAAGGTCAAGTTCCATAGTATCTTTTGTTGCTCCCTTTTGATTCTTTTGCTTTATATATTCTTTGATTTTCTGTAAACTACTTTGAACTTTTTTGTTGAAAAGCAATATATAAATGTTATTAATAATACGGTATATTCCCTTCACTTCAAGAATGTTTCTATTCTTTCCTAAGCATGAATCAGTATGACATTTCCTCAGAAATTTCCTTACACTTAACAACATCTCTTAGTGTTTCATAGTTTTGTTTAGGCCTGGTCATTGTGCTACTAAAAACAGGTGCATCCTTGATTACCCTTAAAAGCAGCTTTAGAATCTATATAATCACTTCAGTAGAATACAATATACTAAGGGCACAATCCTATGCATGTCTACTCATTAGCAAGTCCTATGGTGTTCAATGGGGCTTCCTCCCAGGAAAGTGTGGATAGGATTGCAACCTCACTGTGTTTACATCTAACCAGGTTCTAAGGCTCAAGTATTTTAGTATCGTTTCTCACCAGGCATTAACTCAATTTGAGTAAGTTACAAAATAATGCCATTATTCTTTTCTCAGTCTTAATTGGAAAAAACTAAAACAAATTACCTGTGTAGTTGTATTTGTGGACTATTCCCTATTACCTCTAGGAATGAGGTTTTAAAAATCTTTCTGTGTGACTTCTCTCCTTCATGTTCCAAAACTGTAGCCCACCACATGACCCAATATTTGGTGGTTTGCTAAACTGACAGGGTAGAGCGGTTATGTGCCACAGAGGCACAGAACTGTCAGTAAAGTGAAACATAAGGTGGGTCCTGATGCTAAAAGGTTTGGGAACCACTCCCACATAGTGGTGTGATTGCTGTTCAGCTGTGAGGCTTTCTACAATGAGAATAGTCTTACTGCAAGGTAAAAACTTTTGTTGGCTTTTTCTCTTAAAAGGTGTACTCTAGTGGTGTGGGGGAGCATGTATCCTTCATAGAAGAAACAAAATGAAGTTCATTGAGAACGAGCAATGGTAAAGCAAGAGGTAGAAGACAGCACAATTTATGCCGACGAATGTATGCAGAACTGATAATAGACTTGTAATACGAGAAACGGTTAAGCTTGTAAAGTATTTATGGATTAAAGTATGTAGTGAAACATACAAAACAGAATTCTGAAGGAACACATTTCCATTGTAACATTAAATATAATATAAGGCTTCGGTATTTGTGCTTCCTCAGAAAGTTGGTTTTTCACAGTGCAGTTCTATGCATGTTTACTAAGAAAGTTTTATTGAGATGGGCTTGCACCTTAGCAGGTATGCATAGGACTACAGCGCCAGAATTCTAGTAGAATAGGCACCAGTAGTTCTTTAAGGCTTGAATAGAATGAATGAAGGCCACTTTACACATTTCAGGAAAAGATGGCTTCAGGAAATATATGGTTGACATGTTTGGTGTAACCAGGAACGTATTTTTCTTGCAATGTGTGAAGCAATTCTCAGATACCAATCATGGTATTAGGCCATAATCAGAACCTCTTATTACTCATTCATTGGTTAGTCCACCAGTGGATCATGACCCAACTTTTGGTGACTCATGAAAGTGACAGAAAGATTAGGTTATGTGCATCAAGGGTTAAACAGCCTCCTTGAGGGGCGGGAAGCATTGCTGTCTAATCCATTTTAGACAGAGAAGCTTGAGCAGGTGCAAAGTGAAACCTTTTTTTAGATGGGACTTGATGCTACAAAGTTTGAGAAACACTGATAGTCTATGCAATTCTTTTGAGTGAAATTCAAAACAAGCTTTGACTGGGCCTTGGGGCTGTCCAAAAAGTTTTCATAGTCAAAACTCTTCCACAACTAACATTCCTGATCATGTGCTGCATCTTCAAAATGCAATGCTGGGGTTAGGAACTATCATCTGATTTAGACATCATCCACATGTTATACCTAAGCATGAATGGAAGATGGGGCAGGGCGGAGTTAACCCTTGAGCTTGCAGCATGTTCCTCATCTTCATGTCTATAAACTGAGAAACATTTAAAGCCTAGAAAATGCCAACAAATGCACCTATATGCTCCTAATACAGTTTTATTAATCTGATTTCAGAAGTGGGTGGCACAGCCCAAAACATAATTAGTGTTCCGTACCTGTTGTTCCCCCATCTAATTTTAGTTAAGAAGACCTGAACTGGCCATGTGCATTGTGATTTTTCACCTTGTCTATTCAGAAATAGTTGTCATTATGAAAGCTACATTTGCTTGGATTTTCTGCATGTTCCTTCAAATAAACTCAGGGTACAGTATGACAAATGTGCCATAAGGCATGCCTGCGCCGTAGAAGGCGGCGCTGGGCTGGCATGGGGATTTGTGCCATCCTAGAGGCAACAATGCGGATGCCAGGTAAGCCTTCCTTGCATCAGCCAAGTTCAGCCAGCACAGGGGTGTGGGGAAGGTGGCAGAATGGGGCAAGGGAAGGTGGAGAGAGGGTGACCCTATGAGCAGGCTGGCCTGTGGAGGGGGATGGAGCACAGATCCGATAGGGCAGATCCTAACTCCCGTCTTCGGCCAGTCAGGCCTGATCTGGGCTGCTTGAATGTATGCCAGTGATTTCAGTGAATTTATTTCACTGGTGCAAATCTGAGCAGCCCCATAGGGCTGACTGGAGCTTACCCCAGGGTAAAGGGAAAATATCCCAAGGTGAGAAACAGCTGTTGCCTAACTTGCGTTGGATGCAGCGCAGGCTAGCTGGACTGTCAAGACACGGTACAGAAAATAGTAAATATTTTATTTCTTTGTAGCACTTAAACATCAGTGCCACAATACTGAGTCTTGTCATAAAAATGATACTATAATTATAAAATATTAATAAATGTTCATAATGTATTCAGGGGATGCTGAACGAGTGATGCAAGTGATGAGTGTAAGCAAGTGATAGTGATGCACCTGCATTCCCTGTCTGTTTTTGCAATCCAGCACATACTTACCTAGGAATAAGTCCTGTTGAATTTAGTGGGTCTTACTTTTGAGTAGTCAACCATAGGATTGCTTGACTGCAATCCTGTGTACACCAGGGACTAAGCAAGTGTAGAACTGAGCTGTACAGTGTTTATGGTAGTTCTGGCTACAGTGACTGTGGAAAGGTTAACCTTTCCCAACCATTCTAGTTGTCATTTGCATTCTGAAAACTAGATGCAGCCTTGGAGGACAATGCTGTATCTTGTCTCCTATCCTGATCTTAACTAACGGGTTGCAAATGTGTTTGTTTCCTTAAAAAAAACCCACCATAATGCTATACAAGCCTTAATAGTTCGTTTTTTATTATATTTTTATCTTGCTTTTTACCTAAAACCTAGCTTCAAAGTGGATTATAGGAAATAAAATATGCTACATAGACAAAGGGGTTCTCAGTTGGGTACTAGATCATCATTTTGTTGTTTGTTCTGTCAGTATCCTAGCAGCTCAGACACTCTGGGGAAACAAATTATCCAATCATGTTAAATTCCCTGTCCCTCAGCATCGCTTACTGTGCACAACAACTTTAGTTTAAACAGTGTCATCAAGCAATTTGTCACATTGTAAAGTTGTGTGAAATGAAGTGTACAGCTTTATCTTTAGACAGTTTTATGTTTATGATCTTTATGAATTTGCTGCTTCTCTATAACTTGATGCTGTCAGTTTGATTTAGAACGGAATATACTTCATTCCAAAAGTAATATTGTTCCCAATATATTTTAAGTAGCACAGCTTTTTCAGATAACATTCACCCTGTAAACATCCTCAAGATATCTAATGGTGTTTTCCTGGACATTTTGGTTAATATTTCAAACAGAATAGCAGGGTCTGGATTTCTGTTGTTGCTTTTTTTTTTTTTGAACGACCATAAGATTCGTACATGAAGTACGTTTCTTTAAGAGCAAGATATCTTGACTCTGTATGGGGGGGGGTGGAATTGCAAATCTAGGGTCACTCATATAAAACATCTTCAGTATTAGTCATGCAAAATTTGTACATGGCCACCCCTTTCTCCCTCTGTACTGATTGGTCTTTAGCTATGTCCATTCCAGTTGGACATCAATATATATAATAATATAAGGCTATCGGTACAAGAGACAATAGCTCATTCTAGAAGCAGGGCTGTTTGCTGAATAAAAAAAAATAACAGTTGGGCTTATGTGTGTGCATAGGTACATGCACACAATTCTCTGCCATTCTGATAAAAAATCTTCATTCCACTCACCCCTGGAAACATTTACACTACTAATGGGATAGTTTTAGCAGTATAATTCAACAAATTCATTACGTTCAAGAAGATGAAATAAAATACAGGTGTTAACTACCTGTATATGTGGTGAATACCCTTGGCAGAGCATTTGATCAAATCCACTGAAATTGGGCTAACTCTGCCATGGCATGATCAGTTTTGTCCTGAAGTGGACCATGAAACCTTATATGTACTATAATAAATGTGTTTGTCTTTAAGGTGTTGAGCAAAACTTTGTCTTGAGCATATGTGTGGAAAAACTCTTGCCAATGTAGCAAAGTGTGATTTAAGAGAAGTGAAGACCTTTGGGGCCAACTTGCTTCCAACAATCTAACTTCCTGAACTTCAGGTGATCTAGTCTAATTTATTCCTGCGACGTGGCCACTTTTTGAAGGGGTGTTCCTCTTATATTTAGTAGTGGGAGAATAATTGTTCCTATGGAGTGCAGCACTTTGACAGCATCATCTTTTAAGGTTTTGAGTAACTCAGCTGGAATGTTGTCACCTCCACTAGCTTTGTTGTTAGTGATGCTTTCTAAAGCCCACTTGACTTCACACTCCAGGATGTCAGGTTCGAGCTCAGCGACCGCACCATTGTGGTTATCAGGAACATTTAGATCAGCCTTATATAGTTCCTCTGTGTATTCTTGCCACCTCTTCTTAGTCTCATCTGTTAGTTCCTTGCCGTTCTTGTCCTTTATTGTGCCTATCTTAGCATGAAATTGTCCTTTGATATCTCCAATTTTCTTGAAACAATCTCTAGTCTTTCCCATTCTATTGTTTTCCTCTATTTCTATGCATTGCTCATTTAAGAAGGCCTTCCTATCTCACCTTGCTGTTCTCTAGAAATCTGCATTCAGTTGGGTATATCTTTCCCTTTCTCCCTTGTTTTTGGCTTCCCTTCTTTCCTCTGCTATTTGTAAAGCTTCGTCAGACAGCCACTTTGCCTTCTTGCATTTCTTTCTCTTTGGGATGGTTCTAATTGCTGCCTCCTGTACAATGTTACAGACCTCCGTCCAAAGTTCTTCAGGCACTCTGTCTACCAAATCTAAGCCCCTAAATCTATTTGTCACCTCCACTGTATAGTCGTATGGGATCTGATTTAGGTCATATGTGGAGGGCCTAGTGGTTTTCCCTACTTTTTAAAGTTTAAACCTGAATTTTGCAATAAGAAGCTCATGATCTGAGCCACAGTCAGTTCCAGGTCTTGTTTTGACTGCCTGTATAGAACTTCTCCATCTTTGGCTGCAAAGAATGTAATCAATCTGATTTAGGTGTAGATCATCTGATGAAGTCCACGTGTACAGTCGCCGTTTGTGTTGCTGGAAAAGGGTGTTTGCTATGACTAATGTGTTCTCCTGACAAAACTCTATCAGTCTTTGCCCTGGTTCATTTTGTACTCCAAGACCAAACTTGCCTGCTATTCCTATGACCTCTTGACTGCCTACTTTAGCATTCCAATCCCCTATGATGAGAAGGACATCTTTTTTGGGTGTTAATTCTAGAAGGTGTTGTAGGTCTTCATAGAAACGGTCAACCTCTTCAGCACCAGTGGTTGTGGCGTAGACTTGGATTACTGTGATGTTGAAAGGTTTGCCTTGGATCCGAATTGAAATCATTCTATCATTGTTGAGGTTATACCCAGTACTGCTGTTCCCACTCTCTTGTTCACTATGAAGGCTACTCCATTTCTTCTAAGGGATTCCTGCCCACAATAGTAGATATAATGGTCATCTGAATTAAATTCTCCCATTCCTGTCCATTTTAGTTCTCTAACACCCAGGATGTAGATGTTCAGTCTTGACATCTCACGTTTGACCACATCTAGCTTACCTTGATTCATAGATCTGACGTTCCAGGTTCCTATGCAGTATTGTTCTTTGCAGCATCGTACTTTCCTTTCACTTCCAGACGCATCCACAGCTGAGCTTCCTTTCGGTTTTGGCCCAGCTACTTCACTCTTTCTGGAGCTACCAGTACTCGTGTTCTGCTCTTCCCCAGTAGCATAATGGACACCTTCCGACCTGAGGGTCTCATCTTCCAGTGTCATATCGTTTAGCCTTTCAGTTTTGTAATCCATGGGGTTTTCTTGTCAAGAGTACTGGAGTGGGTTGCCATTTCCTTCTCCATCTTGGGTAACCCTACATGGCATAGCTCACAGCTTCATTGGTCTACTCAAGCCCCTTCGCCACGACAAGGCAGTGATCCATGAAAGGGAAGCTATTATATACCCAGTGTATAATCCAAAAACTATGATTATGCAATCTTTTTTGCACCACAGAGACAAGCAATTGTGAAATAAAGGATTTCTGTTTGCCACATTTAACTTTTGTAAAGACACCAAGCACGATTATTTATTTTAAAGTAAGGTCAAGACTGAACTTGTAGTATGTAAGTACATGGGAAATTGCATCTGAGAGTATTAGTTCTTTTGGGATTTGCAACCACACATTCACTCCAATCTGGGGATTTCTGTGGAAAAACCATGCTAGTCCCCTCCTCCAGTCCTTTCAATTATCTTTCAACTGTCTTCCTGTGTCCTTTCATATCCCAGTGGCACTTGTCTGCTGACAGGAGCCTCTCCCTGAGGATTTACCCTTCTGAGACTGTAAATTTCCTGGTTCTGCAGATCTTTCCCAGGAGAGTGTCTAGGACATGTGTTACCTCCTCTGAGAACTCAAAAATCAGACAGTTGAGTTTCCAGTTTGTGAGTTTTCTAATATAATATTCAAAATCTACCTAGAAGATTCTAAAGACATGGATAAAGAAGTAGAAAAGGTACATGGCTTATTTTGTGTCTGTGGGGGGAGGGAAACGCAGAGAATTTATGGTTAAGAAAACCCATGTGAGTTTTTCATCCAAACATCTGCTACATCCATAGGAAATGCTTGCAGTGTATTTCTGCATGTTTGGTCTGGGCCTTTGGCTCAAACTGCCTTAGTTACAGGAAGTGCGTACTTAGTACTATCTTGTTGTGTTTTTTGTTTTATAGTAAATAACCAGATTTGGTGTCGGGGAGAGGGCTTTAACCTCCTCTGTTCGGTACTATGGGCCCAATATGAACCTCTTCCCCCTGCCCCTTGTAATTGCTCTTTGTCAAAGGGGGGGGGGAACTCTGCTAAAAAGGCAGTTTGACTCCAAGTTCCCAGAACTTTCAAGAGTAAAGTGCAGATTGTTACTAGGCAGAACACCACTTTTCCATGACAGAGAAAGTAAATGACCATACTGCTTGACAAATTCTAAATATACATATTAACAGCACCTACAGTAAAGTGTAAATGGCACAATCCTCCATTGATCTGTTAATAAACGACCAAATGTCAACACTGCTCATTCACAGGCACATGTGTCTTACGCATGTCATGCATAACAAATAACTGAAATTGGGGGACATTAGCGAGAGGTCAAATTCAGCAGTGTGACAGTTTTGGATGATTGACGTGGATGAGCGGGTGAACAACCTACCTATCCTATTCAGCTGATCAGGGATACGAAGTTGCATAGGCAATGCAGGCAGGGCTGCAAGATTCCAAGTTCCGAAAAACAAAGATGGAGCACAAGGTAGTCTTTGGCAGGACCTGAGATGGAGGAGGCTCTCTGACTGGGACAGAAGCCTCCAAAAATGCAGCAGGGACAGACCAGCTAGCTTCTGAAGTTAACCCCCCCCCCCAATAGTTCTGCTTCCAGAACAGGGGTAGATATACCAATTTGAATAAAGGAAACAAAACATTCCTAGGGAAACAAAGGTGTTTGGATCTGTTTCTTTAGTTACATATTAGGAACTTCCGTATTAGGAACTTCCTTATTTGATCGGATTGAGTGGGTTCTTGATTGCTCACCCATCAAAACAGTCCTGTTAGACAATGGGGGTAGCAGGGTGTGTGTTGCTTCAGACGGTTGTATTGGGAGACTTCTTGGCTCAGCCTGAAAACAATTGCCCAGGTGAGCCTGGCTCCTGGACAGATAGGAACTCAATTTAATATTACAGGACTTGCCCTTGCACACTTCTTTTGTCAAAAACCCAGATTTGCATTGCAAGACCCTGAGGGGGAAAGGAGATGTCCCTGGCACCAATTCTTAATAACTCTGGAATTACCTCCCGAGGGTCACTTGTGTGACCTCACCTCTTTGCAGGGCAGCAGCCTGTTTAATTCCCAAAATGAGATCCAAAATGGAGTCAGGCCTGTACACGTGTTTGGGAAAGAGAGGGTGTCCACAACAACAAAAGATGACCCAATATGTCGTATTTGCTTGACCTCAAAAGTCATAGTTGCTTAAGTTTGTCATTTTACTTAGAAAATCATGGTTTAACTCCATGAATTTTTTTGCATGTTAAAACAAGCCATGGTTGGATGTCATGAGACCATGCCTCATGTTCATGCTGTTTTTTTCCTTGTATGCTTCATGGTAAATCATCATTTGCTATTACATCTGAACCAGTATGTGATAGTTGCATGTTTTCTAAATCAGGATTACAAACCATGGTTTTGTGTTCCTGATACAGAGGGCAATTGTACTGTAAATTGTAGTTTACCTGTTCAAGACTAATGGAAATCTATGGTTTGCCGCAAACTAGTATGTATTCTAACTAAATACATACAAAAGGATTCATTCCTGTAGTATTCAATTTTGGACGCCATTTTAAAAGTTTGAATACATTTTACTGTTTGTATTGTGTTCAGTTACCATTTTAAATCAGGTTATTTTGAAAAGATTACTTATTAGGATGGATATTTATCTATATGTGTGTGTTTTCTTTTTAATTTGAAGGCCAAAGCTTTTTACTGTTTGAACACGTAATTTGTTACAATTTAATACCTTGTGAATATACACAATTGGGACATAGTCACCAGAAACTATCATCTGCATGACTTTTTCCTGTTGAATTCTAAGTGCAAAAGCAATGTTGAAGCAGACAGCTTGCTAAATAAAGCATGGTTAGAGGCAGGAATCCAGACCGGTATTAGTAACTTCAGATATGATGACACACAGTTTTCAGTGAGGAAGGTGGTAGACAATACTCACAAATTCACAAGACAGCTGAAGCATGAATTACGTATTCAATGTCTTGTCTAGGTCAGTGAGCTAATTGTGCATAGGGGCACCTGTTTTGGTGGTCCTCAAAGCCCTGCCTCACTCACTGCCTCTTCCTACTTCAGCAGCTTTTCCTTCTCCAAAGGAGCAGCTGGGATGGTGCAGCAGGGAGATAGAAAAGCCTCACTACCTCCTTTTGCTGCCCCTGCTGCCTGAACCTGCCGAGTGACTTCAATGGCTCAATAACCAGGAACGTCACCGCCAATTCCTCATTGATGCAGTTTGGGGGAGGTGATGGTGGGGTCTTGCTGCCCCATAGTATTAAAAGTTACTGTCCTGGTGTATAGGTTTGCACCCTTAATCATGAAACTTTTATTTAACAAATTGTTTAAAAGATTACATTTTTACCATGCTGTGTTTTTTTTTAACAGTGACACAAACTAATGGTTAGTAACAATTGTCTTGCCATAGTGGTGGTGCTTGTTGTAGCACCATCACTGTGCATTTGGAATTTAGACACTAGCAGATGGAGAGTGGATGACAAAGTGGGTAAGACTTGCATTTCCAAATAAGCAGGGCCATTTTCACACAATTGCCCCTTATTTTCACACGTTTGCCCCTTATCCAGCAGTGCTTTGCCATTTCTTCACTGAAGTGGTTTTACTGCTGTCTTATTACTGTCACTTAATATTATGTGTGCTTTCCTATTACTCTGCAATATGTTTTCAAATGACAAAGTTGTTTGTATTTTCCAAGCAAATATGCAGAGTACCCAGTGTTCGCATGATTTATGAGTTCAGTCTCTTCTTCCCTTAATGTGGTACATTCATGTGAACTGTACCAGTTAAGAGTCTCTGTTTTTGCTGTTATTCAGGCATGCATACCAATGTACTTCCATAGGTATAGTTGAGCACCCATATAGCTCAACTGTACCTATATAGGTATAGATGTTCCTTCTTCTCTAATGCAATGATTCCTGAACTTTGTAGCACTGGGATCCACTTTTAAAAATGACACTTAACTCTATCGCAGAGGTTCCCAAACTCTCCAGGAGAGCTTTACATGAGAGGGGAGGGAGTGGCACCAGTGTGATCTTGGGAGTGAGTGCTGGCACCAGGGAAAAGGGGATTTTTTTAGACCTACTGGGGGTTGCGTCAGCCTCCCGGGGTGTGTGGGGGACACGCAATCCCTCTGCGGTCCTCCCTGCACCTTAGAAATGTTTCAAGTCGCAATTGTGATCCATTCCTGGTTTTGGTCCACGGGCTCCCCACATCCTCTGGGTTGTCCTGCTCCTTAAGGGGGCAGGGACCAGACTTTCTAGGCTGGGGTATCCAAATTCCCCAGGTTGAAAACCTTAGGTCTGTCGGGACCCATCTAGCTTTATAAGCTGCTCAAGCTTCAGTTTTTATCTTTTTTATTATGGGTGTGGGAAGCCACCTTCTGGAGTGTTCATTGAGCTCCACATCCATCAAACTTAGACCATTCTGGTGGTCTTGTGTTCCCCTTTACCTGGCCTTCAATAAGAGCCGAGGCACTTTACCTACTTGAAATGTCCACATGTGACTCAGTTTTGCTTTCCATAGGGCTCAATAAATGTTCTTTGTCAGATTGCGGGGGACGACGACGACTACCTACTTGAGAATTTGTTAGGGCCTTATTCATCAGATTGGGATCCATTTTGGTGGCATTACATAAGAACATAAGAAGAGCCCTGCAGGATCAGGCCAAAGGCCCATCTAGTCCAGCTTCCTGTATCTCACAGCGGCCCACCAGGTGCCCTAGGGAGGCATGAGACAACAAGATGCTTGCATCCTGTTGCCAGTCCCTTGCACCCAGTACTCTGAAGTAGTCTACTACTAATGTAAGCGGGTTGCGCAATCCATCATTGTATAGCCCATGATGGACTTTTCTTCTAGAAATCCGTCCAATCCCCTCTTAAAGGCATCTACAACAGATGCCATCACCACCTCCTGTGGTAAAGAGTTCCACAGATTAACTACCCGCTGGGTAAAGTATTTCCTTTTATCTGTTTTAACTCTCCCAACCCTCAGTTTTAGCGGATGCCCCCTGGTTCTGGTGTTGTGAGAGAGGGAAAAGAACATCCCTCTATTGACTCTGTCCCTCCCGTGCATGATTTTATATGTCTCAATCATGTCCACCCTCAGGCGCCTTTTTTTCCAGACTGAAGAGCCCCAAACGCTGCAGTCTTTCTTCATAAGAGCCCCATAATCATTTTTTGTCACTCTCTTCTGCACCTTTTCCATCTCCACTGTGTCCTTTTTGAGATGCGGCGACCAGAACTGTACAAAATATTCCAAGTGTGGCCTTACCATTGATTTGTACAATGGCATAATATTGGCTGTTTTATTCTCAACCCCTTTTTTAATGACCCCAAGCATGGAATTGGCCTTCTTAATTGCTGCCGTACACTGGGTCAATACCTTCATTGAATTGTCCACCAGAACCCCAAGGTCTCGCTCTTGAGCTGTCACAGACAGCTCAGAACCCATAAGCCTATAGGTGAAGTTTTGGTTTTTTGCCCCAATGTGCATCACTTTACACTTGTCTACGTTGAAACGCATCTGCCATTTGGCTGCCCATTTCCCCCAACTTGGAGAGATCCTTCTGGAGGTCTTCACAATCCCCTCTGGTCTTCACCACCCAGAAACGTTTTGTGTCATCCGCAAACTTGGCCACTTCGCTGCTTATCCCTGTCTCCAGGTCATTTATGAACAAGTTGAAAAGCACCGGCCCCAAGACAGATCCCTGGGGCACTCCGCTTTTCACCTCTCTCCATTCTGAAAATTGCCCATTGACCCCCACCCTCTGTTTCCTGGCCCTCAACCAATTCTGAATCCATGCCCTCTTATTCCCTGACTGTGAAGTTTCTGCAGCAGCCTTTGGTGGGGGACTGTGTCAAACGCCTTCTGAAAATCCAGGTGTATGATATCCACAGGTTCGCCCACATCCACGTGCCTGTTGACCTTTTCAAAGAATTCCAAAAGGTTGGTAAGACAAGACTTACCCTTACAGAAGCCATGCTGACTTTCCTTCAGCAATACTTGTTCCTCTACGTGTTTTAGGATTTTATCTTTGATGAGGCTTTCCACCATCTTACCCGGAACAGACGTTAGGCTGACCAGCCTGTAGTTTCCAGGGTCCCCCCTTCTCCCTTTTTTAAAGATTGGCATGACATTGGCTATCCTCCAATCCTGTGGCACCATGGCTGTTTGAAGGGACAAGTTGCATACTCTAGTTAAGAGGTCTAGTCAGCAACTTCATTCTTTAGTTCCTTGATAACTCTTGGGTGTATACCATCTGGGCCTGGTGACTTATTTATATGTAGTTTATCAATTTGATCTAAAACATCTTCTCTGTTAACCATTATCTGATTTAATTCCTTAGTTAGGAAGGGCTTTTCGGGCTGCGGTATCTGCCCAAGTTCTTCTGCTATGAAGACGGACGCAAAGAATTCATTTAATTTCTCTGCAATCTCCAAGTCCCCTTTTATCTCCTCTTTCCCTCCCTAACCATCCAGCGGGCCAACCACCTCTCTGGCAGGTTTCCTACTTCTAACATATTTGAAGAAGCTTTTATTATTCCCTTTTATGTTGCTAGCCCTGCGTTCCTCAAACTCTTTCTTGGCCTCCCGTATCACCTTCTTACTTGTCTTTTGCCAGAGTTTATGTTCTTTTTTTATTCTCCTCACTGGGGCAAGACTTCCATTTATGGAAAGAAGCTTCCTTGCTCTTTACAGCTTCTCTAACTTTGTTTGTCAGCCATGCAGGCACCCTCCTGGACCTTGTCGAGCCCTTCTTTCTTTGTAGTATTCACTTCCACTGGGCCAGTAGTAGTTATTTTAAACAGCCTCCACGCAGCCTGGAGAGACTGGACTCTTTTTACCTTCCCTTTCAATTTCTTCCTAACTAGCCTCCTCATCTGAGGGAAGTCTGCCTTTCGAAAGTCAAGGGTTCTCAGAGTCAGGGAGGATGGTACACATCTGTGTGCTGGCCTCTCTGACTCCAAGAGTGGGTCCAAACATATTTTACGGTGTCCCTTGTGCTGGCCAAACTTTGCTGGCTTAGTTTATGCCGGCCTAACTCAGTTTTGGATTGTGCCCTAAATTTCCTGGTAGAGCAACATTAAAGGACTCTGGTGTTCACATGCCTAAAACCAATAACAAAGAATGAAAAGCAGTTAAGGAGCAAGTTTGCAATGCATCTAATTTCAAAAGTGGAGCACTTGCTTCAGTTGAAACAATGTCAAATGAAATACTGCTAACATTTTTTTTAAATTGTAAAATATACTTGTCCTGCAAAGTCCGAAAGGTCAATTCTAAGAGTAAAGGACGGGCAAGAGTAAAGGATGGGCAACACCAGGAAGAGTTGATGAGGAAGAATTAATACAAGGTGGGCACTTAACAATTCTGCACCTCTGCATTCCACATGAGAGTACCTCGCTCTAATGATGCAACATTTCAAAATGGTCACAGCAATCTTGGTTTATAACTCTAAGCAATGGCGTGCCAAGGGGGGGAAATGCTGAGGGGTGCCACCCAGGAGGGGCAGAACCACAACCCACTCTCCCTGCTGCTGCCTAGAACCACAGTGGCAGCCTTTCTCGATCTTAGGGCCACCCCTTCTCTTCCACTTTAAACAAAGGGGGGGGGAGAAGAGGCAGCCCTCAGATCAGTGGGGAATTGCCGGTTGACTTCGCCAAGTATTGATGGGGAGGACACCACTTGCAGAGGCGCAAAGAAGCTCAGAAGGAGCTTTTTCACGCTGCTGTGTGCCACCTCTTCCTTTTCCTTCTTTTTTTTAAAAGGGGAAAGAAAGGAGGAGGCAGCCCAGTACCTCCCCAGTAGGAAGTACTGTGGTTACAGTGACTTAACCACAGATGTTACTAGGTTGGGGGGTCAGCAGATGGGGGGGGGGGTGCCCCTAGGGTGCCCATGCCCTAAGACTGTTACTGAAAATAGAAAGATCAAGGAAAAAAACTCAATTGCAGTTATTTGATGTTGGCATTGTCTGGATTATCAGAAAATTGGAAACTGGCCAGGGATCTGCTTTCTAAAATGGATGCAATGATGTTAATAAATGCCTGCATTGATAATGAAACAAATTGCCTCTTGTAGTTCAAAAATGAACATACATTGTAAAAATTTTATGTAATATTTTACCAATACAATATATACAGCACTTGAAAATCCATTTGTGTTCACTATATTATGAAATTAGTATGGAAAACTGCAGATGTGAATTGCAAAAATACTACTTAACGCTATATTTTTGTAATGAATATATCTTGAATGCAAACTGCATGTATATTTCACACTACAGTGCCTGTTCAGAGATTATCAGCTTTATGAATAGACTATTTATATGCATTCAAATATATAGACAGTATAAATATGAATGATGAGGGTTTTTGTATCTTACCTTCTTTAAATGTGAGATGACATTACTTTAATCTATTACAATTTATTCCAAGTTGCATTCCAGCCACTTCCTAACCTGGGCTGGTTAGGTGCAGGTTAAGATTAGGCTGCACAATTTAATTTCTTTTTTTAATCAGAACAGCAGATATAACTCTTGGTTTTTAGCCCCATTCACCTATGCTTTTCTTAAACATATTGGAATATAATAAAAATACAATTTGTTCGGTATATTATTGGGGCAAAGCTCTGTCTATCTCTTCTCCATGTTGATATAAAGCACCATTTGCCATGCTCTTGTTTTGGACATATTTGTTTAGTTGTTCTTGAGCAAACTACTTTGCCTGTGTGGTTGCCTTGTGCACATACAACAGCTGTTATCAATTACTTGTAAATAATAGACTTTGATCATTTTTCCGCAGGGCGCTAATGCCTCAACCTTAGAGAAAGAGATTGGTCCGGAACAGTTTCCTGTTAATGAACACTATTTTGGATTAGTAAACGTAAGCGCCATATTTTTCTTGCTCTGAAATAGTATGTAAAAGTGTTAGGACTTAAGTAAACAATGTCTATAATAGTTGTTTTAATTGATTTTATTTAATGTTTTTATTATGTGGCTTTGTAATTGTTGTGTGCTGAGCTTAGAGCATTAAAAATGGTATAAAATCCTTTAAATAAGTAATTTTTGGCGGGTCACAGAGATTTTGTATACCTATGCTGAAGCCATGGCTATCACACCAAAGCTAAGGTATTCCAAGAAGAATAAGGTTGTCTTGGGAAAACTTCATTCCCAGATTAGCAGAGAGCCATAAAGTCCAATGGTCTTCTTAAAATCAGACAGTAACTGAAAACGGGTGATTTAGAAAGACACATCAACCAATTTCCTCTTGACAAAACTGAGCCCAGACAGGTAAAACAAAGACATTTTTAACAGGGTTCAAGATACTCCAAAGAAAGGAAGAAGAGAAAAAACAGGACAAAATAAGGCACTTGTTGGGATGAGGCAGCTGCACTAGGCACACCAGGGTGGAAGAGTTTGAGGAAAAAGTGGGTCTGGAGGTTAAGAGGCAAGTTAAAACGAAATAAAATCCTAATGCATCTTCCTGGGTACTTTCCCTAAATAAAGTACTCTCTGTAGTCCAGTATCTTGCCTATGCCTAGCTGGGCAAGTGAGTGATCTTCATTGATTTACCAAGACAAATGCAAAAAAAGGTGTGTATGACCCTACTATTCATATCTTTTGGGCATTATTCTAGATTTTTCTGTGGTATTGGATCCTTGGGATTACCTGAGCCCCTAATGGTTACCTAATATTGTAACTATTGATTTTCCTGTTCTTGGGAATTATGTGGGCTTTATGGTTCTGTGGATTGACTCAAATCCAAGCTCTTTGTTGTTCAAATCATCTGGAGAAGAAAGTCAAACAACAATAATAGAGCAAATATGGCTACTGCATCTGAATGTCTCAACATCTCTTTCAAGATGCTGATTCTATGTAGGAGCCTTCTACATAATAGGAAGGTTCCAGACAAGTGAAGAATAAAGGGAAGTGAATTTTCTGCAAATCACTGGGGTTTCAGGGTAAATATTCAGTGTGGAAATGATTTCTTTAGGCAGAAAACTTGAATACCACTGTATTATATGAGGAAAATATTCAACAAGCAAAGTTGCTGTTTGAATGGGACCGAAATTAACTTTGTATTTTACTTTTACATTCATACATGCCTGAAACTGGTTTAGTTGATTGGAAGCTGAGCGCGTTAAGTGAAGACTTAGGTGTCATGGTTAAAGAATAGTGTTGCTGTTTTTTGTTTTGAAACATGTTATTTCAGTTCTCAGCCTAGTGGCGTTACAGTGCTGCTTGTCTCTTAACCATGGTTAGGAGATTGGACTACAGCCATACACACTTCTCCTTGGCAGATATTCTACACTCTCTTCCTTTGTCAACCTTAACCAAGGTCCAGGATTACTTCTATACAGACCTCTGATCATAATTAATCCTAAGAAGTACTCCCAGCTAAACCATGATTTGAATGAAGCTTGAAAACCCTGATTAGGGTTCACTAGTTCACATTGTATCTGTGTAACTATATTGCTGAACCATAGATCCCCAAAATTTGACCAGTAGACCATTTGACTGATCTGCTGAGGCAAGTGGCTTTATAATTATGTGTGCTCCTGCCTCTAAGAATAACAACTCACCTAAATAATATAGTACAGATGCTTTTTCCTATTGTACAAATGCTTTTTATGTGTATATACGTCTATATATTGACCTGTTCTGGCCCACTATAAGAGCGAGTGAGGTAGCCCTGGCAGCTGAAAGTTTAGGGATCAGTGTGCTAAACCATAGTTAATGCTGACAAGGGAAGGGAGGGAGAATTTGCCCAGGAAAGGAGATTGCATGAGACTGCAGCCCATTCTCAAATTTCTTAACCATATTAAAGAGGGAGACATTGACCTGTAGTCAACAAACATGTCTTGTGGTGTAAATTTCAAAGTGATAGCTTTAACTTGTTAGACACTTATTAAAAACTGAACATTTCAAGGCATGCAACTTTTTGTGCACTTTTCAAAATGATGTTGATTTATGCATCTTAGGGCACAATTCTATTCAAATTTCCAGGGCTGATGCAGCCATACCAACACTGCATCATGCGGGGAGGAGTCTCAGAGGCCTCCACATAGTAAGGGAATGTCTGTTCCCTTAACCTCGGAGCTACATTGCAACTGCATCAGTGTTGGAAAGTTGGATAGGATTGGGCCCTTAGAAAAACATCAACTGGTTACCATATATTTCTAAATATAAAACAAAGAAGCCAGATGGCATTAAACATGTGTCTGTTTTTGCTGACTGCTAAATCTGCCACTAGTTGATGGTTTAGTTATACTTCAGTACGGAAATCAGTAATGAATGTGGCTCAGCAAATGCTGTCTTTGTTTCATGCCAATTACATAAAATCTTCTTTTTCAGTCTGTGCTAATGGATCATTTCCTTGTTTTCTAGTTTGGAAATACTTGCTATTGCAATTCAGTTCTTCAGGCACTTTATTTTTGTCGCCCATTTCGAGAGAAAGTTTTGGCATACAAGAACCAGCCCAGAAAAAAAGAGACTCTCCTGACTTGCTTAGCTGATCTCTTCCACAGCATAGCAACACAGAAGAAAAAAGTCGGAGTGATTCCTCCAAAAAAATTCATAACAAGATTGCGTAAAGAGAATGGTAATTCTTTGTTGCTTTATATACTAACTAGTGAAATGTTTGCTTCTATCAATTTTGCTCAGACAGAAAGTGATGTTCCTGCCTTTTTTCTCTCTCCTCTGCCTCTGTTTTTTGTTATCACTAGCCTTACCTGGATTAATCTTTGACCCTGAATCTATGAAGTTTGCTATCACAATAAAAGTACCATCTTATTCCTACTGAGTAGGGACAAAGTCCAGTAGTTCTGCCACATTTGCAGCCAACACCCACGTGTCCTGCATTTTCAGTGAGTCTTCAGCTCAGTCAATAGTCAAGCAATCCATTTGTTAGTATGCATAGGGAACCACACAGGCTCTAGCTCTCTGTGTCATTTCATTTATGATCCACAAGGACGCGTGCATGGCACTGAGTTCCTAAGTGGAAAGGAACAACTTGTATTGCTAGTGCTGATGACTTCAGCTGTAGCAACTCATGGACAGTTGTCTGTTCTCCCCAACAGTGTGCCATCACTGTTGGTCATAAGTGAAAAAAAGATCTGGTGTTGATATTCTTTTGACCTCCTACCTAAGAATGGTGTTTCTAGTAAAACTTTTTAATTGTATGTTGGACAATAATTACTCAATTACAATATAAAAGGGTCATAGTCATAGAACTTAGTAGCCAGTAAAAGATTTGTAGAAGGTTTATGTCGGTTTCATTTGGATTTTTAATCACACTTTAGCCTCTGAAAGATGACATTGGATAATAGTATTAATGTATGAATACAGTTACACACTTTAAATTAAACTGGTAGAAATTCTGAGTGATCAAGCATCTTCTATTTTTAAGTTTTTTTTTATCTTGAAAGACAGTTGGCTTTAACATTTCGTAGTCATAACATCCATGCTCTTAATTGATTTGGGTCACTAGTCCTCTAGTGGCCGGAAGATGTTTCAGCATTTTCTTCAGTCAAGTTTTATATTCTTTCCCTGTACCTTTTTGAACAGCATTGTAAAACTAGCAAATTAAACATGATGATGGACAGCAAATGCATGCAAGGGGTTTTTTTGGGGGGGGGAGGGGGAGAGTTTTATATATCACAAGAGCCTCTGAAAGATATAATGCCTCTGTTTGCATGGATGCATACTTTTTTTGTTAACAGTTATTGTTTAATACAATCAAGTTATATTACAAGTTATAACGACCACAACCCCTTTAATGAACTAACTTCAACCATTTACACTTAAAACACACAGCCCAATCCTAAACTGCGTGGTGCAGTGATGCCTCACAGCCTCAACTGTATCCAGTGCAGCTTTGGTGCAGGCAGGATTGTGCTCACAAATACATAAAGCATACATAGTGCTCACAAACACAAAGCATACATAGACATACAGTATATCTGCCCTTTCTCTGGCTATATAGTGTTTCTCAGCTTATACTTCAATCAGACTAGTTCAAATTGCAAATAAGAATTCACCCTATATATCCTTATTGGCCCTCCATTTATGGTATGTCACTTGTTCTCTGGCCAATCAGATATCCAATGCTTAATGTCAGGTGAGGTTTTTTGCCTTCTAATTTCAGAGGATTTGTTGTTTGGCTCCTGAGACGTTGACTTGAAATTATAGGAGCTGATGAGAATCAAATTAATTCTTAACACGTTTGTCCGGAATGAATATATTATTGGACACTGTCAGTCCTGTGTCGACTGCAGTGTTAGAATTTGTCACCACCTGCAATTCCCTAGGCAAAGAAATTAGCTGGGGTCCAGTGAATATAGAGAACAATCTAAAGTCTTGAATCTTAAAGATCTTTCTTGCTTAAAGCTTTCATATAAATATTGGTCTTCCACTGTTGTGGAAAATTTGGAGATCCAGTTCTTCTCTTTCAACCTCCAGTTATAGAGCCTGGCTTGCTTCATAAAGGCATGAACGTTATGTTCACATTTGCAGCTGAATACAGCACTCTAAAACGTTAACACTTCTGATGGTCTCAAAGCTCCCAGTGCCTCTGACCAAATTATACACAATGCTTGCGCTGCATAAATTGCCAGGCTGCAGCTGGAGACAGATTAAACTTACCTTGTAAGGCAGAGAAAGATTTAAAAGAATCTGAAAGTGTGAATATGCCCCAGTTCTCCCAGGTAAACCACATCACAATTTTCCTAGCAATTCTGATGTGGAGGTTATCCAGAGGTCATTACTTATGGAACTGAGGTGGAGTATTAGACCAAGCTGTCATCATGGTGGAGACAAATTGGCTAGGTCAGCAGTTCCCAAACTTACTAGCAGCACTACCTACCTAATCCTCTGTAGTGGGTCACAACCCAGAGTGTAGTCCTAAACTGGAATTAGGCCGGCATAAACTAAGCCAGCAAAGTTTGGCCAGCACAAGGGCCACCATAAAGCATGTTTTGACTCAGAGTCAGGGAGGATGGCTCATATCCGTGTTCTGGCCTCTCTGACTCCGAGAGTGGTCCAAACATACTTTACGGAGTCCCTTGTGCTGGCCAGACTTTGCTGGCTTAGTTTATGCTGGCCTAACTCAGTTTAGGATTGTGTCCCCAGTTCTCCCTGCCACAACTCAAACCTTACTGGGAGCCTTTGGAGGCCACTTCTGGGTCACAGTGGCTTCATGATTCACTCCATTGGCCTCTGAGAGGCCCCAGAATGCCTGCAAAAGCAACCTGGAAATAAACCAGAAGTTGCAGGTGCAAACTGGAAGTCACTTCTGGTTGTTTCCTTAAGTTTTAGAAACCCTGGGTTGGGAAATTTTAAGAACTTAGATCCCAGAGCTGTCTCCCCTTTCACAGCTGTATTTTAATTTGCACCTTTAATGGTGCACAGTTCTGTTGTGCTCAGCTAGGGCAATTCTGTCACACCAAAATTGTGTTTGTGGTATTAAGTAGGCGTTATGACATATCCTTAAATTCACGTTGTTAAACCCTCCCTTTGTCAGACTGGCAATTGCATTAAAATTTATCTGAGGGTAATCCACTGCTTTCCAAAAGAAGTATTGGAATAAATAAGATCGTTAAAGTGTGCTTGAAGGCTAGTCGTTGGCAAGTCCCTTGGGACATATATCAACTGAGGAATTGCTGAATTTAACTATATTAACCTTTCCCCACAGATGGAATTGAAGCATTTCCCATCAGTTTAAATCTGTTTGAGAGAGAGCAGAGGGACTAAATTTAACTTCGATGCTGAGTGGATCTCTTTCAGAATTTGCACTCTCCAATATTTAAAGTGATGTGCTTGCTACTTGAATGTCCAGTCAGCTAATTTTGGATCTTTAGGAATAGTACCTTTGTTTAGTGCTTTAAATTTATTCCAGCTAATTTCATAGCCAGAAAGACTAACATACGTGTTTGACAAATTCATCAAGAGAAGGTCTTCTGCTCTGAATAGACATATCAATGGATTACCAGCATATAAAACCACTTCATTATTGCATATAGAGACCTGTGAGGATGGAGGAGTGGCTAAAACAAGCAGTTCAAATGTGAACACGCACATTTAATCTCCCTTCAACATCCACTTCAGAAGGCCAGGATATCCAGTGTCAGGTGCAGGTTTCACCTTCAATGCTACTGTCTCCCTAAGAGTGTTATATTTCCTGTAGGAATTAATGGCATCTGTTTGTTAATGTCTGGGAGAATGTAGAAAAGCTAAGACCATTGGAGCTAAACCTGCTGTCTGCCTTACTTGTAAAGAATTAAGCTTGTTCCTAACCACACCTTTGGTTTTCTTTTCTGATGATGCTAGATGTTGGCAGTGTTGGGAATTGGCTTTTATATCCATTTTTATATCTAGATTTTTATTTATTTGCTCTTTGTTCAGCCAGACAGTAGCCTGCTTTATCATCTCTTTATAGAGCTTTTTGACAACTACATGCAGCAAGATGCACATGAGTTCTTAAATTACCTACTGAATACAGTTGCTGATATTTTGCAAGAAGAAAGCAAGCAGGAAAAACAAAATGGTCGTCTACCGAATGGCAGCATTGATAGTGAAAACAATAACAGCCCACCAGACCCGACATGGGTTCATGAAATCTTTCAGGGAACATTAACCAATGAAACAAGATGTCTCACTTGTGAAACAGTAAGTCTGTCATGTATAAATTGCTCTTATTTGTACTAATTCATGTTAACATAATTATTGGCCCCTTTATAAATCTGATACACTGTTTTTTATGATTTGTAAACTAAATTGTGATTATGTTGGTGGATGAGTCTTAAAAAAGAAAGCTTGTCACTGAAAGAAGGCTAAGCAAATTTGATAGCAATTCAGATTTGCTGAAGAAAAACCAAGCTCATGGTTTTGTCATCTAATAAAGTATTTTTACTGCAGTAATTTGAAATTACTACCTAATCCTTTGCTACCTAATCCTAATCTGGGTTACCCTCAGATAATTCCTTTGAAGAGTTGGGAGCAACATAGTCCCTTATTAGCATTTGTTGCTCCCAACTCTTCAAAGGAATTATTCAATTACTAAAAATTTTATCTGGGAAAATTTACCAATACGAAAATATATGAATGTTTACAGCAGAGTGCAGGGAGTCCGGCTGCCTTTTTTATTTGTTACAGTTCTAGGGCAGTGGTTCTCAAACTGTTTAGCCCTGGGACTTTTAGAATGACAATCTGTTGGGACCCACCAGAAGCAATGTCACGGCCGGAAATGGTGTCATTGTGACTCCAGAGCCACTATGAGAATTTCTCAGCCATTTTTTAATAGCAAAATGAAGCAGAAGCGGGGGGGGGGGGAGTCTATTTACAACCTTTACATAAGCAAAATAACCACACAGTCCTCTCTTCTTCGCGTCCCCCATATTTTCAGTGATGGCTGCCCTAGGTGATTTGCAACCCACCTGAAATTGGCTCACAACCCACCGTTTGAGAAACGCTGTCCTAGGGAAAGAGTGTAATTAAATAAATCTTCTGCTTCTTATTGAGGCTTTGATTTGCTGCTATTTTGGATTTGATTATTTCTTGACAAATTCAGATCTTAAAAAGCACAGGTATGATATGATTCTTGAATTGCTGGAGCATAAAACACTTAAATTTCAAACCAGGACATGTAGATTGTATCTATTTATAAAAATCTATATGCATCCTTTCTCTCCTCCAGAAGGAATTCACAATGGTTTACAATGCCAATAAAACAATACAGATGGCTCTGTATCTTCTAAGGAAGATATTTCAAAGAGCTAGTTGGACAAGAGAGTCTGGAAATTATCTATTGTTTTCAGGAATTGTGATTAAAAAATGTAGATATAGTGATATATAGTGATATAGTGATAAAATAGATATAAAAACATTTATATAGTGCTTTCTGAATGTGCAAAATGATTCACATGTATTTTAGTGTTCTTGTAACAACTCCGTAAGATAGGTAGTATTATCTGCATATTGTGGCCGAGAAGAAGTGTCTTGCCTAAGGCCATATCATGCGAAAGAGATCCTGAACCCCCCATTTTTATCAGTAACGTACCTGTGGCCAGTTTCTAGCAAACTGGATTTGGTGGTTTAGCACTTGGTTCCCATAAATTCACACTGACAGAATCAGGTTACTTGAAACTCTCCACTTGGTAACAGTGACCTAGCTTTCAAAGGTAAGTATTAAAGTTCATTCATCAGGAGGTCTGTTCCTTGCTTTTGCTCTTCAGATGGTGTTCAGCCAATGTGTCCCATCTTCCTTTGTCTGTGTGGCCTCAGTCTTTCATCAGCAGCTTTTCCTGAGAGCCACTGCTCTCTGTCCTTCTGTTACTCTGCTTTTCCCCAACTGCCAGTTCACCCCCACAAAGTTCTCTGTCCCTAGAAAATCACCCTGCTCCTCCCATCATTTCCTTGCTTCCTGATTGTACAATCCAGATGCTGCTCCCCACTGTCCATTGGCGCCATAGTGGACAATGTGGAGTGCATCTGGTTTTTCTACTGCAAAACACCAGCCCCCACCACCAGATCTTGCCTATCCTCTTCCTCCTCTTATATGTTCAGCTGGGTTGCCAAGGTCAGGACAAGTACCGCGTCCCTCGCAACCTGACTGTTCCACCTCATCACAAACTTCCCCCTGAAATTCATGGTAGGCTGATATTTGAACTGAGGAAAGAAGGTCTGTTTCATAGTTTACAGCCCAATCCTAGCCAACACTTGTGCGGTGGGGCTGCTGGGCCCATACTGTTCCCGCGTTGGATTACAGCAGGCAGGAGGTCTTTTTGGAATAAGGGAACATTTGTTCCTTTCCCCTGTTTAGCACCCCAGCCCGTTTAATGGGGCTACTTGGATCTGCAGTTACTTAGTTAGGGGGTTAGGGTGCAGTGGAGGCCTGCCCCGCCCCCATTCCACCCTCTCCCAGCCCAGAAGCACCCTTTCCCTGCCTCTGGAATGCCCTCCTCCTGCCACCTGGCACAACACCTACCTGCCCCCATTGCCATCAGGCAGGATGCAGCACCTGCACGATGGTGCAGCTCTTCCTGCTAGTGTCTTTGGCTCACTGTGTGCCAAAAAGCACTTTACGGCACTTTTATGATACCCAGCACTGGCGGAGCTCATCAATAGGATCAGGCTGTTAGCAAACTGTGGTAATATAAGAAGAAAACATCTAAATCTGCACATCTGAGTATGGAATTTGAAAGAAGATCTTGTACAGTTTTTAATAATGATGTGATACATATAAATTGACGTATTAAAGGTGCACATAATTGGGAAACATGATCCAGTGTGGGATGCAGTCTCTAGCTCATTCTGCTGTGGCAGTCAATGTCCACTGCTGGCAAACCTGTCCCCAAATGTATTACAGGACATCTCACCAGAATTGCTGTTGAGGCCTGGCTTGACTTCTTTTTTTAAAGCTCTAAAATGTTTAATCTTCCAAATGTTTAACAAAATAGCACTATGCTCCCATTTCAGGGGGGGCAGTGGATGTTTTTTCCAGCAGGATTTGGATTGCTGAGAAAAACAACCTGAAAAAGGCAAGTTGAATGTGTTTTGTTTTTCCCTTTTTGGTGATCTCTCTCTCTCTCTCTATTTTTTGTTGTTGACTTTTTTGGTCTATATTAATTCCTGAGTATTGTTAGCCACTCTGGATCCATAAGAACAGTGGGGAATAATTTTTTTTAATATAATGTCCTGAATGAGTATCAGGCCCAAGTGGCAGCTGTTTATGCTTGTGCTTTATCCAGGAAGGGTTGTAGCCAAGGGTGTGCTGGTCGCATTTCACAGGTCGAGATTAAGTCGGTAACCACACGACTTGAGTTGTGTCTTCAATATAGTGCATGCCATCGCAACTTGTCCAAAAAAAAATTGGAATTCAAAAGGATAAAAGAATGTTAGCATGTGGTGATTTAATTCTCCCTACCTTCCTCCTGTGCCCACAAGATCTGTTAAGCAGGTTTAAAGAGCTGTTACCGTGATCTGTGGATCACTTTGAGATCTTGTTTTAAAATGTACTATGTGGGGGGGAAAATAACGAGCTTTTTTCCTTCAATTTGCAGATAAGCAGCAAAGATGAAGATTTTTTAGATCTTTCTGTTGATGTGGAGCAAAATACTTCAATTACTCACTGTTTAAGGTATGGAAGGAGTATCAGTATGATTGCTGGTTTTGTCTCATCCATAATCCTTACTAGACAACTAGACATAAACCCTACCAGACAACTCTGGTGGTGTGTAATGTGGTGATGGCTATGCTTATTCATAGGCAGAAGCAGGTTCCCTGAGGTGTCTGTTAGAAGTGCAAGTGTGACTGAGACCTGCCCCTAAATAATGGCTCCCTGCTGAGTTTGGCATCCACCTGTCCATTGACTATCTGTCCATTAGTCAGACTACCAGACTTTAATCAAGGGAAGGTCCAGAGGGCTAACCTAGATTTCCTGCTCTTGAACAGGAAAGCCATAATAACACTCACTTAGTCTTGCACTGGTGTGATATGTATCGGCACTTTCAGGGATAATCTGGCCATTGTTGGAGCCTGTCCTTTTCTGTTTGGAACTATGGAAGACCCGGGAAGCATTGGAGCAAGTCATGCTAGACAGGGAACATGTCTAGGGAGTTTGTGTTATGATTTATTGTTTTGCAGTTTCTTTTACTCTTAGACCTGTTTGGTCAAGTTGCAAGTGCTTGTGTTTTTGTCTATTTGTCCCTTACCCCCTTTGGTTTTGTCTTTCTGGATAACCTCATACTTTATAAATATTTGTTCAAAGCAAAGAGCTATTTACTCTTGCCCCTGATTGCTGCACAAGGTACGTGTGGATGCTGTGGGGTTGGAACTAGCCTGGTCAGTTGACTATCCAGGACACTCCTCCAGTCACCAGCTTCTGAGCTGAGAGAATCCTGGCCTTTTGGACTTTCCCTAGCCAGGAGGTGGGATGAGAATATTCACCCAGTTTTACTCTGGCTTTGGGGCAAACTCCTTTATCAGAGCAAGCAAATCTGCTCATCTTGTGTTCTGTGACCCAAAGTCAAGTTCATCGACTATTTGCCTTGCCTCTGGACCACCACAGTAACTGTAGCTAATTTAATAAAGTAGGTAAGATTATACCATTATGGGACCAAATTGTGCTGCTAAACTAAGAATATCCATAATAGCATTTGTACAGTATTTTTTGAGTGTGCTAACTGCTTTGTAAGTATTTGTCATGTTTTTAACAACCCCCTAAGGCAGGTCATATTACAGCTGGAGAGCTAGGATTGAGAGGGAGTAGCTTGCCTAAGGCTAATGAATGAGTTCATAGCAGACAAGATTTGAACCACAGAAGTCTGAATTCACAGTACAGCCTCTTAACATTATACCATGCCTGCTATCATCAAGCTCTTAAGTTTCATAGAAGTCTTCACCATCTATGTTAACTGAATCAGATCAATTGGATACCATTTTGCCAACTTTATTCTGATTCTTTGTGATGAATGTGTTAGTTGCTCTCTTTTGAATTTTGTTTATTCTTATTTATGCCCAAGTTAATACAGACAATATCTATATGAAATATTTGGTGGTTCAAGGGCTGCTGATTTACTGATATAATTGTTGCTAAGAAATCTGAGTAAGTACGTCTTGCATTTTGCTGGATGTTCTTTCATTTTAGGGGATTCAGCAATACAGAAACCTTGTGCAGTGAATATAAATATTACTGTGAAGAGTGTCGCAGTAAGCAGGAAGCACATAAAAGGTACTTTAAACATATATTGTAAATGTAAGCAATCTGTCAAAACCATTCTCTTTATATCAGATTTTGAGTTCAGTTGTGATAATGGTACTAAAACACATTTTCTGTAATATCAAGGTATTTGAAGTTCAGCAAGAGTTCTCATTTTAAGTGTGTTGTGACCTCTGAGTAAGCAAGAGGCAGCTCACTCATATTTCAAAACCATTTAAAATTCTAGGCTTGTCTTTAAACCAAAAACCAGAAATGACATTTTAATGCTCTTATAAGGCATTCTGAGCCCCGGAGGGTTTTCAGCAAAAACTGGAAATCACATTTTTTGGCAAAAACTGGAAGTAATGTTTTTTCACCCATAGTGGGCATTTTGAGGCCTGCAGAGGCCATGGGTTGTTGCACGCGGCCTCTGTGGGCCTCAAAAAATCCTCCTGAGCACAGCTCTGGTTGGGTTTGGAGGTTGGGGGGGGGCGGTTCCCAAATGGGTGGGTTTGAATACCTGTGGATTTTTGCTATTCATGGAGGTTCCAGGAAAGGCAGCCCTGTGGATATCAAGGGCCTACTATATAGTGGTTTTGTCTTGCTTTACCAGTTGCTGATTATTATTTGAATATATGGAATGTTTGGAAGGCAAGATAATACAGTGATCAGTGTGTTAAGCTTTTCCATCAGTCAATATGTGGCATTTGCTGAGACAAAGTGTTACTTGTTTGAATTTAATATCTGAAAGTTATTTTTTTTTTAAAGCAAACTTTTATGCATTGTCTTGGAAATTGGTTTGGTGATAAACTTTATCTTGTTTCAGGATGAAAGTGAAAAAACTGCCTATGATTCTAGCTCTCCATCTAAAGAGATTTAAATACATGGACCAGCTACATCGATATACAAAACTGTCTTATAGAGTAGTGTTTCCTTTAGAGCTTCGACTATTTAATACATCGGGAGATGCCACTAATCCTGACAGAATGTATGATCTTGTGGCTGTGGTAGTTCACTGTGGAAGGTAATAAAGCATAATGTGACACATTATTCCCATTGACATAGGCAGTAATGATATATTCTGTTAAAGTGTGCGAAATACAGTGCTTTGATGGAATGTGATATTTATGGAGAGTTTTGTCACCCTGGTAGTGACACCCTGGTAGTCACCCTGAGCACCCTATGTTTTAGGAGGAAAGGTGGAATATAAATCTTTTAAATAAAAAAGACTACATTGTTGGGAAGTATATATGAGATGAGAAATGCCAATCCCCATAACTCTGTCCTCCAAAGCCATCAGTTCTTACCTGAGTTCTGTAGTTTCTGTGGTCCTATCTCATGCCATTTCAGTAGCAATCAAATACAAAAATGACGTATGGACACGACAGCAGCTAACCGCATCCTTCCAGGTAACCTCCCTATTCCAGATGTTTAAAGAGGTGTATGGGAAATGGCAATCACACCACTAAAATAACTTAGGAATGTGACCTTAGTAATGGCCATGACTTAGTAATGACAAGTCCCCATCCTCAGCAACATTTACCAAATGGAAAGCTGATACACTTGAGTATGTGAAATGTCTTGGTGGGATTGAAGTCTCTCCATGAGAACTCAGTGCTAGCATGTTCCTCTAAAGCATTTTGAAGAATTAATTCAATAAGAATTAATTATATAGGTATAGATATACATCTTCCTGGCCGCTTAGAAAGTATGTGTTTTTAACACAAATATGGACATCTTTTAACATCATACTGTTCAGTCTCTGGAATATTGGGATTTTGGGGGTCTTCGTTATGGCATATTATGCAAGCCACTCCTTAACATTGTGCCATCTGAATAAGTATAGTTCAAAATTGTTATTCAGTTATGTCTTGAGAGGAAAAAATGTTCTTAATTGCAAGCCAGTATACAATTAATAGCTTTCTTCTTTACAGTGGACCTAACAGAGGACACTATATTGCAATAGTGAAGAGTCATGATTTTTGGTTGCTTTTTGATGATGACATTGTAGAGGTAAGAACTGCTTTGATTCTAGATGTTGCTTCTAAATTGTTATACTGATTTTATTTTTACTAGTTCTTTGGTAGTCTCAGAGATAGTTATTTTATATAGTGTGCGTGTGTGAATATATATCAGCAGCAAGATCGTAAAACAAGTAATTGTTCTTTATATAAAAAATAAAAGGGGAGAAAACTAGTTTCCTTTTCAAGGGAAAATCTCTAAGCAGCTGAAATTGTGCACAGTTAAGCCTGTGATTTGTAAACACTATTTGTGCATCCATAATATGCCTCCAGTTTCTAAGAACATAGGAACAGCCCCACTGGATCAGGCCAATGGCCCATTTAGTCCAGCTTCCTGTATCTGACAATGGCCCACATGCCTCACAAGACTACACTTGCATCTCACTGCCACTCCCCTGCATCTGGCATTCTGAGGTAGCCTATTTGCTCTTTCACATACACCCATGATGACACCAGACTGTAGCATGTGTTTAACTTTATTAAACACAAGTGACCATTTTAAAAACAAAACATGAAACTTACTTGCCATGTTCCTCCCTTGCCAGTCTGGGGTAGGTTAAAAAAAACTGCAATTCACAGCCAATTTGGATGACAGCAAAAAATTCCCAGCCTTCATAATGAGTGACCAGTTAATCTCAGACTATAAGTACCCTTCATGGCTTATAACCTGTGATGGAGTTTTCCTCCATAAATCTGTCCAATCTCTTTTTAAACGCATCTAGGCCAGATGCCATCACCATGTCCTGTGGCAAGGAGTTCCACAGATTAATCACACACTGGGTAAATAAATAATTCATTTTGTCTGTTCTAACTCTCCTGACACTCAATTTTACGCAATTTACATGAAGTTACATCCTTACATTTGAATATATGGGGGTTTGAAGAACCAAACCACTATGGATAGAAGGGTATGACTGTAAATAGTTTTCACTGTTCCTCTTTTCCCCCATAGTTGATAAATGTTAGGAGCTGCTTTAATAGCAAATTACTGATATAGTAATCCTTTGGTCTTTAAAATTACCTTGTTTCATTTACCTAAAGCTTAAGAATTTAGTGCATCATACTACTAAAATAGATTTTTTCTTTTGAAAAAGAAAATTTTTTTGTATTTTGTTACAGAAAATAGATGCACAAGCTATTGAAGAATTCTACGGGTTGACATCGGACATCTCAAAAAACTCTGAGTCTGGTTATATCCTCTTTTATCAGTCTCGAGACTGAATGGGATCTGTGGTGAAGAGTAATTTCCTGCCTCACTACTTTTTCAGGGTGTTGTGGAAAAGAGAAAGCACTGCTTGTTTTGGGAAAAGGAGGAATGCAGGGAGTCAAAGGAGCGGTAACGCAGTTTGCACAGAACAAAGCCAAGGTTTCAAAGAGGCTTTCTGAAATTCCTCGTATCATGTTCGTTTAATTTGCTCAGGTGTCACACTGACAATGCTGGTCCACCACAATTGCCCAATGGGAACAGAGATGCCAGCCACTCTTGTAAGAGCTTTCCATCAAACAGTTGAAACTATGTCTTGAAGACTTGATCAAAACTCCATTCAAGTCAGTGGAAATATTTTCTTGCTCTTGAGTTTACTTTGTATTTTGGCCAGTGTTGCACTGGAAGTGAGTGCTGTAGAAGCAATATAAATCTGACATACTAATTGTTATGCTTATTTCTTCTTTAATAAGAGCAAACAATTATTTGTGTATTGATTTTTACCTATACTCTATTTCTGGGTTTCTTGCACACCTAATTAGAGAGAGTTAGTTGAACAGTTGCCTTCCTGGCTGGGATAAATTAATCAAATTTGGTATTTTAACTGGAATCAGGAAGGCAAGTATGTTTTGCTTCTTTTACGAAGCTTACATTACAATAATATGTACCTCTATGATTGGGAACTGTTTTGGTGTTTTAAACTTCCTATTGGGAAGAACTTCATTAATATCTATAGTTTATTTTTATTTATGCATTACTGTAGAGGTTCTGTATTTTGTATTTTTCTCAGTTCCAACAAGTGTTGGAACTTAGTTTTGTATATTAGCTTGTATCAGATTTAAGATGAGCAATGAAATAAAATATTTAAGAGATTTATTTCGTATCTTAAAAAGGGTATCTTCCAAATTTGAAATAACTGGGGAAGAAATGGGTTTTCACCTCTTCCATGAGGAGCTGGTGTCTCTGCTTATGTGTCTGGCATGTTGGTTAAAGGAGTTGGAACTGATACTTTGACATTTTAAAATGGCTTATTTATTTTCTAATACAATGAGATACTGGAGCATATGGTGGTGTGCCAGTCTTTGTTCTTAGACTTTTAGGGAATTAACTTCAATATAGGCCAGTTGCACAGCCCCAAAACAACCAGGGAGGCAAACATGTGTAGTTCTGGGATCAATTGTCACATTGATGAAAAATAGATAAATATGTGAAATACCATCATATCTCTGTGTTCAATCTATGATTGCAGTGGATAAGAAAATTATGTTAGATTAAATAATCCAGGAATAACAAAATGAATAGATTAAGCCTCCTTGCAGTCCTGTGATAGCATTATCTGCTATATTTTAAATATTTTTTAAATCATCTTTGAGATTTGATGGGATCATGACGGCTACAGGTGATATGGAACTAAACTCTTGTGTTTTGACTTACCATGCATCATCACTATGTCTGCTAGTGGCTGAATGTAACTTTTGAAAAAAAAATGCTGAGCACACATTCCCAGTAAGAGCAATCATGCATTAATACTTTGGCATCCATTTTCAGAATGTGTGTTTTGTTTTTGTTGGCAATATTAAAATGTACAATGTTTTCTGTCTGCTGCTATAGTGAATGCATTTACCTTATCTTTTAGCTCAGGAAAATGACATCACCTCTTCATGTAACTGAACAGATTTTTAACAGGGTCAGTAAGTGGGCTATTTTCTCTTAAGAACTGTGTAAACTGTCATATTGTGAAGAAATCTTTATAAAGCAAAGTTTTTGATTCCTTACCTTGGTTAGAATTCTTTTGTGGTGGTTTTGCATAAGCTTTGCATAATGATGCAACAGGAATTGAATTCTCTTTCACATCAAAAACAGTGTCTTAAGTTGTGGCACATTAAAGGCTAACAGATTTGTTTTAGCATATGTGTTTAGACTACAATCCACATCATATGCATGAAGTAAGATTTTACACTTCATCTGATGAAATGGGTTGTAGTTCCCTTTGTTTCTGTATACACAAACAAATTTTTTCATCTTTGCATACCACAAGACTCTTTGTGGGTTACTAGTATAGACTTATAGCTATCACTCTGAAAATTTGCATCATCAGTTTCATGGTACAGTACAACTTTGTCAGACATGTCATAGAACATGGAGTCTGTTTGCATTGGAGAAATACTCAAACTACTTTTGGGACATGACCCTAACATGACTGATCCACCTTTAGGTAATGTAGACATTTTTGGATTTGTGTAGAATTAGGCCCCAATCCTACTAAGGAGTATGTTTACTCAACTCAGTCATACTGAAATCTGAGTAAACCTGCATTATACTGTTAAACTTGTTGAATTCAGAAGAAAGGATCCACTAAAATATCAACATGGTCAGAGAATTGGCTCAAGTATTTGGTGTAGTTTCACCTCTAAAGATAAGTATGTTTGTCCGGTATTTGGGTGAGAAACAACTTTGAAAAACAGTGATTGTTGCTTTGAAATCTTTAGAGCAGTGTTTCTCAAACTGTGGGTCGCAATCTGATTTTTGGTGGGTCGCAGGTCCTTTGACTAGGGAGTTGCAACCTAAGATGGCATATGACCCAGAAGTTGCCATCGCATAACCTGCTTCAGTGGCCGTGGCTTGCTGCTTCCTGGTCCAAAAATTGGGTTGCAACCAGTGGTGTCATCCAAATGATTTAGAAACCGGTACTCACTTTTGATTGGCACTTGTCCAAATGCCAAACAAATAATGATTTAGGCCAGCTCAACTTCTGGAAACCGGTACTCGCGTAGTGGTGCGTAGTGGGTGCATGACATCACTGGTTGCAACCCACTGGTGGGCTGTGATACACAGTTCGAGAACTTCAGTGGACTGTGGCCACTGAAGCAGGTCATGCCTGGCACCATTTTAGATTGCAGTTTCCTGGCCTTGGTGGGCCCTGGATCTACTGTGGATGATGCTGTGGGTTGCCAACATGAGTATTTGAGAATCCCTGCCTTAGAGGAAGGATGAGATTTAAATATAACTAATTAAATTGAAGTACATGGTTTATGGATCATAGCCATAGTCACTTAACCATGTGTTGTCCAACCATGGGTAGTCTTGATGAGAAGGAACATAGTATGTTGCTTTACTCCTGCTATTTATTTTTTAAAGATAGCATTGTTTCAAGGTATTGTTTCTCAGACTGAGATTCAAAGAATTGTCTGTTCATCAAGGAGATGTGCATGTAGGAGTCACGTGACTCCTACGCCCTGCCCCATATCACATCTTCAATTTCCTAAATTTCAAAATGAGTTTGCCATTCAGCAAGGGGGAAATTATTCAGAAAGTGCAAATCTGCAGGCCCTTGGGCCCATAAAGCTAATTGTGTACAATTCTTTGGATCTTGGCCAGTACACCTATTTTACTCATAGCTCGGTTTAAAACATTTTGCTTTTTCAAATATTGAATTTCTAGGACATGAGAGAGCCTTTAGTTGGAAATGGAAGTAATATAAATTTTGGGACTCCCACTCCCTATTTTGTATATTGGAATAGAGTTTCTATTAAGTACAGTGTGTTCTTCACAGGATAAATTTAGTATTCTGTAAAGAACTTACTTGATATTGAAGATTTTCAGCTTTATGTTCTCAAACAAACATTTTGATGTGTTGCTTAGCTTTCATATGCAATAACTGTGGTGTAGAAAACATGGGTATGGTGATTGTATGTCATACAGTTTCTTTCAAATTGGCAAGCTGTACAAATGTTATGAAAACGACTTTACAAATAAAATTAAGTACAGTGTTTTATTGATTTTATTAAGCTGGCGTCATTTGCCCGTATGCTTTTCTACAGTCTTTTGCATCATGATGCAGTAGTCGTAGTGAACTTGGTACTCAAAGACTTCTGGGATTTGTTCTGAAGATTCCATCAACTGCTTCTTGTTTCCTAATACCAGCTGAGCCCAATGACAAAATGAGGCAGAACAGCATGTTAAAATGTCCCCTTTAATCATGATCTCAAGGTGTCTTTTGAAGTTATTTGTTGCATCAGGGATGTTTTGGATGATGCACAATAGCTGTACCCATGGTTTTGTATGACCCAACTGCCATAAGACAAGAGAGCTCACTTTTAGCATAGGTTGTTGGCACCAAACCACATTGGTACTGTTTCTAAGAGACTAAATGGTTGGTTCTCTACACTTTATTGGTACAACCTTCTTTGGTTAAACCTTCTGAAAATTTGATTATTTTTTTCAGTGTGTAAATCAGTTAAATAGATAAACTTGAACACACTACTTTTAATCCCCAAAGCCTTTTTGTGATATCTTTAAATATTTATTATTCTTAAGCCATTTATTAAATGTTAAACCTAAGTATCAAAGTGGAATCTGGAACGCTAGCTGCTGATTGGGGCTATCAAACATATTGAAAAACAGTTCTGGTGTTTGCACACCTAAACATTTGTACTCAAAGTCAAATTGATGCATGAAGACTCTGCTCTTCATGGCCAACATGTTGAAACTGCTAGGTAAAGCATGTGCTCCCAGAGGCCTCCATCCACTTGGATTCTAAGACCTGAACTACTATATTTAGTCCTTTACCTCTGTAACCAATAGCACTTCAAGGGTAAAATAGCCAATATAGGCGGTGTGATGGGGGCAGGAAAATAGCATATTTAAATACCCCTTCCTAACATAGCTACCATAAAGCATGACTGTGTTTAAAAATAAAATTCAAATTGCATGATCAACCAAGCTGCATAGTGTTTCCCCAAATATATTTGAATAATGTATCTGTCAAGCTTTTCTGTGCTGAGTGATCTCTAGTCTACAGAGCGGTAAGGTACTTCCCCAGAACCTATACAATAAAAGTTGTTCAACCTCAACCAGAACCGCTTATTCTCATCTCGAGCACTGTTAATTTCAGTTTATCCCCTGCTCCTAAATTAGATTTAGCATTTTACCGTGGCTTTACTGCCAAAACATTTTAATGGCTTTGGCTGAGAAACTGAGGGCTGGAAACTGCTGCGGCTCTGCTGCTTGGTATACAGTGCACAATAATTTCATGTATCATAAATGCTGAAGAATGTAAGCTAGCAGAAGCTTGTTTAACCAAATTTGGTAAGTGTTTAAAAATGCAAGATGAGGTGCTGGAAGCTTAGTAAGAGTTCAGGAAGACTCTTGATATATGCTTTCATACTGGAAGAGCCATTACAGTCTGGGATACTGTAGTGCAGCATCAGTTTATGTTGTAGCAGGCCTGGATGACGCAGCAATAGAACATCGACCACTATGGAAACAAGCTGCTATAATTAGATTGTCCACATTTTTATACTGCCTGTTCTCCAAGGAGCTCAGGGGCATGTACATAGTTGCTAGTCTTCAGAATACCCTGTATAAAAATGGGACATTTTTGCATTGAATTGTTAAATCCTAGGGTGTGAAATTTGCCTCCCAACAGGCTCCAGCATTCCAGCACAGACAATGACAATCCACTTATCAGGTGGAGGGCTGTAAGAATACAACTGCCTCTTCAAACTTAGATTTGGGAATAAGGCACCAATTGCACTAAGGAACATACCAGTATATAATCTAGAAGGATATCCATATGTCTACTGCAGTGAGGGATTTTGTTGCACTTGTTAAGACTTGTCTAGAATTGCAACCTGTTAGGGACAGCAAAGTAACTCAGTGCTGCATTCCAAAATAAAATGGTACGGTAATTTCAATTTAGAAAGAAAGGGCAGGCCTGTTCACAATCAATTTCTTGGAAGCAGGGCCAGCCCAATTTTTCCTGACACCTGTGGCAGCCTGCTGAATGCTGCCCTCCTAACTCAATGATGCACAAGCCTCTGCTCCTCCCACTCTCCATGTTCTAACTCAGCACTCTCCTTCCTCCCATATTTCCTCTTTCTGTCTCCCTTTTCAAGCCAGGAAGAACAGTAGTGCGGGGGGGGGCAGAGACAAATGCTTGACGCAACTGCTTCAGTGGGCCTCCTGGATAAGCCGGCCCTTAGCGGAAGAATCATATGGATAAATAACATAACAAGGTGGTGGTGCTTTGCCTCCTTTATTGATAAGCAAAACAGGATTAATGCAAGGCAGTGAAACTCATTAATAAAATACACAGTGACGCTTGCCCATATAGCCCTTATCAAAATGGTGTACTTCTGGTTATCTGCCTCTCAGGCTGGAGGGAAGTTGGTTTATTCTACAGTACAGCAGCTGATATGTTACAATACATTCTGTGGGAAGAATATATAAGTATTAAAGGGTGATGCAAACATCCACATGTGGCAGCTGTGCCAGGGATTTAAAGAATATCACACCACTCCTGCACAAATGTTCCCTGGGGCAGGTACTGAGACAAGGTGGCTTCTTTAAGGCCATCATGAGCTTCTTATTGCAAAGTTCAGGCATAAAAAGTAGGGAAAACCACTAGGCCCTCAACATATGACCTAAATCAGATCCCATACGAATATACCATGGAGGTGACAAATAGATTTAGGGGCTTAGATTTGGAAGACAGAGTGCCTGAAGAACTTTGGACTGAGGTCTGTAACATTGTACAGGAGGCAGCAACTAGAACCTTCCCAAAGAGAAAGAAATGCAAGAAGGCAAAGTGGCTGTCTGACGAGGCTTTACAAATAGCTGAGGAAAGAAAGGAAGCAAAAAGCAAGGGAGAAGGGGAAAGATATACCCAATTGAATGCAGATTTCCAGAGAAGAGCAAGAAGAGATAGGAAGGCCTTCCTAAATGAGCAATGCAAAGAAATAGATGAAAACAACAGAATGGGAAAGACTAGAGATCTTTTCAAGAAAATTGG
>JAJKFI010000030.1:9309399-9344424 GCA_029204185.1 Lerista edwardsae
GAAGAGTCGGACACGACTTAGCGACTGAACAACAACAACAAAATGTTCAGAGGTCAAATGTTCTGTGCTTATAATAAAAGTGTAACTGAAATGTGGCCAGTAAAGACTTCTCTGTAAAGCTTCAAAGTTTGCTTACATCTCCTTAATCCAACTACGTTGCCTCAATAAAATATTTATAGAAAAGATAGAAGTCGTCTTGTGACACTCCCATTTCAGTTGGGGCAGCACGTTCGTTTGTGGCACCAACGGCTTAATTTGAACTGGGCCTCTGCTATTGCACACATTTTGAATGCCAGGCAGGAACATGGTGAGATGCTTTGAAACTGGGAGGGTTCCCAGTCCTGGTCAGAACTGGGGAGTTTCACTTTGTTCTGTTTTTCCTGAAGTTGTTTGCCTCTTAAGAGTCAGTTTGCTACATGTAGGGTCAAATAGGATATTTGGGGAGTAATTTTTGTAGGAAAAGAACACAGAGAAAGGGTTAATTCCATACTTCATACATGAAAGGGGGAACACAGTTCTGATAAGGACTGTGTTCTCTCTCCCTCTCCCTCTCTCCCTCCCCCTCCCCCCTCTCTCTCTCTGTGTGTGTATGTGTGTCTGTCTGTCTGTGTGTGTGTGTGTGTGTGTGTGTGTGAGAGAGAGAGAGAGAGAGAGAGATGGTTAAAAAAGAGTCATGCCCCCTTAAAAAAAATCCCGACTAAGTTAGAGAGTTGCAACAGTGGAGAAAGCTATTTGCTCACCTAGCCTGTATGGGAAATGGAATGCTGAACTTAATGGCCCTTGAGTCCAGCAGGGCCCTTCATGCCATAAGTGAAAAATGGCAGATGCCAGTGACATAATCCATGGAACATCCACCTCTACTCTGGTCCCAAGTTATACAACCAAGTGATGATGACTCAAGTCCTCATTGAGGCAAACCGGATGCATCCGTAAGAATTACTCAGGGAGACAATGCACAATTTACCAGAACTGGTGGTGTGTGACTGATGCTTGCCACTTGCAAATGAGAAGACTAAACAGTCTAGCATTTGCCTCTGTCGCATTCCTTTCTACCAAATATGGGGCTTGGTTTATATTGCTGAAGTTTTTGCCACATAACATGCAATGTTGCAAACAGAGCTAATATAATGCCAGAGACTTGCATGTGAAACAGCCCCCTAAACTAAATGGAAGCATAAGAAAAGAGGTCATCCTACATCTGATTTTCTTGCTGCCTTTATTTGACTATCAATCCAAGTTTTCATCATGGCAACGTTCTCCTTTAAAAATCTCTGGCTTTCAATTAGGGAAACAAGTGTAGTGGAAGAAAAAGTACTGGTAAATAAAAGGCCATAAAGTGACTCTGAGCTCTATAAAAGAGGACCGAGCAAATATCTTTCTGGGAAAGAGGCTTTTGCATCAGCTCAACTATGTTGTCATTCATGAAGCCTCGATTTGCTTATGGAAACATTAGGGCTGAAAGACAGTTGCTGAAGATATGGTTTATTGTAGCACTAGTTGAATCTGACAAAAGGTCTAACTTAACCTGTTTACAGCAGTGTCCTTCCAGTTACCTTGATCCAGCAAAGGAGATCTGGATGTGCTTCTCGACACCCAAATCAGAAAGTTCAACCAGAGCCCATTGAACTGGATTGGTGTGTTTTTGGATATTGATGGAAATGTGTATTCTCATCCTTCGCTGTTAGTTCTTGCATGCAGCTTGTGTCAAGATCATTGCCAAACTTGCATTCAACATAACCCTGTGAAGTGCACAATCCTAACCTGTGCTGGAACAGATATGCTGGAGCTAAAACATTTGGGAACTGCTGCTCTAAACTGTACATTACACTGAACTCATAACTAGCACCAATGGGTCTATTTGGTTGGGTTTCACACCCAGCATTTGAATAAGGTTCTCTTTTGGATTCGGATCATGACATGCAGGGGTGTAGCTAACAAAGTGCAGGGAGTGCAATTGCACCAGGCAACAAGCTTTAGAGGGGCAACAAGATGAGCTTGACACTAGTGGCCAAAATTGTGAGAACCTTGGTAAGTACAAATAATACCATCATGTTCTATACTACTCAATGTGGAATTTAATGCAGAATGCCATGAAACAAACCAGAGTGTAATTATGGCTAAAAAAAACCCAGAAAATGAAAATACAACTATCATGTTAAAATAGCTGTTTTTAGGAATAAAACGGACATGTTATATTCCATTCAATGCGGAATTTCATGCAGAATGCAATGAAACAAATTGAGTGTTATATCTCCATTCTATCAAACGTTATGACCAAAAAACCAAGAAAATGAAAGTACAACTGTGGTATCCCTTCCTGTCGTGATGTCACTGCTGGGGCATCATTTTACCTTCTGCACCAGGTTACACTTTCATCAGCTAAGCCAGTGATGGCATGCAGGATCACAGAAAGGGCAAAGTACCTCTTGTGGTCAGGGAGGTGCCTTCAGGCTAAGGCATGAGACCTCTGCTTCTTAGCTGGACAATGCATTTAAAATACCACTGACTGCATGATTCTGAGGTAGGTGGGTGGGAGAGAGAAATCTCTTGTTTGCACTTATTGCTCAAGTGATGGCTTCCCTCAAGTGACCTATAGTAAATGGATAGGCATAACCTACTTTAGCTGAATTGCTTTACAGAGTTAAAGGTAGAAATTATCCAGATCCCATGGAGACCACAATACTGCAGTGGAAATGTACAGAATGAGTCAGCAGAGTTTTCGTGGATTATGTAAGTTTAACAACAGAACAGCCTCATTTATGTCAGAGAACTCGAGATGACTTCGGGTTACACGTAAATAGTCTGCCTTTGACATTTACGAGGTATACAATGGAAGCGGAGACTCTTCTTCCTACGTTCTTCCCACTCAAGATTATGTGGCCGATTCCTCGCATTCACATGCTGGCTTTTATTAGGGTCTTTCCAGACCACGCAAAACAGCGTTTGTTTCTGTATGTGAATAGTCAGCAACTCTGAGCCAAATCCAGCCCCTTGAGGAATGCCAGAGGAAAAAGAGCAGCAGGGGAAAGTGGCATGTGGCAAAAGGACTTTGCTAGGCTGCTGTAGTTGGGGGGGGTGTTTCAGTGCTGGACTGCCACAACCCTCAACATTCACAGGTGAAAATAGGTACATGCACGCAGAAGCAAAAAAAAAAACAAAAAAAAAAAAGCCTGGAGCAAGGAAGTATTTGCGGCACCCTGGGCAAAAGGAAGGGGCCTCCATACAATCTGGAATATGCAGCAGGGACCTCAGAAAACTGCCTGGAGAGCACTCCAAATTCAGCTGTTTTGCTGCGCAACAGTAGGGGGAGCTATCTGGGTCTTTTTTCCTTTTTAACATTTTTAAAGTGGGCCTGCAGGAAAATTGTGCCCCCCTTGGGGTAGTGCCCTGGGGCAGGTGCCTCTCAGGCTTCACCCTTGTCTCTGCGTGTGCATATCACTGCCTGTAACATCCTCCCATAACAAGGACTGTTGCCTGAAGACACACATGTCCTTTGTGACTGCACATAGAAGGCTGTCGGCTGCCTGGCATGCTGTGGGCCAGTGGTTCCTAAACTGTGGGCTGAGACCCACCAGTGGGTCGCGAGTAAATCTCAGGTGGGTCGTGAAGCACTTAGAGCAGTCATTGAAAATATGGAAAGATGAGACACTGGTGAGGGGGAGGGGTGTGTGGTTTGTTTTGCTTGTGTCAAGGTTATAAATAGGCTTTTTTCTTTCTGATTCACTTTGCTATTGAAAAATGGCTGAGAAATAACCCAACTGATTGCTGCAGTCTCAGGAAAGCAGCAGGCTCTGGCATTACAATAGTGGCACTTCCAACCATGACATCACTTCTGGTGGGTCCCAGACAGGTTGTCATTCTAAAAATGGGGTCCCAGTGCTAAAAAGTTTTAGAACCACTGCTGTGGGCTGTACTGATGGATCCCACTGGTTTGAAAGCCAAGAGGGGCATCTGTACTTGTTATGAAATAGGCACCAGAACAATGAAACCGTTCTGGGTATGCGCTCAATTCTTCGAACTATATCTCAGCAACTGCAGTCTGTGAAATTGTAGGCTGTGCACTGCAGGATGCCTGAGCATTCATGTGCATGTATTTATACCCATGTGCACTGGAGACAACCTGCATACAATACCCTTCCCATGAAGTGTCTAGAACTTCAGTAAGTAACTTTCCCAGTAAGTGTCTAGAACAGAACTTGTTTTTACTCACTCCCCCCCCCAAATACTGCTTCCTGTGACTACCACTTCCTCCAGGAACAGCTGCTCGGTGTGGAAGTGAGTGCTGTCACACTTGCAACAGAAAAATCTCCAGTTGCTGCTGTCTCCTGGTCTCTCCTCCACCCTGTGTCCTCCTTGCCCAACTTGACATCTTTCTAACAGGGCAGTCCATGGGTGGCACAACCCAGAATGCCACCAGATGCTGTCTTGGGTCCACCCGCACTGCGCTACAAAAACGCCTTCCTGTGTGCCTTGTAGACAACCAAGAAACTGGAAGTCCTGCATTTCTGGATTTCATGGCAGTGCATGAGGAGCTCAGTAAAGAGGGGAATGATTCGCGTCTTCCTTGACTGAGTGGGAATAATTGTGTCTTGCTTTGATAGCAGGTTGGAGGGAGATGATGGTGGCAGCAGACTTGGGATGACCCCCCCCCACTCCTTTGGACCCCTTGCAGTTTGCCACTAATACAATCCACATCATGGACTGGTCCAGACCCTCTTGACTGGTGGCATACCACTGCCCCAGCTGTTTCTGGTGGAGTTGCGCCAAGCAAAACTTTACCCAAGCAGAACCATTGCTCAGGTCCCACCACTATGCACCCACACACAAGTGTCTCACCCCCATTGCAGTCATTTCCTCATCCTTACCCTCTCCCCATTCCCCCACCTTTCATGGCTACTTGAAGATCGTACCACTCTTCATGACCCTTCAGCTTAGAAGCCACTTCCTCTCATGTGAGGGGTGTCTGTATGGGTTTTTTTTTGGGGGGGGGGTTGATGTAGTTAGTGTGAACACAATTCTAACCTGGAGTTAGACTGGCACAGTTAGGCCAGCAAAGTTTGGCTGGCACAAGGGACATCATAAAATACGTTTGGACCAGTCTCGGAGTCAGGGAGGATGGCGCATGTCTCTGTGCTGGCCTCTCTGACTCCGAGTGTGGTCCAAACATACTTTACGGTGGCGCTTCTGCCCACCAAACCTCGCTGGCCTAACTGTGCCGGCCTACCTCCAGGTTAGGATTAAGCCCCCAGTCTGTTTTTCAGTTTGTACGGCAATGGCATAAAGCAGCTAATGCCACCACGGCTCAAACAGCAGCAGATGCAAGGTTAACTGGGCAGCAGATGTTGTGAATGCCTTGTCGAGCTGCTCTGTCTTGACTGGAAGAAACGAACTCCCACCATGCGGAGCAACTGAAGCATGTCACTTTCAAATGCTGGGAAAGGTAAACCAACAGGTTCGTTCACCGCTTGTGTCAAGCTTTGTTTGTTCACGTCTCAGAAATCATAGCCTCTTCCAGTATTAAGGAATTGCACAAGCAGGATATAGCTGCTGTCATACGGTAGGAAGAGAGAAGATACAATAGCAACTGGGCTTAAGTCAAGTTAAGAAAAATTTCAGTTAAGCAACCCAGGGGCTTAAGCAAATCAGAAGGTGATAAATGATTCTCAACTGGAGCAAATAAAGTAAGAGCACATAAAGAGAAAGTATCTCCCTCTTTCTATCTGACGAATTGAAGTCAACAGCTGAGTTTCTGCTGGCTTCTATGAGTTTTGTAAAGTCATGGAAAATTGTTAGACCAGTCATTGGAATTTGGTATTTCCAAATGTTGGGATTTAGTTGAGGGATATCCATGACATTCTCTATAGCTGTGATATTCTATGGCAGTGCTCTTCAACCTGTGGGTTGGGATCCCGATGGGGCCACGAAGTCTCATTTTGGGGGGGTACAGCAAACTTTCAAAGCCTGTGCAAGAGAGGGCTTGGGTCCACTTCAGTAATGATACTGTTGTTGGGAGAAATCACCCTGCAAAGAGAGAAACTCCTAGTGCTCCTATCTCTTTAAGCAAAGAGACAGAAGCCTGCCCAATTGAGATTTTGTTCCCGGCATGCGTTGTCTCCTGTGAAAGTTGAAGCAGAACCCTTCCCAATTCAAACCTTCCCAAAGCAAGCAATTCCCTCCTAAGAGCTTACCAAAAAGAAAATGGAAGTCGACAAAAGAATGCCAGCTGGACTTTGATGTTGCAGAAAGAGAAATGCACTTTATTAATGTAGGGCATTAATAAAGAGGACACAAGAGCAATACGCTTCCGTGGTATTAACACACCACAGGACTTGTATTATTTGTGTACATCTAGGATCAGATATTTATACAGTTTAGCATGCAAATGAGGATACAAACAAACAACCAATAACATACATTTGATTACTGCAGCCTCGATTATTGGTGAACTTGGGATTTGGGGGACCCTGGTTGGTTGGTTGGTTGGGACATCATGGCTTTTGGTTGGTTGCTCGTTGCTCTCAGGTTGAGCAAGGGGAGATTTATGATAGTCAATGGAATGTGGGTATGGCACCACATGATAAGGGGTTAATTAAGGAGACAAAACAGCAGAGACAGAGTGATATCAGGATGGGGAAGAATACTCAGGAAAATACAATGAGTAGGATGCGCCAAGTTCAGACTATGCAGATGTGAACCATAAAGCAATCACTGCAAATATGAAATACAATAAGGTACAGGAACACAAGGTAACAAAGGCATATTGAGTTTAACAGAGCAGGGAGGATGGGAGATACAGATGGGAGGAATTACGAAGGATGACTATATACAATTCCGCACAGTTTTCTGAATGGATCTTCTAATCTTTCCTGGGAGGAAGACATGCTGTGATCTGGTCTTCCTTCTTCACAGCTTTCCATCCACAAAATGGAGTGTTTCCCCTTTTAGAGGCCCTAAGTCTCTTGCCCCCACATGTGCTGGCTGATTTCGTGACCCGCGGGTTCAGCTGTTCTCTGTTAAGCACATGTAATGGCTGCTTTTTTAATGGCAGACTTTGGCGTTCCAGTTCCGTCAGGCACAAAATTCATGATCTTTCCCAAGACGGAGGAAGGGTGGGAGAGAGAGAGCAATCTGGGGCTGGTCGTGCTCCACATCAGGACTGCCTTATCAAAACTGAATTTTTGATATCATCCTGCACAGACACTTTGTGCTGCCTTGCACTGCAGTTTCCAAGATGGCTGCTCCCAGCTTTCCACGACCCACCAAGGGGGTCCTGACCCACAGTTTGAATAACATTGCCCTACACCATACTGGCTCTTACCGCCATCGATGGCAGTCACTTCCCATTCACTAATGAGGAAGAAAGGAAGGAGAACTGAGTGAAATGCAAGGCAGCTAATAGCCCAGCTGCATCTCTAACCTCACCATTCCTTAGGGAACGCGGTTCTTGAGCATTCCTGTTTTTTCACTCCCTCTTATAGTGGGAACAAGATGTCAGCTATCAGCTCACAAGAAATAAGGGAGCTAAACGTTAACCAAACAGAGGAGATGAAAAATTAGGTTTTATATCAATTATACTTATCCGCATCAAGCTATCCGACAAACAGCAGTCAGGAGGTTTTGTAAACATAATTAAAATTCCTCCAAAAAGATGGAAGTAAATTACTAATAATATTTCATTAGCCGAGATGCAGTCACAGCACATTGCTAATTGAGCATTTGAAAACCTGAGTCCGTTTGACCTCATCTTCCTATTAAGCGGTAATTCCAAATCTGATATTCTAGCCCCGCTGAAATCCCCTTGATGAATACAGCAGCAATTGCTTGTAATCATCCCAACTTTGTTTGCTGTAATCTTCGGCAAATCTAATAACGGCTCCTACAGGCTGCCACGGCAGTAACACAATATGTTTGTATCAGTTTTTTTTTCCTTTTTAAGAAAGAGGGATGGAGGGAGAGATTGGGAAATCATTGTTGAAAAATTGCATTCATTATTTTCCCTCCGCAGTTGATGTCACTAGCATGACTTCCTAGCTTGGATGAGTTCCACCACTATCCAGCACACTGTCTGCACGCAATAGGTTGTTTGGGAAATCAACCCAGGAGCTGCAATTTATCACTCCAGCTGGTGCGCATCCAGCTGTACTGTAGAAAGGTGCTAATTGCCTGGTGTTCATTCAAGGAAGGATGAGCACAGTGCCCTTCCTGACTGCTGGGTAATATGAGATGCTGGCAGGGTTTATCTTAGAGGGGGGAAATGTGTTTTGACTGCTGGAGGAGTCGAGTCTATGACGGTCTTAATTTACCAGGCTAGATTAACCATTAGGGCTAGGTAAGCAGCAGAGCAAAGCCCCAGCTCAAGGGTGCATACTCCAAATCAAGTAATGGAAGCTTAGGCTCCTTTAGGTTAGCGTTTCTCAAGCAGTGGTACTGGTGGTATGCAAGGTGGTGGTCCAGTGGTACGTGAGGCTCCACCTGACACCCATCACTCAGCCGTGAGACCGTGATGCGACACAAGAAAACACAGTAGGAGGCTCTATTGGAATTATTTCTTATTGGTGATGGGGGAAAGCAGAGTAATGCTAGCAGCAGATTCCCCCTTTGTCTCACCCACGGGAACCTCCCTCACCCCAGGCTGACTGCTAATAACAAAAGACACAGGCAGAGGCTTGGTAAAGATGCAAAAAGAATAGTTTACTCACAGTGTTCCATTCGTTGTATATCTACAGCATCTGATTAGGATCAGAGGTACATCTAATACTTAGAAGGCAATGCCCTAACAGCTGCATCGCCATGCGTGGAAGTGTGCTCAAGATGGCAGAGGGCAGAGAGCCCCTGCTATGCACATCTTATCACCTTGATGGTCAGGATACAAAAGAGACAGAGTTCAGGGTGCAAAGGAAGGAAGTTAAGGTCAAGGCCACACCCTCTGCAGGTATCACAGAGAGGGACAGGTAGAGGGGTCAAACCACAGGACATCAGACTTTTCCCTCTTGGACATTAGAGTGCTCCCTCTAGACAGCAGACAGAGTTGTCCCAACTCCAACAGGCTCTGTTCAGCGGGTCTATCTCCAGCGTATGGTTTTGGATGATTGAAAAAGTCCTCCTTCCAGCCCCAAGCCTCTCACACATGTTTGACACATAATGTCTGGTCTCCAAATCTGGAAATAGCTGGGGATGATGTGATCACCAGTTACTTACGGTGGTACTTCTGATAGGTGGACCATGGGAAATGGTATGTCGGGGGACAAAGGTTGAGAAATCCTGCTTTAGATGCTTACTAAATTTAGCCAAATCAGTGTTTCCCAAACTGTGGGTTGCAATCCACTCATAGGTGGTTGTGACCCAGTTTTTGGGTGGGTCTCAGGCCTGCCACAACCAGAAGCCACTTCATATTGCACCAGTTTGAGACCCACATCATTGGTTGTGTTGAGCCATGCTGTGCCCCAGAATGCCTTGCAGAATCTGCCTGAAAGGCCTTCTGGAGCATAACACGGCCAAGGGCATGGGTTGTGGGCCGGCGTGACCTGGAAGCAGCTTCTGGTTTGCGTCCCATATTTTCTCACAGCTTCCTGGTTGTAGCAGGCCTGGGACCTACTGTGGACTTCTGCTGACCCACTAAGATGCCTGCAGTGGTGTCATTCAAATGATTTAGGAACAGGAACTCACTTTTGATTGGCACTTGTCGGGAACCCGGAACCAGCCACGGAGCCCGTTAGGATCCGGAACGCCCATTCTGGTCCGTTCCCCCTGAAGGACATCACTGGATGCCTGCTAAACCACCTGCTTTTGCTGCCTGCCTAGGACTATGATAACAAGGGGATTATCAGACCTCTGACAAGCCACTGACATTTCACGCTGCCTAGTGTGCATGTTGTTTCCTTCAAGGAAGATTGCGCCAAAGAGCTCCAAGATAACAGAGCCTGCGAGAACTGCACTGCGAAGGGAGCACACAGACAGATTTGTGATGCAGGTGTCAGGAGAAATTGCTGCATTGATTAGGGGGCCCTCCCCTTTCAAAGGACGACTTCATTATTTGGAAATTGACCTCACCGGTGGCGGTGCGCGAAACAGATTTCACTGGCTTGTGCGGCAAAGCGTCACGTGCTGTGTGTGCCTCACAAAACGGAGGTGGAGAGACACTGACAGCCTCTTGCCGCACCACCTGGAAGCGGGGAGCTTGCATCAGGAATGGACAGCACACCACCAAGGCCTTTTTGTTTGTTTGTTTAACGTAAGAGTTTATTTCTTTTGTTGCTGCATTTCAGTCCCCCGCCTGTCCCTGTGAGGGCCTTGGTAGCAAGCCGCAGCCGTTTGCGAACACAAAGAGCAGCTTCATAAATGACTCAAAGGTTTTAGCTTCTTTTCAGTAGTTCTAGCGTTCGTTCAGGCAGGAAGCTGGTATCCCATGAATCTTTGGCTGGGGGTGTCACTTGTCTCATTATCAGGGACGGGCCGTGACGCCTTGCGCTGATGAGACACAATGATGTCACGTGCCCCATGACCTCATTTCCGGGTCACAGCCAGCTTAGTCACACCTTGCCTTAGCTTCAGGGAAGGCGCTTGGCCTCCCCTGAAGCCAAGAGAAGTCACGCCAAAGCCCCATCTTAGGAGCGAATGCCACAGCGTCCTCTTCAAAGGTGGCGCTCTAGAAGTTTCATCGCACCTCATCGCAGATTTATGGAAGGCTGGGAGCTTCCCTGAAGCCAGGACGGGGTGCAGTGAAGCCAACAGTGCCCCACTGGGCACAACCACGGGGAACGGTTGTACAGTCCGGGTAGGTGAAGCAGAGACTCATTTGCCTCTAATGACCCCACGTCCCTGCTCATTAGAGCGCCATAATTGGAATTCACCATGTATGCAGTTCACAATGCTACAAAAGCAGCTACGGGGCCTTGATTTGAGTAGCCTCGACTGGGGCTACAACATGGAGAAAAAGCAGGACCCAGCTCTTCCTCCATGTCATGGCCCTGATTCAGTTCCCCCAAGGCTGCAATTTGCTGCAGAGCAAAAGACTTACGGGCCTAACACTTGTGCCTGCAAATTTTCCCTTGGGGGCCAACAGTGACCTCAGGAGAGAGAAGCTGGGAATTGGCAGGAGGGCCGTCTCTGTCCCACTCCGTAGCCTGATCCCCCAGAGTGGCGCTCAGCTCACAGCACGCCTGAGGCATGGCGATGTCAACGTGCCCCCAGCGCGGCTGCCCCGCCCCCGTGTGTCCCCCAGCCACGCTTCCCATGCCCGGAACAGCTCCCTTTAGGAGCAATCCGAGCGCAAGGGGGGCAGGGGGCGAAAAGCACACACATCTTTCCACGCTGCTGCGACCGATCGCAACCAGCGCCTGCCGTGCTTGCCTCCCCCCGGGGCACTCCCCCTACGCCTCTGTGATCCACACTGGGTGGCCCCACAGCTGTTTTTACCAGAACAAAAGGGTCTTGGGAGTTCCAGTTACGGAGTTCTAACATAACATGTAGTTTGGTTCTGGTCTGCAAAAGAGACACTTTTTGTATTGGACCCAACAGAAACATCAGCACACCTTTTCCCTGCTATTTCTGTTGCTTAGAGCCGTGATGGGCAGCGCAATGCTGCCCGTTGTGTAATGTCGACGCTACATCACTAGCGCTGACGAGGGAGCGCGAAGCGGCACCTCCACATCGGCACTAGAGCTGTCAGGCCGACGCTACAAGTAGCATTGGCCTGACAGCACCGACGGCGAGCCTCTCCCACATCGGCTGAAGCTGGCTGGCGTGAGGGAGGCTCCATGCTGAGACAGCATGGGGATTGACAGGGGGGAGGGAGGTTGTGGGCGGGACATGGGCGGGCTTGTGAGACAGCCATAAGGCCGCTTCCGAAGCCCAACTGGGAGGCCGTGCGGCCCCGATTCAGGCTGTGTGCTCCCCTCAGATCTGTGCCTACTATTTAGCAGGCACAGATCCAGGAAGCGCATAGGGGAGGCTTGAGCCTTCAGCCTCTCCTAAGCAGCGTCGGACATGGCGCTGGCCCATCGGCCTTGCCAGTCCAGCACTGCTTAGGATTGCGCCCTTAATGTTTTTCTTCTCACAGCACACTGACCTCTGTGGCCTTCTCTATGGTCTTCACTTCTTGTGATGTCACTTCCGGCTTCCAGGAGACTCTTCCAGGCTCTGCGGCTCCGTTTTTAGGGCAACTATCTATATAGTAAAGAATTGTCTGTCCCTCTTCGTTTGCTGGCTCCAGTGGCCAATGATCACTTTGTGCAGCATGTATGCTTATGAATAACAACATCCCCATTTCACATACTCTGTAGCAGTGGTTCTCAAACCTTTTTAGCACCAGGAACCGCTTTTTAGAGTGACAACTTGTCTGGGACCCCCAGAAGTGATGCCATGGCCGTAAGTGCCGTCACTGTGATGCCAGAGCCTGCTGCTTTCCTGAGAATGCAGCAACGTTGGGTTATTCCTCAGCCATTTTCCAATAGCAAAGGAAATGAAAGAAAAAAAAGCCTATTTCTAGCCTTGACACAAGCAAAATACCCACACAGCCTTTCCAGCGGCCCATCGTCCCATATTTTCAATATGGCTGCTCCAGGTGCTTCACGACACACGTGAAATTGGCTCGCGACCCACTGGTGGGTCCCAACCCACAGCTTGTGAGCCACTGCTCTGCAGTGTTGCCATTGCAAACACAGGTGTGCATATGATCAGCACACTTTCAGTAGAAAGTTTGGATTGGCCCTTAAATTCACTTCCCTACAGCTAAGCCAAACTGAGTGTTTTACGACAACCTGAAGGTGTGGAAACTACGAAGTTGAGCAGCTGGAAGGCAGGGCGGAAAGGCTGCTCAATCCTTTCCCCTCCCACTCTTTTTCTGCACAACATAACCAATAACCTTGGAATAGCTTTTTCATCCAGCAGGGAAAAGATGTGGTATCTGTATCTATCTTTCACCCACAGATGGAAAATCAGGGGCAAGGGGCACAATGTTGAAAGGCAAAAGAAGTTGAGGGAGGATTAGACACTGTCCCTCCTCCCCACTGTCCACCTTTTCAAACCCCACAACCTCCCGCAGCTGCTTCTTTTTTTTTTAATGAAGATTTCCAGCGCCTTTGTTCTGCAATGTCTAGCCGGGCCCTAAGTCTTAGGCCTACATACCAATAAGACTGCAGTGATGGAGCACTTCCCGTTACATTCGCTGTTGAAACCATCTGCCAGTAAGAATTAAAGATAGCGACAGGCCCCCTAGAGCGGTTGTCTGCCCATGATATTATCTGGCGCGAGGCCCTCCTGCGGGAGTGCTTGAACGCTTCATAGTGTTTGAAGGCCTCACTGCAAAATGATTCAGCTTCGGAAGACCCGGTTTGCACAAGTCATCCACTAGCTGGACAAGAGTGGAGCCAGTCTTGCACAGTGGATTCCAAGGATGCTACGTGTCAGGGCCATTCCTGGAAGGCTGTGATGAAGCATCATGACTGCTCTGAAACGTTCCTTCGTCTAGGCCCTCCAGGGAATGACCTGGTACTGTTGCTTGAAGCACAAGGTGGGAACGAAAGACCATCTCTTTCAGAAGCTCTAAGGAGGGATAGTTAGATACATATTTTGCAGGGGTGGGGTGGGGGTGGGGGGGTGCGCGCGCAAGCAAGTATCCAGGGCAAGTTCTGATGCCTGAGATGGCATGCCAAATGCTGCCCCTCTTTACTTGATTCTGCTTCCCCCAATGCCAGCTCCATTTTGCTTCCCCCAATGTCTTAGCTCAGCACTTCCCTCTACTTTTTCTCTTCCTCTCTGCAGTGGCAAAGCGAGAGGGGTCAGGGAGAGCAAATGACCTCCCGTTCCAGGGCAAAAGGGGGAGCAAAATCACCCCTCCCACCCTTGGTTGTGCCCCCCAGGACTGGCTCTAAGAGCGGTGGGGCCCAACGTGGGGCATTCTCATGTGGGGCCCCACCCTTCCCCGGGGCCCCACTCACGAAGAAAAAAAAGCACTTGTGGCGCCACTCACAGCACCTGGAAATAGTTGGTGGTGACACTACAATGTCACCACCAACTGCTTCCAGGAGGCCCATTTTGGGCGGTTCAGAGGCAGGGGCAGGTGGGAGGGCCCAAGGGAAAGCTGCTCTGCTCATCCACTGACTTACAGCCCATGGAGATTGCAGCTGCAGGCGATATGCTCGCTGTGCTGGTGCAGGAACCACCAAAGTGTGGGGCCTAATGTGATGACATTGGTCACATTGGCCCTGCCCCCCACTGCTACTCTTCTTGACCACTTTTTTTTAAAAGCAGAGGAGGAGGCAGGCGGCCCCCAGACAGCCTTCTGAGACCTGGGGAAGCTGTGCACAGCCTCCCTGACCCACAGAGGGCCTTCTAGAGGTCCGGAAGGTCTCAGAAAGCCTTCTGAGGGTTTGGAAGGCCACACACGGCTTCCCCGACCCTCAGAAGGTCCTTTGAGGGCCAAAAATGTCTCTCCCAGAAGTGGCTTTTTTGTCCTTCTGAGGGCCGGGGAGGTCACACAGGCCTCTCCAGCCCGCAGAGCTCCTGGGGGTGGCAGCAGGGGCAGGGGCAGAGGCAGATCCAAGGGAGGGCAGAGCTCTAGGTTTTGCAAGAAGCCTTACCTTGCAGTGGAAATCACTCCTCTCCTGGGTGGGGGGCGCGCCGGAGCCTGGGCAAGCAGCGGTGGGGCAACCAGGGGCAGCCCCCCCCCTGAGGCCAGGGCAGCCGTGGAATGAAACGGGTGGGCTGCCAATCACGCAGAAGTCCCGCCCAGCGTTCCCGTTCCTTGTTCGTAGATGACACCACTGGTCACGGTGCTAAAACATTTGGAAATGATGTTTCCTCTGGACGGCCACGCTAGCCTCCCTCCCTCTTTAACAGAGCTCTTTGTAGAACTCGCATCCCTGTGAGGCTGTTGCTGCTGTCACTGCTTCAACCACTCCCCCTAAAGGGGTGTACACAGTGGTGTCATTCAAATGATTTAGGAACAGGAACTCACTTTTGAGTTCAAATTCAAATGTTGAAAAAAAAACAAAAAAAATACCCGGAAGCAGCCACGGAGCCCGTTAGGATCCGGAACGCCCGTTCTGGTCCGTTCCCCCTGAATGACATCACTGGGTGTACAGTGGTTCTGGTTTCCCTGTGGGGGCGGTGGCGGTGGCAGGGGGCCCCCAGGTTGGGAACCACTACTCTCCAGCTTTTAGAAACCTGTTGCCTGACCAAACTGGAAAATAAATGTAACAAGTGCATGGTTTGGGGGGACCCACTAACAGAGCACAACCCAGGCCAGTAATGCATTTTCAGAGGCAGGACTGACGGCAAGCAGCTGCCAATCCACTGGCCCCTTGCTTGAACACATTTGACCCTGAGCACAAAAGCCCTCTCCTAAGAGCTTTCCGATTTGGAGCTGAAGTTTAGCAAGCAACACAAAAGAAGGATCCCCAACCCTAGCTGTCCTCACCAACTTCATGGCCAAATTCAGTCAAGCAGCTGTGTTAACGGAGCAAGGAATCTCCTGAGCTAGCCACATGTTGCCCTAGGGAAAATTTCCTGTTGGCACCAGTGAGAGCCTCCCTATGGAATGAGAGCCTCCCTATGAATCTCGTAGTCCCATAATGCCTCCTGGTGGTTTTGAAATTAATTGCAGCTACACCTGTAAACGTTGGAATCTCTTTGCACTTGTAGGTTCGCACCATTATGTGGTTCCAATCCTGTATTTCTTGAGACCATGCAGAACGCAGTTTCCGTTGTTGGAAGCCATTGTCAGGAGGGAACACTGCTGTTCTGAATTATCCTAGGCAAATGCTCCTGCAACCCTCACATGCATGGTATGAGAAGATGGAATTTGAGCTTTGCACACTAGCAGCCTAACATCTAAGGCACAAAGTCTCTCTTGGCAGCAAGATTTGGGACTGGAGGAAAGAGAGTCCTGGAGACTAATGGCATTTATTTTATTGTATAGTATTTGGCTTTTTGTTTGACAGAAAGAGGCCGTTCGGGGAATAAGCACAAACACACCCTTACAAACACAAGCAGTTTGCTTGACTCAGAGTCAGTTCCACTGCATTACTTCTGAGCAAACATGTTGAGGATTGCACTGCACAGGATATCAGCTCTTGGGCAATCTCTGAGGATATATGACGTAGCCACCTTGCTAAATTTAAGCAGGTGTAGGGCTGGCCAAGAATCTCTGGAAGAGTGACGTCTGAAAGCCCATGTAAGCCACCCTATATTCTGTAAGATGGGATAGGATACAGTTGTTCCCCCTCAGAGGTTCTCCAAGGAGCAAAGGGTACAAGTAGGTTCATTTCTCAGGCACAGTGCACCAAATGACTGCACCCAGTCAGACAGCCGAGCTCTTTAATGGCCAGTAAAGAGATTCTGCAGTATGCAAGCTCAATTCAACATGAGAACAGAAAGCAATATGCAGGATTCTTTTACCTTTTCGTTGCATACATCATACATGGTGACACATGAAGATTGCCAGAGTGATGTTGATGTTTAAGTGGTTTCAAGACTTTCCCTTTTTCAGATCAATCAGTGCTTTGAGTTTCAAGAGTTTCCTTACATTCTTTCTGTACAACCTGATACAAGGTCTTGTATCTCAAGCTATTATTTCAAAAGGCCATAAGAACATAAGAAGAGCCCCGCTGGATCGGGCCAAAGACCCATCCAGTCCAGCTTCCGGTATCTCACAGTGGCCCACCAGATGCCTCAGAGAGCACACAAGACAACAAGATGCTTGCATCCTGTTGCCACTCCCATGCAGCTGGCATTCTCAGGTAGCCCATTTCTATGACCAGGAGGCTGCACATACCCATCATTGTTTGTAACCTGTGATGGACTTTTCTTCTACAAATCTGTCTAACCCCTTTTAAAGGCATTCAGGCCAGATGAAATCACCACATCCTGTGCCAAGGAGTTCCACAGATTAATAACCCACTAGGTAAAAAAAATATTTTCTTTTATCTGTTCTAACTCTCCCAACAGGGCGCAATCCCAAGTGCCCTGTCGTGTCGACGCAACATCATTCCATTGACGTGACGTATGTAGTGCCAATGTGGCGGCACCCAACAGCACCCCCGTGACGGTGTTAATGCTCCCACACAGGCGCTATACTGGCTGTAGTGGCTGTACCCTGGTTCTGGCATTGTGTGAGTGGGAAAAGAACATCCCCCTCTCCACTGTATCCATCCCATTGATAATTTTGTACGTCTCAATCATGTCCCCTCTTAGGCACCTCTTTTCCAGACTGAAGACCCCCAAACGCTGCTGTCTTTCCTCATAAGGGAGGTGCCCCAGCCCCATAATCATTTTGGTTGCCCTTTTCTACACCTTTTCTAGTTCCACTATGTCCTTTTTGAGATGTGGTGACCGGAACTGTACACAATACTCCAGATGTGGCCTTACCATCTATTTGTACAATGGCATAATAATATTGGCAGTTTTATTTTATTTTATTTTATTTTTTATTTATCCCTTTTTAATTATCCCAAGCAATTGGCCTTCTTCATCACTGCCACACACTGGGTCGACACCTTCATTGAGTTGTCCACCCACCAGCACCCCAAGACAGCTGTCACAGACAGCTCAGAACCCATTAACCTATAGTTGAAGTTTTGATTTTTTTTGCCCCAGTGTGCATCACTTTACACTTGTCTAAATTGAAACGCATCTGCCTTTTGGCTGTCCATTCCCCCAACTCGGAGAGATCCTTCTGGAGCTCTTCACAATCCCTTCTGGTTTTCACCACCCGGAAAAGTTTAGTGACATCTGCAAACTTGGTTACCTCGCTGCTTATCCTGTCTACAGGTCGTTTATGAACAAGTTGAAAAGCACCCACCCCAGGACAGATCCCTGGGGCACTCCGCTTTTCACTTCTCTCCATTGTGAAAATTGCCCATTAATACCCACACTCTGTTTCCTGGCCCTCAACCAATTCTTAAGAGAAGTCCTCCAAGGGTCTGAATGCAGCATAGCTGGTTCTACTTCCCTTTGTCCTTGCAACAGCTATGAAGTAGGCTAGGCTGAAATTCAGCAGCCAGTCCAAAGTCACTGACAGCTTCAAGGCAAAGAAGGCATTTGAACTTGGGCAGACATGTCATGTAGTGGGTACGCGGGGGTACACAAGTACCCGTTCCTAGGATTAGGGCTGGCCCCGCCCATTCGCCCGCTCACTCATCAACTCTGTCGGCACTCCGCTCCGCCCCCTGCAATGTTTGAATTGCCTGCACGTTTGAGTTGCCTGCACGTTCTCAGAGCCAGGCAGGCAGGCAGCGGAGTGAGGGAGACCGACAGCGGCAGCAGCAGCGTGAGCAGGAAGGCTGCCTGGGGCTCCCTCCTGAGGAGGCGCAGCGGTTCCTGGGGGGAATCAGTAGCCTGTGCGGCAGCCCCGGGGAAGGCCTGGGACTCCCGGGCCTTCTCCCGGGCCGCCGCATGGCCTACCAAGGAGGTGCGGCGGTTCCTGGGTTCCGACTATGACCTCACTTCCGGGGCGGGCCTCGACACAAGTGCCAGTCAAAAGTGAGTTCCTGTTGCTAAATCATTTAGATGCCATTACTGAACTTGGGTCTTGAAGATCTAAGTCTAGCACTCTAAACGTGACATCATGCAGGCTACAGTTGAGTTTTAGAAAATCTGTATCAGAAAGTGATGGATTTCACGTGACTATACCAAAGTCACACACTTGCACTTTGATGGGACTCTGGACATGGGCATTAAGCGCTGAAGCTCTCTGTTCCTTGTGTCCGGGAATTCCCCCCCACCAATCTCATGACTGAAAGCAAAGAGGCGGAACCATCTGGAGAGGTTATGTAAACTGCAAGGAGGTGGCACGCATGAGTACGTGCCACTAAACTGTTTACTAATGTAAACTCCCCTTCATCTGCATGCACAATACAAATATAAGTATGCCATTTTTTTAAATTATGGCCTTTTTATTGGCACTTGCAGGAAAGATACTGGGCCTTTGAGTGCATAATCATTTCTGTTTATCTCCCCACTGTAATGTTTTCAAACTGCCAAGTGCAGGCAAGAGATAAACTATAGTAAAACACAGACTGAAAGGCGCCCGTGACGTAGTTCACGTTTGGGGAAAAAATGCTATTTTAAGAGGAAATATAATGTGTTGACTCACCCTGCCCTTCCTAAATAGCACCCAAGGACCATACAGGGTCACCAGGAAGGAGTTCAAAGGTTTGGCAGCCTTCCCGTGTAATGATGATTAAAATGCACTTTAAAAAATGGTTAAACTGATATGCTGGAAAACCGCACGGACAGAGCAATCCTATTCTGCATCCAGGAGAAAATCCTGTCAATAGACACTCCCGGGGAAGTATATGTAGCTAACAGGTAACAGTTCATATGGAAATACCAGACAATTGTAGGGCATTTTTGTACATTATTTTTGTGGCAAGACAACACTTTGGAATAAGAAACCGGGGTGCGGTGGGCAAGAATAGATACCTTCCCAAACTATCATGGAGGTGTATGATTTCTTGGGCAGTTCTAGACTGTATATATTGAACAACTGTGCATGCAACCAAGATAATCACAAATAAGCCCCCATAATGCACTGATAATTGCATTATCAATGATCATTGGTAATGCAAGGAAGAAAAACAACAACGATGAACAGTATGTAAAAGCATCTGCAAGCAAAGATGCATCCAGAAACCATAAAATGATAATGCAGGATGAAATTTATTTATGTCTCTCATTTTTATACTGCCCTTCTGCCGAAGAGCTCAGGGTGGTGTACATGATTCCTCCCCATCTTTTGTCCTCACAACAACCCTGTGAAGTAGGCAAGGCTAAGAGAGGGTGATTGGCCCAAAGTCACCCAGGAAGCTTCATGGCTGAGGTGGGATTTGAACCTGGGGTCTTCTGCGTCCAAGAGCCCAATCCTGTGGGCTTAATGCTGGCGGTACTTGTTTACAGCTGGCACTGGGTGTTACAAACTTGCTGTAAAGCATGTTTGTGACACCCGGGGAGTAGGGACAGCGGCGTCATGCAGCCGGAACACTGGGCGGGAGGAACGGGTGAGCGGCAGCCCACCCGTTGCGTACCGCTCCGTCTCGCCGTCTTCCCTGCCCCCGCCCCCGCGTTCCTCTCACCCGTTCCTCCCGCCCAGCGTTCCGGCTGCCTGACGCCGCTGAGTAGGGAGCACCAGTGCAGGGCCAGCATCAGCCAGTGCTGGCCCTCAATGCCATATAGATGCCACAGAGGAGCTGGCAGCGGTAAGTAGCACTGCCACTCAGCCATGTGACTTTTCAGTGTACGGGAGGCAGGGAGGGGGTAGAACAGGGGAGGGGAAGATCAGGCCTGGGAGAGGGCAGAGACAGCTGCCGCCTCTGCCACCGTATCTGATCCTCCTTCCCGGGACAGGAAGCCTGACACAGGCCTCCGTGACTCGAAGCTCACTCAACAGGGGGCACAGAGTCGAGGAGACCCATTGCCACCGGCTGTAGTCCACCCAGGGTAAGTGAGCAAACTACCCCAAGGTGACTGCAGGCGGTATCTCAGCCCCTTAGGATCCAGCAGTAGCCGTTTTGGCACCGGAAACCATAGGACTGGGCTATAGGTCCAACTGCAGAGGCAGATCTACAGGGAGGGCAAAGCTCTAAGTGTTGCAAGAAGCCTTACCCTGTCATGTAAATCCCTCCTCTCCCTTGCTGCTGTAGCCAGTAAGCAATGCCAAGATGTTGCTTTTCCCTGTGAGGATTGGCTAAAACGGTGCAGGAGAGGAGTGATTTCCACTGCAAGGTAAGGCTTCTTGCAAAACCTAGAGCTTTGCCCTCCCTTAGATCTGCCTCTGTCCAACTCCTAGCCCATTGCACCATCTAATCCTAGAATGGCTATAAGCCTGCCAAGCAGACATAGTGGGAATTATTCTCAACTTTCAGTTTTCTATTTCAAGGAAGTATTAAAGCCTACAAGGGAGGTGAACACTGAACAGAAGGGGAGTTGTGGGGCAGCCTGCTTCTTAATGAGTGTGCATGACTAGGCCTTGTTGACAGAGTCTCCCAAACTTTGAAACTCATTGCCAAGGAAAGGCCAGTTAGCCACACAGGTGTGCGCATTCTGATGGCAAGTAAAAACTGCTATCTGAGCACACAGTTTATGGTGCTCCTTAGTGGCTGTTTCTTTTGACATCCATGATGTTTTAACGTTGTGTTACTGCTCAGTTAGCTTTACGGAACTGTGCATTGATTGTACGTTTATTGTTTTATTAGACATTGTCAGACACTCTGAGTGTCTTAACCCAGGTGGAAGAGCAGCACTTATGTGATTTTAATCAATACATAAAATAATTCTATGGCCTCTTTCTGTTAGATGGGTGCCAAATACAATCATCATAATAGTCCTTTCTGCCCAGCAATCCATGGGAAGGATATATTCACAGAATTTTATCAGGCATCAGCTCTTGAGCTCTTATTGAAATCTTTGATAGTTTCTCCTGCAATACAGACCTTCTTTTATGGGGTTAGTTATGATGTTATTATTGTTTCAAGTGTTTTATTATAGCTAAAGTGGACATAATACCCTATTTTATTGCCAAACCAGCAGCAAGTGGATTGCTTCCGAGACAAACAGCCCAATTAGCATAATTACCACACTTTGTTATTATTTGGATTATGCGATAAAACAAGAATTAGAATGAAAAGTTTATGGATTTGATTATCTAGATACTTGTGAGCACAATCCCCTGATCAAACTGAATATTAGCAAAAAGCCAGCAAGAAAGTGAGATTGCGTGAGCAGTTTTAGCCGACTCCTTGCATTCAGAAGTTGTCTGATATTAGCCCACCAATACGTGGGACCCTTTCAAAGCCCTCATGTAACAATTTGTTCCTTGGAAATATATGCAGTCTTCCTATGCTCATTGGCAACAATCTCTCTATTGTGAATGTTTTAAGACTTGAAGAATACAGGTAGATGATCCCTTGTCCGGACATCCAAAATCCAGACTATTCCAAAATCCAAATATTTTTATCCAAAACATAAAAAAAACCGTTCTGTGGTGTGACCACTAGAAAGCCTTGTCCACATTCCCACATACAGGCTGTAAGTTCTATTCTCTGCCCTGTGGTGTGTGCCATTGTTGAAAAATGTTTGCTGGCCTCTGACACCCAAATGGGTCACAGTGAAAAGAGCAAGAGGAAGCATTTCTTTTTATATTTATGCAATTATTCCAAAATCCAGGCAAATCCGGAATCGAGGCACCTTCCCATCCCAAGCAGTCTGGATAAGGGATACTCAACCTGTATCAACATATTCCAGAAGCGGACTTGGGGGACTGGTCCACCCAGTGGCAAACCCCCAGTCAGCTGCACACACACCCCGCCCCAGTTGTCATGGTAGAGGCATCACTGAAGCATCACTTAGAGCGCAATCCTAAACTGGAGTTAGGCTGGCATAAGCTAAGCCAGCGAAGTTTGGCCAGCACAAGGGACACCATAAAGCGTGTTTGGTCCACTCTCGGAGTCAGGGAGGATGGCTCCTGTCTATGTGCTGGCCTCTCTGACTCCGAGAGTGGTCCAAACATACTTTACGGTGGCCCTTGTGCTGGCCAAACTTTGCTGGCCTAGTTTATGTTGGCCTAACTCAGTTTAGGATTGCACCCATAGGCACATAATGTGGTCTTGTGTATAGTGATACAGTCCTTTTGGGAAGAGGTTATTAGCTGTATTAATTTTGTCCTAAACAAACATTGACATTTGTAGACATTTGTTCTTCTACCTACCTATTATTTCATGGAGGTTATCTGCAGGGCAGTGGAAATTGACTCTTTGTGCCCTTATTGTAGTCAAAAGGAAAATGTATTGAGCCCTATAGAAGAAACTGAGCTGTACATGCACGTTTACTCGCTCACGGGCAAGTAAGCAACCATGCCTAAGTCAACTTTGAAAGACAGGCCAAGAGGAACACAATGCCATCAGCATTGTCCCGATCAAATGAATGCAGCCCCCCCCCCAAAAAAAACACTTGAGAAGGAATTTCCATCCCCCTCCAAGCCGACAAGAAAAAAAAAATGTTTTGCCTTATGGAAAGTGAAACTGAGCCACACAAACTCACGAGTAGGCAAACGTGCCTCAGCTCTTATACCCAGGTAAAGTGGAATGCCAGGTCACCAGAATGGTCCCAATCCATTGGACGTGGAGCTCAATCAACGCTCCAGGTGGCACTCCCCCTCCCCAGTAGTAAAATGGATAAAATAAAAACAAAGGCTTGAACATTGGTAAAGTGAAACTTTCTTTTTTAGTTTCGTAAGGCCAGGTGGGTCCTGATAGTGTATCTTTTAAAAACTGGGTCCCAGTGCTACAAAGTTTGGGAACCACCAGTGATCTATGCTCCTAAACCTGTCAAATAACTGAGGGTGCAATCCTAACCTGGAGTTAGGCCGGCACAGTTAGGCCAGCAAAGTTTGGCTGGCACAAGAGACACCATAAAGCACGCTAGACCATTCTCTGAGTCAGGGAGGATGGCACACATCTGTGTGCTGGCCTCTCTAACTCCAAGAGTGGTCTGAACATACTTTACGGTGTCCCTTTTGCCAGCCAAACTATGCTGGCTTAACTTCAGGTCAGGATTGCACCTTGAGACAGAGGAAGGTGCTGTAAGCAACACATGGTTCCTCTTTCATATTTTGTTTCAAAATTGAAAGCTTTTGCTTCCAACAAATGCAAATACTTGCCCGACCTTTGGGAGCTGCTCAAGGGCAGGACTGTGTTGTTGTTTTTAGGCCAGCACACAGATGTGCACACTCTTCCCTGAGTGGTCCAAAAGTGCTTTATAGTCACCCTGGTGCCGATCAACGTTGCTGGCCTAAGTGTGCTGGCCTAACTCCAGGTTAGGATTGTGCTCTCAATTTGCACAGCTCTTGTGCATTTCTATGGGGCTCGAGTAAGATAACTATCATTAATAGGGTAAGCATTGGGTGGATATGATGATTCACTATAGACTTGGTGGATCTGTCTGAAGCATTTAATGGTTCAGTACTGTTGAATATTAGGGACGTCGTGGTGCAGTGGGTTAAACTGCTGCTGGGCTTTCTGACTGGAAGGTTGGGAGTTCAAGACTGCGCGACGGAGTGAGCTCCTGTTGCTTGCCCCAGCTCCTGCCAACCTAGCAGTCCAAGAGCATATAGTCATGCTGGCCACATGACCACGGAAGCTTGTCCTCAGGACAAACACCGGCTCTACAGTCTTAGAAATGGAGATGAGCACCGCCCCCTACAGTCGATCACGACTAGACCATTCGGTCGTGGGGAAACCTTTACCTTTACCTTTACTGTTGAATTAAATTCTGTGACTTAAAGATGGTGCGGGATTGTATTTCATTTATTCATTTTGCATTGAAGCCTCGTTCTTACTATTGACAATGAGGGAAAAGGCAGCCCAGGGGCATGTGCTGCTGCCCTGTTAATTATTACTATGGCAAAGCTGTATCCTTTGAGCTCTCTGACCTGTTTGCAGCCCTGGAGAGTTTATTGCAGTCAGCACAGCCTTGGCTGGTATTTGCATTGTGTGCTGAAACACAGCCAAATTGGCTGCCATTCAAAATGCCAAGTTATGGTATAGTATAGGTTGCTCAGGATGTCCCACAGTCCTCTCAGGATGCAACCGAGCACAATTCAAGTTGCCTTTTCACAAGATGCAATGATTGAGAGGAAGCAGGAACCAACTGAGTTTTCAAATGGTAATGGTAGTTCTTGTCGGATTTCAGAGATCCATGATGCCTCTTTGCAAAAACATGATATGGAACATGCCTAGCAGTTTATTCCCTAGCAGTGTATGAGTGACAGGTCTATGGGGCCACAATCCTAACCTGGAGTTAGGCCTGCACAGTTAGGCCAGCAAAGTTTGGCCAGCACAAGGGCCATGGACGTGCGCCAACCTCCCTGACTCTGAAAGTGGTCCAAACGCGCTTTACAGTGGCCCTTGTGCCAGCCAAACTTTGCTGGCCTAACTGTGCTGGCCTAACTCCAGGTTAGGATTGTGCCCTATGAGTGTCATAGTGGGACAGCAATTCTTCCCAAGTGCCAATTCTGTCTTTTTTAAATTTTAGTAATTTTAGTAATTATATTTAAAATACTATGTAAAATACTATTTTTTGAGTAATTTCAGTAATTAGAATTTTAGTAATTATCATTGTAAAGGATAATCCAGTATCATAGCTAAGGGGGGAAAGGAGGTACATTGCCCCAGGTATTTGGCCTTGAGGGGGTGTCTCTTGAGGGAGTGAAATTGACACTAGTAGCCCAAATTGTAGAAACCTTGGTATGTTTGAAGACTACATCATGTTATATGTCATTCAATAGGCAATTTGATGCAGAATGCAATGAAACAAGCCACACTGAATTATCCGTATTCTATCAAATGTTATAGCCAAATAACCAGATATAACCTGATGAAAAAAGGGAGGGGAATAACAGCATGTAACCACTTTGAGTGCAGCGTAGCCCAGGCATAATTGGCAGTGATGTTGTCACGTCACTACAATTACTTTCGAATGTTGTCACTTAGAGTCCTGTAAAACACCTTTGTGCCCCCAATGCCTTAGCCACACCCCTGGGATCTTCTCCTTGCTCTGCTTTAATACTGATCACTTTTCGAGCGCAATCCTATACCGACATTATGCCAGCACTGCGCTCTTGCGCCAATCCAGTGTTGTCGCAAACATGCCATCAGGTGCGTCTATGCCAGCAAGCTGGGTGCTGGTCGTGCAACGTTCATGCAACAGTCAAGCTCCGGCGCTGCTTGGTCAGTAAAGGACCTCGCCAGGGGTGTGCCAGAGGCGTGCCATGGGCGTAACGGGGCGGCACAGTGGGCAGCAATGGGGGTGGTGAGGGACGACAGCTATTGCACCATATCCTAAGCCCCGTCCCTGGCCTTGGCAGCCCCAATTCAGGCCACTGCTGCTCACGTTCACCTGCGCCTGCAACTCAGTAGGTGCCGAGCCGAGCAGCCCCATAGGACTGGCTGGGGTTTACCCGGGTGCTAGGGGACAACTTCCCCTTGCCCTGCACTGTGCTGCTGCTGCTGCTGCCTCTTACTGGGTTTAGGATGCAGCCCTGCTGTGCCGGCCTTACTAAGCCGGCGCTGCTTAAGATTGGACTGTTAATCTCAGATCTACTGTAAATCTCTATTTCTTTACTCCCCTTTTAAAAAAAAAGCTCGGCTTTTAACAAGACAAATATTATAAGGGCTGAACTGTGAGAGCAAACTGAGCTCCTCCCACGAAATCCTCTGTAAGCCATTAAGGCATAAGCATAAGAACAGTAAACATTGCAGGAGGCTTCATGTGTTTCCTCTTTTGCAGTAGCCATTATAATAAATACATAAATAACAATAATAAATGAAGAATAAAACCAGCAATGTGTTGAAGTCCTTCACTCCAACCACCAATTTATGCAAATAAATACATAATAAAATAACACATAACATAATAAATAGCAAACTCGTAAAAAAAGCAAATGTGATAAAGATGTGAACTATTCACTATTGTGCAATTTCCTCCAATTCCAATTTGCTTAAGGAGTGGGGTAAGCTCCTAGAGAGACCAAGGACCTGAAAACGAGATGAATATACAGGATGTTCACCTAAACACAATCATCAGGACCACAAGCTACCCTGTATGGTTCATCGTTTTTTTCTTACAGTTTTCTGTGTTTCCAAATCACATTTCACTTGTATTTTTAAAAAAGGCTAATGGGATTTTGGTTTAATGGGGAAAAGGGCTTTTCTGTATGTAGGAGACGCCAAGGTTAAAAAAAGGCTTAAAGACACTCTTCCAGCTCTCGACTCAATACAGTCTCAATACTGATCTGCGCCCTGTGGCTGTTATTTAACAGCCCAGACCTACTGCCAGGCAGCACTGGTGCGCCACACGCTACCCTGGCAATAGCCATCACAAACATTCCATAAGGTATGTGGTGGAGCCTGCGGAGAGACTAGCGCCTGTCAGTGCTCGGCCTTTGCGCTAGTGGGTTGACCAGCGGGGGCACATGGTGGTGAGTAGACCACGGAGCATCTGGGAGGTGTTCCAGGGGAAGGCGGAGAGGGGAGAAACTGGGTGGGGCTGGGGGGGAGGGTGGGTAGACTGGTACGGTTCAGGCCTGGGTGGAGAGCCTTAGCTGCCTCTGGATCTGGGCATGCTACTTGCCCTGAAGGAAATGCTCCTCTTTCTGCTGCACATTTTCCATTTTGGAAAGCTCTTTTTATAGTGCCATCCTCACCTGGAGTTAGGCCGGCACAGTTAAGCCAGCAAAGTCTGGCCGACACAAGGGACACCGTAAGGTATGTTTGGACCACTCTTGGAGTCAGAGAGGACAGCACACAGGCCTCCCCGGCTCTGAGAGTGGTCCAAGTACGCTTTACAGTGGCCCTTGTGCCGGCAAAAACTTTGCTGGCCTAACTCCAGGTTAGGACTGTGTCCTTAGTTTTTTCCATAGATGGGTGACTATAACGTATCTTAAGGATGATCTTTCCTCTTCATTTGTCAGGTGTGGGTGGGCTCCCAGCTCCTGTTCCTCCTGCCCAATCAAGGTCACACATCATCACTTGCGGAGGTGGCTGGATGCTGGAACAGGGGAACATTCCAAGCAAAGCCAATAATTGCTAAGGCTGGTGAAAACGCTTCACGGAGAGCTTTTATGGCCGGGCAAAATTGGCGGGGTTATGTTTGCTGTTTAAATAGAGGAACCTTGGAGTGATCGGAAGGTCCTTTGCTGAGAAGCTGCTGACTCCTGAAATCTCCTGCCTTGTTTCCTTATCAACCGGGTTTATGACAGTTTTGTAAATGTTTTATGAGATGCCAATGACTGTGTGGGTGAGTGGGGGGGGGACTGGGTGGGGGCTGCTGGCTTTGACTTTCTTTGCTCTGTTGACAAAAGATCAAAGGGCAGATTATCACTTTGATAAGGTGGGGGGAGGGGGGAGAGAGTCCAGCAGCAGCTTTTTACCCATTTGTTGCTTTGAAAAATACTCACTGAAGACAATTTCATAGAGGCCAAACCTTGAGATACAAATGCAGCCAACAGTCCTGTGGAATGTTGAATGAAATCATCATTTTTCCTCAGATTGGGGCCTTCAGGAGATTTTACATGGAAATCCCGTTGTGTTCAACAGGGTTTGTATCAATCTGGCCTTTGTTTGTGACAGACCCGGCCCATCCATGAGGCCAGCTAAGACTGAGGCAGTAGATTGATGAAGTTGCCAGGAGGTGGTGTTGGCATCTGGTCTAGATGCCTTTAAGAAGGGTTTGGATGGATTTCTGGAAGAAAAGTTCATCATGGGCTATAGGCAATGATGTCATCTGGTAATGAAGAACGGGAACGCTGAGCGGGACTTACACGTGATTGGCAGCCCGTCCGTTCCATTCCACAGCTGCCCTGGCCTTGGGGGGGGGCTGCCCCCGGTTGGCGCGCCCCACCGCTGCTCGCCCAGGCACCCGACACACACCCCACCCATCCCCCCCGGCGAGCACACGCCCCGCCGAGGCCAGGGCAGCCGCAGAACGGAACAGATCAATCAATCAATCAATCAATCAATCACTAGTATTTATATACCGCTTTTCAACACAAAGTTCACAAAGCGGTTTACAGGCAAATCATAACATTAACGTTAAATGGCTCCCTGTCCCAAAAGGGCTCACAATCTAAAAGAATGGAGAACACCACCAGCAACAGCCACGAGAAAGACACTGTGCTGGGGTGAAGAGGGACAATTGCTCTGAAAATGGCAGCCAATCATGCGTAAGTCCCGCCCAGCGTTCCCGTTCTTCATTACCAGATGACATCACTGGCTATAGGCAATGATGGATTGTGCAACCTTTTTACAAAGGTGGTGGGCTACTGGTACCGGGTGCAAGGGAGTGGCAACAGGATGCAAGCATCTTGTTGTCTCATGCCTCCCTGGGGCACCTGGTGGGCCGCTGTGAGATACAGGAAGCTGGACTAGATGGGCCTTTGGCCTGATCCAGCAGGGCTCTTCCTATGTTCTTATGTTCTTATGTACTTACCTGGGAGTAAACCCCATTGATTATCATTGGACTGAGTAGACATGCATAGGAATGGGCTCACAGGCTGCAATCCTATCCACACTTATCTGGGAGTAAGCCCCATTGAAGACAATGGGACTTACATCTGAGTAAACATGCATAGGCTTGGGCTCACAATGGTTTACTTGGCTTTTTTGGGAAGTGCAATTCAGAATCGCAACTATAACTGACATTAAATCTGCAAACATTGTTACATTCTTTTGTAAAAGGACTCACAAAGCAGTAACTTTTGGCAGTTAAAAAAGGATCCAAATTCATGGGCAGCCCAATCCAGCAAGTCCCTGACAGTGGCTCAATCTATGAGTCCCTGGCTCAATCTATGCTGCATCCCACAGGGATTTTTGGTTTCTGGAGGTCCCCTCAGGGTAAGTGGATATTTGTCCCCTTACCCTTGGGCAGAGGTATTCAAACTTTTTATACCAGGACCCACCTTTTAGAATGGCACTCGTGTCAGGACCCACCGGAAATGATGTCATTAACCTATTGTGGCAGGAAGTGACATCACCAGGCAGGAAGTACTATCATTTTAACATAATAAAACGATACACCTGAAATGTAAAGTGGCATTCTTGGACTGCAGTAATTATACAACCATGAAACATCCCTGACAGAAAGCATGATTAGGGAAAAAATATTATGTAAAAGCACTGAACTAAAAACAAATTTTTTAAAAACCTCACTTGAAAATTCAAACTCTTAACACTCATAAAAGGAGTATAACAAGACGAAGGTCTGCAGTTTCCAAGATGGCTGCCCCCAGCTTTCCATCACCCACTTGACATCAGGTTGCACTCCCCCAAGTGGGTCCCAACCCACAGTTTGAGTAACACTGCCCTACGGCAAGCCCCAGCAGCCTCAATGCTGTCAGCTCAGACTACTTTGATTCACGCAGGCAGAGGCCCTCAATAGGACTGGGCTGAAAACAGCGGCATCATGCTACCGGAACACTGGGCGGGAGGAACGGGTGAGCAGCAGCCTGCCCGTTGCGTACCGCTCCGTTTCGCCGTCTTCCCCGCTTCCCCAGGGGCGGGGAAGACGGCGAAACGGAGCGGTACGCAACGGGCAGGCTGCCACTCACCTGTTCCTCCCGCCCAGTGTTCCGGCAGCATGACGCCGCTGGCTGAAAACCAATCAATTTTGGACTTCCCAGGTAACTATATAATTTCAAGACCTTCAGATTTCCCCCCTTCTTCCTCTTTGAATCTGTTCTTTTTCTGTTGTGAAGTATTGGTTTTTATACAATATTTATTTTTCTGTTTACTGTATTTCTATCCCACCTTTCTCCCACACTGAAGGGAACCCAAGGCGGCTAACAATAAAAAAAAATACAATTACAATAAAACAATATTAATAAAGCTTAAAACAGTTAAAGATCAAAACAAAGCAAACACCCTGGACCCCAATATTAAAATACAGCTCAATAAAAACACCAGCCCACAGTGTCAGTAAAAACTTCCACAAATAAAAAGGTCTTAAGGCCCCACCAAAAAGCCGGCAAGGAGGGAGCCATTGTTAATTCCAGGGGAAGGGAATTCCATAAGCGAGGTGCCACCATTAAGAAGGTCCTGTTCCTAGCTGCCACCCACTCTCCTGATGGTGGCATAGACAGAAGGGCCCTCTCAGATGACTGGGTATGTTTACATGGATGAAGGCAGTCCCTCAAATACGCTGGTCCTAAGCCATAAAGGGCTTTAAAAGGAAACAAATCGGCAATATTTTCCTCAATCTAGTACAGTTATCAAGCCAAGGAACCATGTTTTGAAAAGTTGTTTTATTTATTTATTTATTTATTTATTTATTTATTTATTTGATTTGTATCCCGCCTTTCCGCCACAAGGCCCTCAAGGCGGCATTTACAAGGTTAAAAACACAGTAAAAAACAATTAAAAACAGTATTAAAAGACAATAAAAACAATATTAAAAATACAACATACAACAAATTAATCCCTAGGATCATAAAATATATTTTAAAAAAATGCAAAAAAAAAAAAAAGATTACATGTACTTTCTGATGGTACCATGTGTATACCATGGATATAGCACTAATGAGCTATACTGAAAAAAGGGTGAAATTGACCGCAAATTGTAGGATTTAAATAAAAAAAATGCAGTGAAAATTTGAGGGCACAATCCTAACCTGGCATTAGGCCGGCACAGTTAGGCCAGCAAAGTTTGGTCGGCACAAGGGACACAGTAAAGTATGTTTGAACCACTCTTTGAGTCAGAGAGGTCAGCTCACAAACGTGTGCCATCCTCCCTGACTTTGAAAGTGGTTCAAACATACTTTACGATGCCCCTTGTTCCGGCCAAACGTTGCTGGCCTAACTCCAGGTTGGGATTGTGCCCTGAATTAAAACAATCTGGCTTTAAATTCTGGACATTGTGAAGGGGGAATTGTTGCACCACAACATACAAACGTAGTTTTGTTTGCTTTGAACAGAAGCAAACCATTAAAAAAAAGGACATTCTTACACCTGCAATCTGAAGCCATATAGTCAGCCTAGTTATTTGTTCAGGAAACATCACAAGGCAACTGGAGTCTCCCATGATCATTTAGCGCTGTACTGTGCCACAGGCACATGAAAACGAGAGGAAATAAATATTTCTTTCTCTTGCCAGTAGGAGGAAAGTTCGTTGGGTCACCCTTCCTGCCTGGGCCAATTCTTTACATGCTGGAATTTGCAAACTGCAAATGATGCAGTTAGCAGCTGCAAACAATGGTTGCTTGACCGGCATAAATAACAACAAAATGTAAATGAAAACTAAGAACTGAGAATCAGTCTAGCCATGGAGCTAAGCACTTCTGCAGTGTGGATGAGATGACCATGACTAACCCCTAACCCAGAGGTTCTCAAACATTTTAGCACCGGGACCCACTTTTTAGAATGACAATCTGTCCAGGACTCACCAGAAGTGATGTTAGGGCTGGAAGTGCCATCATTGTGACAGCAGAGCCTGCTGCTTTCCTGATAATGCAGTGATAAATTGGGTTATTTCTCAGCCATTTTCCAATAGCAAAGTGAATCAGAAAGGGAAAAAAGCCCATTTATAACCTTGACACAAGCAAAGCCACCACACACACCCTTTTTAGCATCCCATCTTCCTATATTTTCAATTAGACTGCTCTAGGTGCTTCGCGACCCACCTGAAATTGGCTCGCAACCTACTGTGGCTTGGTGGGTCTGGACCCACAGTTTGGGAACCCACTGCCCTAGCCAATTAAACACCATCTGATTTTGTTGTGGTTACTGGAAGAGAGGAAAAATTCAAAAATGTCTTCCCAACTTTTCGAGGTATAATTGATCCAGGGTATAATTGATCCAAGACCTCTAGGCATTTGCAGTGGCATGCCAACTGTGACCCATGAAACCTGGTGATGTGCCAGTCTCTGGTCTTTCTATTTCCTGGATTGGACAATGACAAGAAAGCCTAAATGGAAGAGGAAGTGTGGAGGAAAAGGGAGTGGTAGGAGACAAGGAGGTTTAATAGTAACAGGAGGCGCCCTGCCTTAAGCGGGAATGCTCCTGAGGTGAAGCTTAGCCGCCATGTTGGTCTACTCAAAACAATCCTCATTCCAAGTATTTCAGATTGCTTTGCTCGTACGGTTTAGAATTTAATAGTTTATTCCTTAAATAAAAACTTACGAAAATAAAAACATGTGATCATGTAGACACATTATTGGTAACCTTATTATGATTTAATATGCAATTACAAGGTTCCTCATAATTATATTACTGAACATACCTGACGAAATGCTACTTGCTGTCTATTTAAACTCAGATTGCACTATTTTGACAGACTTTATTGAAATCTACACAAGCAAAAATAAAACAGTCATGCCCATTAAAAAAAATTCTGATAATGTTCAGAATTTCATAAATATTACAGTAGAAAATGGAAGGTGGGGGAAAAAAAGTGTAAACGGGAACGGGGAAAAAAGGAGGGGGGAAATATATATTTTTTACCTTCTAGACCATTAACAGTGGGTGTCAGAAAATGGTGAATAAGAAGAAATTACACAGCTTCAAAAATAATGCACTCACTATTTCAGTGAATTGTAGTTTTATTGAACCGATGTAATGTGAATACATGAATCTTTCCGTGGAAATTAAATCCCATTTTTCTGACAGCGCACCCGTATGCAGAACACGCAGGCATGATTAAAGAGGTTGATATTAACTTTTACACACGTGCAGGGAGATTTTGATTCGTGAATTCGCGGCAATCCTCCTTGGCGGCAATGATCTGAGTCAACCATATTGGTGCTCCATGTGGCTTCAAGAAAATGACATCATGCTGCCTCCTACCATTAAACCTCCTTGGTAGGAGACCCTAGCCACCTACTCTTCTCCACACTTCCACTTCCTGAAAAGGAAAAGTGGCATGGAGCAGAAGAGAGACGAGGAACAGGAACAGTGGAGGCAAGTGGGCAGACAGAGGTGGGCACAACAAATTAATTTAACCACAAGTTAAATGACATGCAATTGGCCCAGCATGGCCCACTCTGACATCTACTATCAAATCTTTGATACTGGATTACATTACTGAATTGTAATAATGCATAAATTGCTTTGCTGGATCAGACCAAAGCCCATTGAGTCCAGTGTTCAATCATTCACACAGCAGCCATGCAAACTATTCCCAGAAAGCTCACAAAAAAGGCTTTCCTTGATAGCCCAGAGGCAAGTGGCTTCTGAAAGGTGTTTTATGTTGCTAGTACAGCAAAGGACTTCTGATACCATTTCTTCCCTTTTCAGAAAGTCATCCAACCTGAGGTCATCACCACATCTTGTGGATGTGAGTTTCAAAAGCTGGTGGTACATTTATGACGTATTTCCTTTTGACAAGCTTGTACCTGCTGCTAATCGATTTCAGCCATTGACTCACAGTAATACTAAGAGAGAGAGGAAAACAGAAAGAAAATCACATCAACCATCATTACATGACTTTATTGTCTCTCCTTAGTACTCTGTTTTTTCCCTAAACAGAAACAGTCCAACCACTATAGCCATTTCCTGTAGAGAAGATGATTCAGAATAATCAGTAAACAGAATGGGAGAACCACAGCTACTTTTCTGAGTAGCATGTGCAGGCTATGAACACACATGTTTGCCAAAGGAATTATTTGTAGTTCTGTGAAGTTCTGTGTAGGATGGACTGTGTAGGATGCACCATTCAAAATACAATTTCCAGAATTCTTAGTGGGAAAGCACGACAATTAAAATCGTTTACAACTGGTGTACGTTGGTTGTACAGATTGAGGCTAGCAGAGAGTTCCTATGTGTGTTTACTCAAAGTAAGCTCCATTGTGTTCTTTCTTACTTCCAGGTAAGTGTGCATTGGATTCCAGCCTGGAAGGAAGCCCCACTGATTCTATAGGACTTCTGAGTAGATAGGCATAGGATCAGACTCTTACAGATTGCGCTTGGGCTGGGAATAGGCTCAGGACAGTCAGTCTTCCTACTTCAGCCCCATTTAGGATTGAGTGACTTAGATTAATTAAAATTGCTTAATTGATTAATAAATAGGGGGGTGTTTGTGTGATATTTTTTTCCAAAATTTCTTAATTAAAATGGCCAGTTGCAGTGTTATGTGTTTTTATTCTACATTCGCAATCCGTTCTCATTTTTATTAATTTTAAATGCTTTAGGGTGCAATCCTAACCTGGAATTAGGCCAGCACAAACCAGTAAAGTTTGACTGGCACAAGGAACTCCATAAAGTGCGTTAGGACCACTCTCCCTTATTTCCTTAGAATCCGTTTCTTAAGCATTATGTATCCAGATGATGGCCTCCATTCGCTACTGGAGAGCTAATAAGATTTTATAGTGTAGTGAAGAAAATATTAAATAGTTTCAGGGTTGCCCAAGCTGCCATACACACCTCTCTTGTCTCCATGTTGCTATAATTTGATGCTTGCGAATCGAAGAGGATTATAAAACTTCAGAAGACCCTGTAAAACACACACACACACACACACACACACACACACACACACACACACACA
>JAJKFI010000030.1:9344434-9387807 GCA_029204185.1 Lerista edwardsae
ACACACACACACACACACACACACACACACACACACACACACACACACACACACAGGTTATCGCTGGAGACCCTCTGGAGACGAATCAGCTTTGCTCTTGCAGAGGCGGATCTACGGGGGGGCAAATCTCTAAGTTTTGCAAGAAGCCTTACCCTGTCATGTAAATCCCTCCTCTCCTTTGCTGCTGTAGCCAGTAAGCAACGCCAAGATGTTGCTTTTCCCTGTGAGGATTGGCTAGAACAGGAGAGGAGTGTTTTCCACTGCAAGGTAAGGCTTCTTGCAAAACTTACAGATTTGCCCCCCCTTAGATCCGCCTCTGTGCTCTTGTTATCCGAAAACATTCGTTCCTCTCATTGAAAACATTTAACACTCAAAAGCTCATTGATTCTCCAAGACCTGATTCTTTTTCAGAAGAGTTGCAAATATGATTTTAGTCTGTCTCCATTTACTTTGATTTTTATTGGGAAATGTTTTAAAACACACACACACACACACACACACACACACACACAAGCTGCTTCAAACTCTGGTCTCTGTTTCAGGCATGCAAAATCCTGCAAGGCGCTCTGGCATGTGTGTTGTGTATGTTCGCGTACACATAGTCTACACACACACACACACACACACACACACACACCCTCCAGAGCAATATTGTTGCTCCTTTCTTAGCACTATTGGACACTAAGAGAAAAATGACCCAAATGGCCTGCTTTTTTGACTTCCCAGCCACTGAGAAGGTACAAAGAGGACAGTTTAGCCATTCCTTTTTCAGCATCTTGGTGTTAGTAAGAAAGCAGCAGCCTTGCCTTTTCGTGGACAGGAAGGTAAGGGAAAGTGGTCCCCCGACACCAGAAGGGAGTACTGAGAGAGAAGTATCCAGAGCAGCAATTTTCAGTGTATTTCTTCTCACAGCACACTGACCTCTATGGTCATTTCTATGGTCTTCCCCTGTTGTGATGTCACTTCCAGCCTCCAGGAGACTCTTCCAGGTTCTGTGGCTCTCTTTTTAGGGCAACTGACTGTAGTAATGTCTCTCTTCCTCCATTGATAGAGCAGAGGAAGAGGGGTAGACAATTCACTACTACAGACAGTTGTCCTAGAAACAGAGCCACAGAATCTGGAAGAGTTTTTCAGTGATTTTCGACCACTACACTCCAAACTCCTGCAGTGCACCTACTGTACACACCTTTTGCATCACACCAGTGACACCGAATGAAAACTGCCAATCCACAGACAGCAGCCACCACTTCTGCCCTTCAGCCAATGGGCTTTGTCAGAGGCCTCTGCATCATTGCAGGGCTTCCAAGGAAGTCCACTTGTGCACAGAGGTCAGGAGAAGAACGCAGTGGGGAGAAAAAGAAGCTGTCACATCACCAGGTCGGGGGGGGGCACATTTGTCAAGCTGCCTCAGGCAATGAGGAGGTTTTGGGCCAGCTCTGTCTAAAAGCAAGAACCATAAAATCATAAGCAGTGCTAAATCCAACATTGCCCAAGATAAGGCTCTCTGACCGCTAGCAGCATCAAAGGAGCATGGGCCCCCAAATGGAGTGACATCCCTAGGCTATCACGGAGGTCACACCTGTTGGATTTACCAGAAGACATAAAGTTGTATTCTTTACCTGAAAGGTGGAACTATAATCCTGCACTTTGTCGATAATAGGGATTTTTAAATGGATGAAGTTCAGATAATCAAGCTGACTCACTCCTCAAGGTCATCTGGCTTATCACAGCTTTTCATCACTTTGCTTAGAACACGTTAACTAAGTCCAGCCACGAATCTCTTTCAGTTTCGAATCTTTTCTATGGTGCATTTTGAAACAGTCCTTGATTGCAATGATCCACCAACCAACTGCAACGCCTGAGAATTCTCTCACAGGACTGTACCACATCAGGGGCTGACAGCGCCACATCCGTGGTCCAGTCTCAACATTCCCAAAGCCACAATCGTGTAATAACTTACTAGAACTATCGAAACATGATGCTTTTTGATCAATCCAAATAAAGGCATGGTGAGATGATGACCACAGAAAAGAAAAGCAGGGAATGTTCCGGTGTGGAAAATGAGATAAATGCAATGACAATCAGTCCAAGCAATTGGTGCTTAGAGATACAGGCAGCGATGGGATCCGCAAATTGAGAAGGGGAATGCTGGGCGGGACTTACGCGGGACTTCCACGTGATTGGCTGCCTGTCCGCAGCGTTCCACGGCTGCCCTGGCCTTGGGGGGACTGCCCCTGGTTGGCGCGCCCCACCGCTGCTCGCCCAGGCACCCAGCGTGCCCCCCACCCGTCCTCCGCAGCAAGCAGGAGCCCCCCCCCAAGCCAGGGCAGCCACGGAACGCTGTGGACGGGCTGCCAATCATGTGTAAGTCCCGCCTAAGTCCCGCCCAGCGTTCCCCTTCTCAATTTGCGGATCCCATCACTGCATACAGGGCACAATCCTAACTTGTGCTGGAATGGGAAGGAGCCTCTCTGGGGCAGGAGCCTCCTGAGGTAGGCACCAGCCACCCCAATGGGCTCCTCAGATCTGCGCCTGCTGTTTAGCAGGCATATAGCCAAAGATTCTGCGCAGCCCAAATCGAGGCTGCATGGCCTGGGGACAGGAGCTTGGATGTGGCCTAATGGCTGCATCCCTGCTCCATCCCCCTCCCCGGGCTGGCACACTTCCCAGGCCTGTCCGGAAATGCCCCCCCTCCCAAAAATGCCCCAGCTCCAGCCGAACTCGGCTGGTGCAGGAACGTCACGCCACCGGCCTCGGCTGGCACTGTTGGGCCAACACAGCTGCTAGCATCGGCCCAATGCAGGACATGGGATTTTGCTGTCAGGCACATTTGGGCAAAGCAAGAATGAAACAGGTTTCATTGAAGCACCCAGGTAAAAACTAGGTCCATTCTCAGAACCTTCCCTCTGAAAAGAGACCTGGTATCCGCCTCCTTTGTCCTTACAATAAGGAATTAGAGTAATTGTTGTGTGGCTTTATGAAAATGAGTAATCCCGAGAGAGAGAGAGAGAGAGAGAGAGAGAGAGAGAGAGAGAGAGAGAGAGATGCTTTAAACTAGTAGATTATCTAGTAGTGTAAATATCTCTGTGCTTTTGCATGGACACAGTTTTTATTACTGTTCAATGAGATGCGCACACTCAAATTAGGCATGACTTTCATCGTTTCCTAAAGAGCACAATTTGATAGCGATGTCAACAGTTTTCACCTCTTTAAATTAAGAGTAATTGGCTTTTATAGCACGGTATAAAGATACCAGCTGGGAAAGACCAGGCCATCAATGGCTCTATTTTCTTCCCCTTTATCTATTGATATGACCCTAATTTGACACTTTTGTGTAGAACAAGCTTGTAAAGAGGATAGACAGCCCTGTAAAGTTGCTTACATTTAGATTAACCTTACAGCTCATTTAAAGGCCAGTAAAATGACAAATTAACTGACGCAGCTGTAAAGCTTCAAGTATATGAAATTAGTTTTGTGCCGGCCTCTGTCAATATAGCCCTATTAGTGCGCATTGCCCAGAACAAACACTGGTGGTGCAGAAGGCAACATGTTCAGCATTACAATCGTGTATGAGTTCTAGACGGGGCATGAGTTCTCATGGGGGCTTTCTCATCTGCACCCAGGAAGTCACGCAGTCTACACTTAGAACAGGATGGTCCAATTTCTGGCAGCTGGGGGGACGGGGACCACATGACCTTGGCATGACCCCACCACCACCAACTGCACTGATGCAGAAATAATTGGTGGTGACGTGATGATGTCACCACCAATTACTTCTAGATTCCGAGCTGCCAAAGTCATTTGGCAGGCTCAGTCGGAAGGAAGAAGAGGCACTGGTAGGCTTTCCTATGGCCCTGCCGTGCGGTTTTCTCCTACTGGGCAGTAGGGAGACCAAAAAGTGGAAGTAGGAGGAGGGAACTGTGGCAGGATTTTCAGGGGGCACCAAAAAGGGCCTTGTGGACCACATGTTGGCCCATGCTGATTAAGGGCCTGACCCAGTGATGTCATGCAGGGGGAACATGGGGGAACTCAGTTCCACTAGTTAAAATTAGGGCTGACTCCACCCACTTCACTCTCCCTCCTCCCCCCTCCCAATTCCTCTGCAAAGAGCTTTTCTTCTTGGTTGGCCGGCACTCAGAGGGTTAAAGGGAGCGACTCCGGATTCCTAGGGGGGCGAAGGCAGTGATGTCATTCAGGGGGAACAGACCAGAACGGGCGTTCCGGATCCTAACGGGCTCCATGGCTGGTTCCGGGTTCCCGACAAGCCAATCAAAAGTGAGTTCCTGTTCCTAAATCATTTGAATGACACCACTGGCCTGACCCTATTGGGCTCAGCACATGATATGAACATACTGTCTGTGTCGGTGTCTCAAACGTGCCATTAGGCATGTCCCATGTAAGGTCTTACCACCCGTGCTGGTCCAGCACTGTCCTCCCACGCCCAGAGGTGCCCCCATAGAGCCGATGAGCAGTAGGTTGCGACAATTCCAGACAGGCAAGGAGGGCGGAACTGGGAGGTGGAGAGGGAGAGTGGAGGTGGGACCAGCAGTGACCTCTACCACCAGATCTTATCCCCCACTTCATCCTAGGCAGCCCAACACAGGACTGCTCGAAATAGCCAGCAGAGAGTCAAGAAGTCCCATTGCAGGATGTGGGGCTAGGAGCAGTGATGTCATTCAGGGGGAATGGACCAGAACGGGCGTTCCGGATTCTAACGGGCTCCATGGCTGGTTCCGGGTTCCCGACAAGTGCCAATCAAAATGAGTTCCTAAATCATTTGAATGACACCACTGGCTAGGAGAATTTAGAAGGCACCTCTTGATCTATCATTGCAACCATCAAGATTGCCTTCTGCACTTCCAGCCCCATCTTCACTTGAGACACAACTCGCACCTGAGCCTACAGGCAGGCAAGTTAAGAAGATGGCAGGTAGTGTTGAAGAGCTGGAAGTAGCAGGAGGACTTCAATGGACTTCAATCACCAGCAATGGTGATGAGTGGCTATGACAGCACTGCAGGATTGAGAAATTCACCCTTGAGAAGCAAAGAGATGTAGAGGCACCCATTCAAAGTGATTCTTTTTCCTGAAATGGATTGTGAAAATCTTATGTGCTGCTTGAGCAAACTTAACAATACAACAAGAAGAAAAAAGGTGCTCAAATGGGGGCATGATTGAGACGTACAAAATTATGCATGGGATGGATAGAGTGGATAGAGGGAGGTTCTTTTCCCTCTCTCACAGCACCAGAACCAGGGGACAGCCACTAAACTTGGGAGAGTTAGAATGGATACAAGGAAATACCTTTTTCACAGAGGGTAATTAATCTGTGGAACTCCTTGCCACAGGTCGTGGTGATGGCATCTGGCCTCGATGCCTTTAAAAGGGGATTGGACAGATTTCTGGAGGAAAAGTCCATCGTGGGCTATAGGCCATGATGGGTGGTGCAACCTCCTTACATTAATAGTAGGCTACTTCAGAATGCCAGGTGCAAGGGAGTGGCAACAGGATGCAAGCATCTTATTGTCTACTGAACTCCTTTAGGCACCTGGTGGGCCACTGTGAGATACAAGAAGCTGGACTAGATGGGCCTTTGGCCTGATCCAGCAGGGCTCTTCTTATGTTCTTAATAAAAGTAGAGGCTCCACACTCTGGAACCAACTTATAAGGAGCGCAATCAAGCCTCTGCTTATATCAACACTGTCTGCTCAGGCCAGGCTTTGGAGCTGCAGAAGGCCATGTCCTCAGCATTACAATCAACTACAAGTTGTAGCACTACATAAAGGTCATTGTTACAGGTCTTGGGCACAGCCCGCCAGATGTTGGTGGCTGGATTTGGCCTGTTGAATATTGAGTCCTTCCCAAGGACCTAGGATATTCACAGAGGTGTCTGCTGTTCCAAGTACGGTTGCTTTCTGTAGTTCAGGTACTTTCAAAGACTTTTGGTATTGCCCCTGGAGCACCAACAGCAATTTGTACAAGATTAGCCGTTTTCTGCCACAACTTCAATGTGCAAATCTTTATATTTCATTTTCTTCTCTTCTTTTTTTTTTTCAATTCTCGCATCTCCACATATTGCCACCTCCACTATCCAGATCTGCTTCTTTCAAATCTGGGGTGTTGGCCCGATCAGTGGTTCTCAAACCTTTGGTCTGGGACCCACCAGTGGGTGGGTGGTGAGTGACCCAACGTTTGGTGATTTGCAAAACTGACAGGGAAGGTTAGGCTCTGTGCATCAAGGGTTAAACAAGCTGCTAGGGGGGAGGGCAGAGCACTGTTGCCCAATCACCATGATAGCCACACCCAGTGGTGTCATCTAAATGATTTAACAACAGGTACTCACTTTTGATTGGCACGTGTCGGGACCCGCCCACCGGAAGTGATGTCATAAGCCGGAAGTGAGGTCGTGGCAGGAAGTGACATGAAAAAAGCCCTTTTTGAGGCCTCAGACAATTTTAAACTGACCCAACAGTTGCAACAGTATTCCACAGCACCCCCAGAACATGTTAAGGAGGCCTGGCATCATGTTAAAGTGACCCAACAGTTCCAAAACCCCAGAGCAGCTCATTTTTCAGTGGCAAGGCAAGGCAAGGCTCCGCTCACTGCCTTCCTGGCTCTGAGAACGTGCAGGCAACTCAAACGTGCAGGAAATTCAAACGTTGCAGGGGGCGGAGTCGATGAGTGGGTGGGTGAATGGGCGGGCCAGCTGTAATCCTAGAAACCGGTACTCGCGTGCCCCTGCATACCCCCTGCATGACATCACTGGCCACACCCCTTGGAATTTATAAATCAGGCAGCAGCCTCTGTTTAAGAGCCACTGGCTAGATGTTTGTCACCATCACTATTACTATTGCTATTATAATTGATAAGCAGGACCTTAAAATGTAATTTTTACAGCATTGGACAACTAACATCAGCAACATAGCAAAGGGCACAGGATATAGTCAACTGAATACGCAAGTGGAAGCTACATCATGTCTCAATCATGTCTGTATTGATGCAAAGCATAAACAACGTGGAGTGGATGTATGCAACTGCTCAGACCTCTATTCCAGCTCACCCAGTAATGTCACCCTGACAGGCAGCAGCTCTCCAGGGTCTCAGGCAGAGATCTTGTCCAGCCCTTATGACATGAGATCCTCTCATTGGAGATACCGGCCGAACCTGATTGAGCCTGACCTCATCTGCATGGAAGACAGACACTCTGCCACTGAGCTATGGTCCCTTGCTGCTCCCCAGTGGTAGGAAGTTCCAGAGGCAGCCACAGGAGTCACTGCCTTTGTAAGGAGAAGATCCTGGAGACTTTAGCTGTTCTCGTAACACAGTTTATTTACAAAAATGTGATTTGACCAGGGAGAAGCAAACAGTAGGCAGCGCTAGCCTTGAAGCAGCAACAGTCCCCCCCCCCTGCAAAAAAGAAACATCACATCCCTGCAGCTCCTTAAGTCTGCTCCTTGCCACTGGGCTACAAATCTTGAATTTCTTTGTCCTACGCTGGACAGACTCAAACTCATGGTTCTTTCCTTCATCTGGCCAAATACAATAAAAGTGTCTTTTTGCTTGTTACCCCCATCTATTTTCAGTGGCAAGACTTTTATATAAGCCATGGAGATGCAGGAGAAACAGCAGTGGATTTGGTCTTGTTCAAGTTCCACCTATAGTATAGACTAGTAGTGGTCCTCAAACGTTTTAGCACTGGGACCCACTTTTTAGAAAGACAATCTGTTCAGGACCCAATAGAAGTGAGGTCATGGCTGGAAGTACCATCATTGTGACATCAGAGTCTGCTTTCCTGAGGATGCAGCAATAAGTTGGGTTATTTCTCAGCCATTTGCCAATAGCAAAATAAAATAGGCAAGAAAAATGCCAATTTACAACCTTGACACAAGCAAAACCACCACACAGCTCTCTCCCTTTCCAGCATCCCATTTCAAGGTGGCTGCCCTAGGTGCTTTGTGACCCACCTGAAATTGGCTCGCAATCCACTGGTGGGTCCCAACCCACAGTTTGGGAACCGCTGGTAGCGATTAAAGGTAAAGTTTCCCCACAACCGAATGGTCTAGTCGTGACCGACTGTAGGGGGTGGTGCTCATCTCTGTTTCAAATCCTGTAGAGCCGGCGTTTTGTCCGAGGACAAGCTTCCATGGTCATGTGGCCGGCATGACTCTACGCTGTAGCGCACGGAACGGCGTTACCTTCCCACCAAAGTGGTCCCTATTTATCTCCTTGCATTTAGGTGCTTTCGAACTGCTAGGTTGGCAGGAGCTGGGACAAGCGATGGGAGCTCACTCCGTTGCGCAGTCTTGAATTCCCAACCTTCTGGTCGGAAAACCCAACAACAGCAGATTAACCTGCTGCGCCACCACGTCCCACAAGTAGAGATTAATGACATCTAAATAAAGCATTTTCCCACCCATTTGAAGATGCTCGTGGTCTCTTGGGGAGGTAAGGAAGAAAGAGGGCAGAATCATGCCATTCATGGTGCTTTGCACAACAAACAGAGAGAAAGTCAATGCTTTAAACCAGGGGCCAAATCTGGACAGCACAAGATTTTATCCAGCCTGCAGCAGCTTAAAATGCTTGACACTTTTATTGATTGTATAACATTTCTCAGTTTAAGCATGGCATAGTTTCTTTGTAAATGTCACATTTCTCTTTGGTTCTGAATCATATCATGCTGTAAAGGCAGAAGATTTAGTCGAGAGGGTTAATGCCTCCGTTTGCCTGAAGATAAGAGCTGAAGATCTGAAGGTTGCCAGTTTGGGACTACCGGAAGTCTCTGTGAGCGGCAGACCTTGTAAATTGCAACTGATTAACAGCTGAGCTGTCTTCTGCTGCCTTGTGTGAGGGGGAGTTGTGCCGAAGTTCAGCCGCTCCTCTGGTGGGAGCAGGGAAGCCGTTTATCAGCCAGCAAGAAGACAAACGGGTAGCCAGAAAGAAGGACTAAATCCAGAAAGATCCATCTGTATGTGTGTAGTTCTTGGAAGATAGAATGTTTCTGTAAAAATTGTAAAAACCTTCGAGTTTCTGAATAAAGTCTGCCTAAGTAAACCGCCTTGAGTTATAGTCATTAGAGAAATCTGGTGACCTAAGAAAGGCGGTATATAAATACAAGTATTATTATTATTATTATTATTATTATTATTATTATTATTATTATTATTATTATTATTATAAAACTTATTCATTTATTTATAAAACTGATTTTTTTTCAGCCCAAGAAAATGTATAAAATATACAATCTGGCCCTTGTACTGAAAGGCTTGGAGACCTCTGCTTCCTGTCAGAACAGTAGGAAACAAAAGGGATCAAATTGTAGCAGGTTCAGCTTTTCACTGAAAAAACTGTGGGGGAGGGCAGGATGAAGAGTGTCACCTTGCCTCTTGGTCTTGCATGTCATCCTGTGCAATATACTTCCTCCTTTTCGTAGCACTAACCACCTAAAAATGACCTATTCCGATTTTGCATCTCCATCTTTCCACCAATAGCTCCTCCTGTGTTGATTTTACTGATATGTAGCAATACTGCCATCTTTTGGTGAGAATGAGTCTGTGCAGTAAAAGCTGGTCAATAGCAATAGCAATACTGAACTGTACAACAGTAGCACTATGGCCTGATTCCATGCCTATATTCACTCAAAAATAGTTCAAGTTACTTTACTCCCAAAAGAGTATGCATCTGGGTAGCAGTTCAAATGTGATGCCTTAAATATGCACCTGCTGTCTTTATTAATCCTGCACCAGTCCTCAAGTCAACTCTTTCATATCATGGATCTAGTCTCTTCGCAGACAGAGGAAAAAAACAGGGCCATATTGCCTTTTTCATTTTGTTTGAGATTCTGTGTGCACTTATTTAGCCGCTGTGTGCAGGGGCGTAGCTAAGGAAGTATTGGAGGGTGCAACTGCACTGGGCAACAAGGGGCGAAACAAGCTGAGCTTATGGCCAAAATTGTGAAAACCTTGGTGTGTATGAATAATAGAATCATGTTATATATCATTAGAAAGGTAATTTAATGCAGAATGCAATGAAACAAACCAGAGTGTGATATCTTTATCAAATGTTACGGTCAAAAAAACCCAGAGAAAACAAAAATACAACGGTGACATCACTTCCTGTTGTGACATCACTTCCAGGGCAACATTTGCCCTCTGCATGGGGCTGAACTTCCATTAGCTACGCCCAGTGGTGTCATTCAAATGATTTAGGAACAGGAACTCACTTTTGATTGGCACTTGTCGGGAACCCGGAACCAGCCACGGAGCCCGTTAGGATCCGGAACGCCCGTTCTGGTCCGTTCCCCCTGAATGACATCACTGGCTACGCCCCTGGCTCAGTGTAAGATTCATTGCTTTATTAGCATTAGACTGCTGTTTGTAATGTTGGGCTGATGGAAAGGGAGCCTAGCCGAGCATTCGCAGCATGTTCGGCAATAAGTGCTCACAACTAGAGGTAGCAAATGTTCTCTTCTGGCTGCTGTCTCTGCTTCCCGGCAAAAAAGATGCCAGCCTGACCCACCAGCAGATTGGAAATGTCATAAGTAAGCTGAGGAAAATCTTAGATAACATGTCAAGAACAGTCAGTACACACTGAAAAGTTGTTCGGCTCTATTATTCAGTGCACAAAGGCTCTGAGTCTTCCTTGATGGGCAGCACAATGCAAAAACAGAACACACAGGCACAGAGGAAGATTCCTGGTGTTGCTGGAGGGGGAGACGACCATGTGCTGTTTGCATAGAATGTCAGCCTGCACTGGTGCCCCCCCATCCCTACTATGCCACATGACAGGCAGTGCAGCCGGTACTGCAGAAACTGCAGGGTGAAACTCTTGCTTTGCAGGGTCTCTTCCTCGCCTTGTGTCCTATGAACCAAGGCAGCTGCCTCAAACTGGGGGTGCAATCCACACACCAACGTGGCACTGACACAACATTGTTGCACACAACACAACGTAGCACTGACACACAACAACAGCTCAGCTGGCACAAGGGAGGTTCTGGGGGGAGGGAGGGAGGGGGGGGGGGGCAAGGGGGGGGGGGGGGCCGGCCAGTGGGTATGCCGGCCCAGGGAGAGGAGTGGGGTTGGGATGCGGCCGATAGGCTGCATCCAAGACCCCATCAGGAGGCCGCGTGGTCCTGATTTGGGCCGTGTGGCGTCCTCGGTTCTGGGCCTGCTAAACAGCAGGCACAGATGCAAGGAACCCCATGGGGTGGCCGGGGCCTCCCCTGGGGCAAGGGGACAAGCATCCCCTTGCCCTGGGGGGGCTCCTTAGTGCAGCTAAGGTGCACTGGATTTGGCACAGGCCCGCCAGCCTCACCAATCCAGCGCAATTTAGGATTGTGCTCAATTTAGGATTGAGTCAGACCATTGGCCACCTCCGTGAATGTGGTCGACCCTGGCCAGCAGCAGTTTGCAAGGGTCTCAGACGGGCTATTCTCCAGTTCTAGTTCCAGGTGAGGGTGCCTGGAATTGAACCCAAGATCTTTTGCATCCCACGTAGATGCTGTATCACTGAGCCAAGCCTCTCCGCTCCCTGCACTTCTAATCTAGCACATCAGCATCAGATTGAGAGTGCAGGAATTGATTTCTTGGGTGTGCCCACAACAACTTCAAGCACGGAGGTGGGGGTGGGAAGGGGACAATGATTGGCTCCTCAAGACACCTGATCCTGCTGTCCAAGGCTGGGAGTATACCTGCTGCCATCTGCAGGATAGTGCTACAGGTGACACAAAGAGTAAGGGACACTGAGCCCAGCTGCTAGGGTTCCCCCTCTGCTTTACAACCCTCTCCAAGGAGTTCCATAGAAATTATTGTACTTTATCCTGTTGAATTTAGTTTAGGTTGGGGGACTAGAGGGTCTGGGCAGGAGGTTGTAGTCGAGAGGGTTAAAGCCTCCGTTTGCCTGAAGATAACAGCCGAAGGTCACCAGTTCGGGATCATCGGAAGTCTCTGTGATTGGCAGACCTTGTAAACTGCGACTGATTAGAGCTGAGCTACAGCTGCCTGTGAGAGGGGAGTATGCTGGCAAGACTCAGGCACCCGGCGCGCCCCCCACCCATCCCTGCCAGCGAGCAGGCGCCCCAGGCCAGGAGCACCTCGCAGCGCCGCGTCCATCACGGAGCAGCGGTGAATGGCGACAGGTGGGCAGGGCGGCCCATGGAACGTTCCAGTTGTTCGCCCGTTAGATGACATCACTGCCTGGGGGTCTATTCTTCCATTGATCTCCTTGCACTCCTCCCCCCCCCCCCGGTGCTTTGTAGCAAAAGGACTAAAGAAAGACATCAGGAAGAAATTCCTGACTGTAAGAGCGGTTCGACAGTGGACCAGATTGCCAAGGGAGGTTGTGGATTCTTCCTCACTGGAGACCTTTGAGCAGAGGCTGAACAGGCACCTGATGGAGATGCTCTAGGACAATGGTCTCCAAATTCCTACGAGAGAGTTGGGAACCTTGTAAGTCATTGCGGGGGGGGGGAGGAAAAGGTAGCAATGCGATCCCTAGGGTTGCGCTGCTGCCCTGACCAAAGGGGCTTATTTTAAACTCACCCCTCGCAGTGCTGGCCTCCAGAGGGGGCGGGGAGTCCTGGGGACACCCCCATGGGACTCCCCAATTCTTGCAATGTTGTAAAAATGCACTTGAAACCACTTCCGGTTTTGCAATTGCAACCCATAAGTGGGTCACAATAGCAGTTTTACAACATTGCCAGGCCTGGGGAGCCCTGTGGGGGTGTCCTCACGGCTCCTCACCCCCTCCAGAGGCCAGCACTGCAAGGGGTGAGTTTAAAATAAGCCCCTTTGGTCAGGGCAGCAGCACGGTCGGTCCAGGAGATCATGTTGCTGCCTTCCCCCTCCCTACATCTTAAAAGGGGTATTGGCCAGTGCTTCCTAGGATGGGGGGTCGTGACCCACCACTTTGGGTAGCACTGCTCTAGGAGGATTTCCTGCTACAGGCAAGGGGTTTGACTAGATGATCTTGTAGGTCCCTTCCAACCCTGTGATTCTATGAGAACTGGAGTCCTGCCTGCTACACAAGATGTGGGGCAAGGAATGTGTGTGCAAGGAATGACTGAGGAACAAGGCATGAGAAGCTGTAGATGCACCATCTCCATCTCTTTTCAAAAGCAGTATCTATGGGGTGCAATCTGGCAACAAGAAGAATATATAGCACATTTGGTTGGGTGAGAAATGCAGAAGGCTGGCTGTAACCTGCCCGATTGCGTTTGACGGCATTTCCTGATGCTTTCACGGCAGGAGAACAGCCTCCTGATGCAATCAGCTGCATCAGAACTGCAAAAGGAATCGGAATGTGAGATCACTTTCAAATTCTTTAATTAGAGGGTGAATGAGCCTCTTGAGGATTCCCATTATATCCCATTACAGCCTGTGCAGGCAAGCAGACAGTATTCTTGGACTTTTTCAGGTCATCATAAGTAACATTCCCAGTTTGAAACATTGCGCAGATAATTACAGCTGATTTGTTTTGTGGCTTTTGCTGCCAGAGAGGATTGGCACAATTTGAAAGCCAAAAGCAGCGATTTGGGCCTAATATTTACATATGAGCCACAATTCTCTTATGTTCTCAGCTGCAAGTTGATGCCAACCCCATACACTGGGGACCGATCGGAATTATTGCAGAGTGCAAGCATTAAAATTATTCTCAGGCATATTGTCAATAACTGGCACCACTTCCAGCAAAGCAGACAGCAGTTTTTAATATGTCTCCTTCCCCTGGGGCTTTCCTTGCACCTGTTGAGTGATTAAGAGGATAACGATGCTGTTTAATGAGAAAATGGGGGAAACCTGAAGCCTTCTGAAATCGCCGAAGGCAGCTTGTATGTTGAAACTGCGATGCGATGAAACACTTAATCAGCCTGGTTCTGAAAACAGAATGACAGGTAGCTATAGTACAGTATCTACATAACGTACCAACACCTGCCTCAAAAAGGAAGGCAAGGATGCAGTTAGGTCTGGATGCAATGCAAGGGGTGTGTGATTTGGATTGTGGCTACTCTCCATGGAGGGGAGAGTGGTCCAACGATCCATTTATTCCCATGCTGTGGCCCCAGGTGTTGTCTCCCTCCCCCACACCTTTGAAGCTGTTATTAGCAAAGAGGGGACAAATTCTTGGCACAAATGTTTGCCCATTGGATTTCTTCTCTATTGCTAATAGTGGATAATTGGCAGTAGTTTTCAACCAGGGCTATATAGTAGGGATGGGGTGTCAATTCTTCTGTATCCAGAAGGTTTAAATTGCCTTCCTTGTGACTGCTTTTTGGTGAAAAAGAAATATATCCAATGTTTCCAAAAATGAAGTTTCAACCGTCATATTTCAGTGGTTCTGAAACGTTTTAAACCGGGACACATTCTTTAGATTGGCACTCATGTTGGGGCCCACTGGAAGTGATGTCATTAACCTGGAAGGGATGTCATAGCCAGAAGTGACATCATCAAGCAGAAAGTGCTGTCAACGTGACATAATCAAAGGACGTCCCTGGAATGCAAACTGACATTCTTGGACTGAAGCAAATGCACAACATGAAACATCTTTGATAGAAAGCAGGTTTACGGCAGAATACTATGTAAAAGCACTAAATTTAAAACAAAATTTAAGAAATCCTCATTTGAAAATGCAAATTGTTAACACTCATAAAAGGAATATAGCCTAAAGTTTCCAAGATGGCTGCTCCCAGCTTTCCATGACCCACCTGAAAACAGGTCCTGACCCACAGTTTGAATAACACTGCCATATTTGGTTGAACGCTGAGTAAGGTGCTACTTTTCTTCTCTGCTCCTGTCTTAAAGTGAGAGCAGCAGTGTCTATTGGAGCTCAGAATCCTGCAAGAGCTCCAAAGCAGTGAGCAAGGGGGTGATATACTGTATCTCCCACCGTGCAGCATCAATGGTCCTCTCTGCAGTCTGCCCAGAGGCGTTTCTACAGGGATGGCAAAGCTCTAAGTTTTGCAAGAAGGCTTACCCTGTCATGTAAATCCCGCCTCTCCCTTGCTGCTGTAGCCAATAAGCAACTCCAAGATTGGCTAAAACAGTGCAGGAGAGGAGTGATTTCCACTGCAAGGTAAGGCTTCTTGCAAAACTTAGAGCTTTGCCATCCCTGTAGAAACGCCTCTGAGTCTGCCATAGCACACAGGAGTCAGGTTGTGCATCAGGTAAATAAGATGAGCAAAACAACCTAGCCATAGAGGACCTCCGCTGTTGCTGATGGTCTCCCTGGTATATTTGGCATAACATGGATGAGATTTCCTGCCTCGCTACAGGCAACAGCCAATGAATTGGAGTAGGGATAAGGAAACACTGGAAGAGGAGGAGTCACATCATGTGTAGCTTTTGCTGAATGTCACAGGGGGGGCACAATCTGGAGGGGGGGCACATGGATTAGCAACAGCCGTGTTTCCAGGACTGGCTCCAAGAATCAGCCCCCCACCCTGCAATCTGCCATCAATGGACGTGTGACCCCCTCGAGGCTCTTGATGGGGCTGACCTCACCAGATGGGATAGGATGGAGAAGAACAAACAGGCAATGGCGGAAGGATTCTTAACAAAGGGAACTGGTCCTCCACTTCCACATGAAGATATCAGCATCCCAGAGATTGTCTCCTGAACTGACAACAGGCCCCATTGATGCCCTGGGCCCTTTGCAGCTGCACAATGGTGCTGACCCATCATGCACCAGCCCTCCATCATGTGTAAACAATCCCACAAGGGGGCAGAGACTCTAGGTTGACACTTGGAGAGGTATGAACACAAGGTGAGTCGTTTTCTTCCTCAAGCAATGTATTAGTCGTGGCTTTAGAAATCTGGATGGAAAGAATTCAAGTCTTGCTCGTGTTGGCAGGGTTGGGGAAAGTTGCCTTGTGTCAATGCAGAATGCCCCTCTAGGAAACTCTGTGGAAATTAGTGAAGCGCCCCCTGTTGGAACTCTCTGGTAGTGCCCCCGGAAACGGCTGAGCCAAACGACGATGAAATAAAGGCAAAGCAGATGTTGCATTTTGTGGTTAGACCAGGCAATTGTATTTGTGGTTGCAGGCAAGCTCGTTAGTCAAAACACAGTCCAATAGTCAGGTTCCACAGATAGTACACTTGTCAGCAAGGCAGATGACAGCTCAAGCATTAATTCAGGCAAGTTCTTGCAAGGTCATCAGATGAATAGGATGTCCAGCAGCATCTCCCTCCTCCAGCATTACTTGCCATTCCAACCCAACAAAGATGGGTGGTGAGGCTGCTCCTTAAACACCTCCTTCAGGGAGTTACCACCAATCAATGGCCCAGTTATTGCGGCTTTACCGTATGTGCTGCTCTGCACGTAGGCATCTAGACTCTGGGAGCGCAATCCTAACCTGCACTGGAACAGGCAGGCAGGTGGGCCTGCGCTGTATCCAGTGCAGGTTGGGAGCAGGCTGGAGCCTCCACAGGGCAAGTCCGAGCACACCACATGAACATAAGAACATAAGAACATAAGAAGAGCCCTGCTGGATCAGGCCAAAGGCCCATCTAGTCCAGCTTCCTGTATCTCACAGCGGCCCACCAGGTGCCCCAGGAAGGCATGAGACTACAAGATGCTTGCATCCTGTTGCCACTCCCTTGCACCCGGTACCAGTAGCCCATCACCTTTGTAAGGAGGTTGCACAATCCATCATTGCCTATAGCCCACAATGGACCTTTCCTCCAGATATCTGTCCAATCCCCTCTTGAAGGCATCAAGACCAGATGCCATCACCACCTCCTGTGGCAAAGAGTTCCACAGATTAACTACCCGCTGGGTAAAAAAGTACTTCCTTTTATCTGTTTTAACTCTCCCAACCCTCAGTTTTAGCGGATGCCCCCTGGTTCTGGTGTTTTGAGAGAGGGAAAAGAACATCCCTCTATCGACTCTATCCCTTCCATGCATAATTTTGTATGTCTCAATCATGTCCCCCCTCAGGCGCCTTTTTTCTAGACTGAAGAGCCCCAAACGCTGCAGTCTTTCTTCATAAGGTAGGTGCCCCAGCCCCGTAATCATTTTTGTCGCTCTCTTCTGCACCTTTTCCAACTCCACTATGTCCTTTTTGAGATGCGGTGACCAGAACTGGACACAATATTCCAGGTGTGGCCTTACCATCGATTTGTACAATGAATCAGGGCCACATGGATGTGGCCTAACAGCGGCATCCGGACTCCACCCCCTCCCCAGGCCACCTCGCCTGCTGGCATGCCCATCCCCACCCCTCACTGCCCACCCTCCTGTCTTTCCCCCGACCCAGGAATGGCCTCACTCCGGCTGAACTTGGCTGGCTCAGGACTGACGTACCTGGACATCATGTCAGTGCTGAAGGCTCTGGAGAAGAGGGGGGAAGGACCACGTTACCCAGGAGCTCAGGCAGCTGCAAAACTTAGCATTTTGCCCCCCTCCAGAAACGCCGCTGCATGTGTACACTTCTATATAGGCTTTTCCACCACACAGAACTCTGCAAAAACCATGCACTGCCATGTTTTATGGCCCAAATGTGTCACTCAAAAGTAAGCCCAGCTGAATGCAAAGCGGCTGACTCTCAAGTAAGTGTGCATACAACTGCAGTCCTTACAGTGCAACACTCAGCACTGGGACAAAGCCCTATATATATATCCTGGCTGAAGAAATGCATGGCCCTCCCACGTTTTATGTTAGTGCCTGTCCTACGATAATTAAGAGATGGGAGACTGCTTTCATTCAGCAAGCTGTGGCGTGTTTGGATCTGCAGTAGGAATTCCTTTATCAAGTAGGTCACTTCATTACCTTCATTGCCTTGGCCAGTGTGCTGTAGTGGTTACAGTGTGGACCCAGACCCAAGAAGACCAGATAAAAGTCTTCACTCAGCCATGAATATCATCAGGTAATCGTGGACCCAGGGCTGCCCCAAGACCTCCTGATGCCAACAGTGGCAAGCCAAATGTTGCCCTCCCTAACCCAAAGATGCGCCAACCTCTGCTTCTCACACTCGCCCATTCGCTATTCATGTATTCATTTTATTTGAGGAATTTATATCCCACCTTTCCCATGCCAAAGCAAATACCCAGGGAGGCTTACCTGGGCAGGCTACTCTAAACCACCATTTTTTCAGTGGTTTTTTTTTTTTTAACAAATATACAGTATTCTGTGATTCACCGAATCCTCAATTCCAGAATCTGACTGCGAAATCCTAAAAGATGCACAGTGGCGACGCAATGGTATTGTGTCGACGCTGCGCACCTAGCGCCGATGTGGAGGCACCGAGCAGCACCTCCGCATCGGCGCAAAAGTAACAGGACCCGCACTGCAGGCAGCGCCGGTCCCGTTGCGCCCAACGTGAGGGAGGCGCCATTGTTGGACGGGGGAGGGAGTGGGCAGGGGGAGGGCGATTCTGGGAGGGATGTGGGAGGGACGTGGGAGGGGCGGGGGGGGCACGGCAGGCGTGCTGGCCTGGGAGGGAGGCGGGCCTTGGATTTGGCCATAAGGCCAAATCTAAGGCCTCATCCTGAGGCCGTGCAGCCCCGATCTGGGCTGTGTGGTCTCCTTGGCTCTGCGCCTGCTGTTTAGCCAAGGAACACAGAGGGGAGGCTGGATCCTCCCTACAGGGCTGGCTGGGGCACCTCCCTTATGAAGAAAGACTGCAGCGTTTGGGGCTCTTCAGTCTAGAAAAAAGGCGCCTGAGGGGGGACATGATTGAGACATACAAAATTATGCACGGAAGGGATAGAGTCGATAGAGGGATGTTCTTTTCCCTCTCTCAAAACACCAGAACCAGGGGGCATCCGCTAAAACTGAGGGCTGGGAGAGTTAAAACAGATAAAAGGAAGTACTTTTTTACCCAGCGGGTAGTTAATCTGTGGAACTCTTTGCCACAGGAGGTGGTGATGGCATCTGGTCTTGATGCCTTTAAGAGGGGATTGGACGGAGATCTGGAAGAAAAGTCCACCGTGGGCTATAGGCAATGATGGATTGTGCAACCTCCTTACATTAGTAGTAGGCTACTACTAGTAGTAGTAGTAGGGTGCAAGGGAGTGGCAAAAGGATGCAAGCATCTTGTTGTCTCATGCCTGGGGCACCTGGTGGGGCCGCTGTGAGATACAGGAACTAGATGGACTAGATGGGCCTTTGGCCTGATCCAGCAGGGCTCTTCTTATGTACTTACAGTAAGGGTGTGAATGTGCCCTTACTGCAGGGAGCCTCCAGCCTCCCCAACCCAGCATCAGATATGGAGCTGGCCGGCCGGCCTTGCCATTCCAGCGCTGGGTAGGATTGCACCCTGAGTCCCTGGCGAGGGAGGGATGGTGCGTTCAGTAGGTTTCATGACTTAAAAATTGGTCACTTGTGTTTAATAAAGTTAAACCCCACCTGCAGTCTGGTGTCTTCCTCGGGGATGGTGCGGCTACCCCTGAATGCCAGATGCAGGGGAGAGGCAGTGAGATACAAGCTTCTGGTTTTCTTATGTGTTCCCTGAAGCAGCTGGTGGGCCACTGTGAGATACAGGAAGCTGGACTAGATGGGCCCTTCGCCTGATCCAGCGAGGCTTTTCTTATGCTCTTATGTAACCTGGTTCTTATGTACGCGTGGTTCTCTCCTCTGGCTGCGTGCCATCGAGCTTCAGCAGGCAGTCATAAGTCCAGCCTGCGCAGGTCTTCAAGGTCATATTCCGTTCTTTTGCTGGCTGGCCTTCTCACCACATTCCCGCACTGGCTCATCAGCTCCACAGTGACTCCGTCCTGCCACAACAGGTACTGCAGCTAGGCATAGCCTGGCATTCCGTCTCCCATCCAAAAACAAGAGCCCAGATTCTTCTGCTTAGCTTCAGGCAGTACCAGCTGCTCACGCATCAGTCTATACTCCCCCCTCCAGTACTGCTCAGTGTTTTAGCTTAGCACTCACATTTTCTCTTTCTCTCTGCCCTCCATTTCCCTTTCTAATCCAGGGAGCGGAGGAGTAGTGAAAGCAAGACAGCTGACAGAGATTGTCGCCCGCCACAAACCTGCTGCCTGAAGCAATACCTTCAGTTGTCCTCACAGATGGATCTGCCCTGCTTGGGCCTAACATACCACACTGCATTGTTGAGAAGATTAAAGGGGAGGGACCAGTGACGGGATCTACAAACGACCTGGGGGAACGCTGGGCGGGACGTAGGCGGGACATCCGGGTGATTGGCAGCCTGTCCACAGCAATCCGCAGCTGCCCTGGCCTCGGGGGGGGCTCCTGCCCGCTGCGGAGGACAGGTGAGGGTCGCGCCGGGTGCCTGGGCGAGCAGCGGTGGGGCGCGCTAACCGGGGGCAGCCCCCCCCCAGGCCAGGACAGCTGCAGAACGCTGCAGACGGGCAGCCAATCACGCGGAAGCCCCGCATAAGTCCCACCCAGCATTCCCCCAGGTTGTTTGTAGATCCCGTCGCTGGGAGGGACCCTGTACACGTCCTAAGCTTCCTAGAAGAAAGGCAGTATAGTATATAAATGAAAATGCCAATCAATTGAATCATAGTTCCATAATTGCTAGAAATCCACCTAGTGTTGCCTTCTCCCACATGGGGGTTTACAATGTGGGGGGAAATTTTCACTTACTGAATTTCTGCTCAACATGCAGCTGACAAAAGCATCCAAACGATGAGATGCCTGTGGCTAATGATCCCATTCGGTGAAGGAGGTGATAGCTAATCGGTCACGAAGCACTCTGCAAGGTCAGTCAATAATCAAAGCCGAGGTCAAGTATCATTGCTGGGGTTGCTAATGAGATTGTATATCTGCCACCGCCTGTGTTCGCATTCATCGCACACCAAATTCCAAAGTGGTCCGTCGCACTTAGCCTCAAAAATGGTCAAAGTGGCCAAAAATTGTAAACAAAGGTCTGTCAACTGGATTTGACAGTACTAGGTGTGTGTATTGCCAGGAAAAAAGTCTGCACCTCTCCTCGGCTGCCTTTGGTCAGGCCCACTAGGTGGCAGCCTTACAATGGTCAGAAATCAGGCAAATTCATGCTGCCGGTCCCTCCCCACGCTCAGAAACAGCATGAAAGGCAATTCTGACAACTGTTCCTGTCACAGCAGGGTCAGAGCCTGGCAGGACAGAAAGTCTGCGCACTTTCCAGCACCCTAAGTGGGCAAAATGCAGCGGGTGCCAGCCTTAGAATGGTCGGAAATGCAGGTGCACCGAAGCATCGGTGCCCTCCCCACGCTCAGCAGTCCGAGAACCTGAGAGAAGGGACTGGTGTGTCCCATCCAAGTTAGGTGAAGCAAAACCTCCAAAAACAGCTTCACAACATGTTTGTGAATTACATTGCTAGGGATGAAAGTTCTGCATCATAAATCAAGTCTGTGCAGTGTGATGCATATAAAAAAAAAAGCAGAAGCCTTTAATTTGCCCTGTACTGGGAACTAACGCGGCTTGCCCTTGAGGCCAACTGAAGTGGTCACAGCAGATTGGTGGGGAGAGCCTGTCTCTGCCACATACCTGCCTCTGCAGTTCCTCCTTCTCCTTCCACTCCCTGGAAAGGAAGAAAGGGCCAGGGAGGAAGTCTTGGGCTGGCCCTGACTAGGGAGGTCACCTGGGAGACCATCTTCCTGCAGTCAAGACAGAGCCTCAGGCTGGGATCAGGGATGCCATCAGGATTCCAATCTCTGCCGTGAATTGAATTCAATCTCTTCTTGAATGGTTATTCCCAGAAACAGATGAATTATGACCCCTGCCCAATTTGCTACACAGGACAGGCATGGCAGAGTCACCTATCCAGGCTGTGTTGATGTGCACAGGGAGTCCACAAGCCTGGGCAGGTGGCTCTGCCATCCCGCGCACAGCAAATTGGGTGGGAGACTTTGCCTTCGAAGCCAAGCTTTGCACAGCTGAGAGAGAGAGAGAGAGAGAGAGAGAGAGAGAGAGAGAGAGAGGTGGGCATGATGCAAACACACAAAAAAGAGTGTTGCTAAGCCATGAGGCTTAATGCTTTCCACCAATTAGAAAGAAGGCCCGTCCCCAAAACCCTGGAGAGTCGCTGCCAATCACTCTAGACAGGCCCAATAAGGGAAGGCATCTTCATCTGCTTAGTGTGCAAAGGGGCCATAGCATTGTAGTGCCAGATGACCCACTTGCATGCAGCCAGTCCTGGATTCAGCCCTGCCAACTCCAGTGTAAAGGATTCCAAGTAGAGAGGCTGGGAAGGGCCTCTGCCCAGAGCCCTGGAGAGCGGGTGGCAGTTGGAAACCATGCTTGCCAGACGAAGGGCGCAATCCTAACTGGCGCTGGAATGGCAAGGCGGGCGGGCCTGCGCCATATCTGGCACAAATTAGAAGGCAGTTTGTGCCCTTGTCCCAGGGGAGGTGCCAGACGCCTGATGGGCTTGCTCCAGCCTGCATCTGCTGTTTAGCAGGTGCAGCTCCGAGCAAACAGCGCGGCCCAAATCAGGGCCACACGGCCTGGGGACAGATGCTTGGATGTGGCCTAACGACCTCCCAGCCCGCCCAGTTCCTCTCTTGTGCCAGCCAAACTCAGCTGCTAGCGTCGGTTCGTCAGGTGTAGAGTTGCACCCAGTGATGTCATCTGGGCGCACCAGGAACCGGAACGCCCGGATGATTGGCAGCCCTCTGCCCCTATGGCGGAGGCCAGCCACACCTCCCTGCGCCTCCCTGCGCCTTGAATCGCTCCATTTCAGAGCGATTCAGACGTGCGGGAGGGCGGGCAGGCCCAGGAGCAGCTCGCCCGTCCTCGGAAGAGGCAGCCCGGCATGGGCCCGTCTGCGGAACTAGCAAAACGGCGTACCAGGCCGTTCCGCCAGGATGACACTGCTGGTTGCGCCCCCTTCATTTGCACTGGGAAGCAGCTCAGCTAACAAGATTCTGTCTCATGAAATGAGTTGGAAACCCCAAAATATGCTCCCTCTTGGAGGCTCCTATTTTAAGGCACAAAATACGGGTTGCAATTCAGTTTCATAGAAATGGGGGGTGTCGACTGGTTCCTCTGCTTAACTATGAGATGGAGAACTTGTCGCCTTTCATCTCAGATCCCGAAGCCAGCAAAGGCTCTTGTTCTCAGTGGTAACGAAGCCCATCGACACAGTTCTCCGCAGTGTGTAGTTGAAAGAGAGGATACTTTTCATTCTGCATGTTAATGAGACTGCCAGGTCTCAAGGAGAAGTTAAGCACACTCCGCCCATCTCGTTAAGTGCACAGGAATCAGATGCTTCTAATTTATCCTATTTAGTTGGTCAAAATTAGCATAATTAAATACTAAGCATCACCTGTTTTATCACCTCATTTCTATGCAAACGGCATCAGACACCAAACTCTGCTTGGAGGACATGACTTAATTAATGATCACACACTGTTGACTGACACATAAAGACACAATGAAGTGATGCTGTGAAGCCACAGGAATTGGGTCCAATCATCCCTAGAAGTGCCTAATCTGCGGCACCCACACATGATCCACATTCTTCTTGCCCCCAGTTTAGCCCCTCATAAGGATCTTATGAGGGCCAATTCACACAACCAAATTAACAGCAGCAGCAGCAGCACCTACATGCTATTTAAGACACCTACAGCTTTGTCCCACATGTTAGACTTCCAAAATAGAAGTCTATTCTATTTTGAGCAGTGGTTCTCAAACCTTTTGCACTGGGACCCACTTTTCAGAATGGCACGTGTCGGGACCTACCAGAAGTGATGTCATGGCCAGAAGTGACATCATCAAGCAGGAAGTACCATCATTGTAACATAATCAAATGACAATCTTAGAATGCAAACAGGCATTCTTGGACTTCAAAAAGTGCACAACCTTGCAACATCCCTGACAGGAAACAAGATTAGGAGAAAATATGCAAAAGCACTGAACTAAAAACAAAATTAAAAAAACATATTAGAAATTCAAACGGTTAACTCACAAAAGGAATTTAGCCACAGTAAGGTCTGCAGCTTCCAAGATGGCTGCTCCCAGCTTTCCACGACCCACCTGACATCACATCACAACCCACAGTTTGAGAAACACTGGTTTATAGTTTATATTAACATTCCCATACTAAACATATCTTCTCTAAAGTAAAGTCTACGGCAGCCATTTTCCATCTTTTTCATCTCGTATCACTCTGAGAAGGTACTAAAATTGTCAAGGCACACCATCAATTTCTTGACAATTGATAAGGCACACCTGCTGCCAAATGTGGAGTTCACATCCCCCATTGTCCCTAATAAAAAATGACCTTCCCCCAAATGCTCGCGGCACACCTGTGGACCACTCGCTGCACACCAATGTGCCATTGCACAGTGGTTGAAAATGGCTGGTCTATGGGGTCTGATGCAGTAGTGCTATCCAGTCAGTATGCTGGGCGGGACTTACGTTTGATCGGCAGTCCGCCCATTGCATCACGCCGCGTTCCGCCGCTTTCCCGCACGCCCCGGCAGGTGGGAAAGTGGCAGAACGTGGCGTGATGCAACAGGCGGACTGCCGATCAAACGTAAGTCCCGCCCAGCGTACCGGCTGGATAGCACTACTGGTCTGATGTAGTTTACTTTCCAGAAAGCATGCTTAAGATGCAGTGTTTATTTAATTACCGGTTTATGATTCATCAGCACAGCAGAGCTATTTGACAGGAGGTCCTTCAGTCCGCCATGCCACCTAGGCAAAGTAGCAGAGCAAGAATGGGCAGAGTTGCCGGGATTTCCTCTGCACCATAACATGTGTTCTGATTTGGACAGAGGCTTCTCCCACCTGCCCTTTCCCAGCCTTCCTGTCCATCTACTTCCCCAGATCTGTAGCAAGCAAGACGCACAACAGGCCTAAGGATGAAAAGATTGGGGTGGGGAAGCAGATAGGAGAAGCTGCTTCAGCCTCATTTCCCTAAAGGTACAGGAGACGTCTCCAGGCTGCCATCTCTGGTCCCATGGCTACGGAGGGGTAGCACGGTACGTATTGCAAGTGCCACAATGTGCCATGTAACCGTCCCCTCCCACTCACCATCGGAGCCATTCTGGGCAATCACAGCAATGTGTGCCATCACTGCCAATAATGACTCTGACAGTGAGTGAGTCAGTTATACGGTGCATTGCAGCACCTGCAGTACTTACTATGATGCTCCCATAGCTATGCTACCATCTTGCCCTCTGTGCCTCCTGCGAACTCTTCTTAACTCGACTGTGCAGTTCCTTTAGCACAGTACAGCCTAAGCAACATTTCCAAAGAAAAATACTAGCAATAAGTCACTACGTTTTATTTATTTATTTTAAAAGATTAAGGTTGCAATCCTACCCTGGATTCAGGCCGGCACAGTTAGGCCAGCAAAGTTTGGCTGGCACAAGGGACACAGTGAAGTGCATTTGGACTACTCTCAGAGTCAGGGAGGATGTTGCACATCTGTGTGCTGGCCTCTCTGACTCTGAGAGTGGTCCAAACTTTTCAGTGTCCCTTGTGCCAGCCAAACTTTGCTGGCCTATCTGTGCCGGCCTCACTCCAGGTTAGGATTGCACTCTAAGGTTGCAATCCTAAACACACTTACCTGGGAGTCCACTCCATTGAACAAAATGGGACTTACTTCCAAGTAAACATGCAAAGGCTTGTGCCGTGAAAACCCTTTTACGAGCTGCCCCTTGTGACAGGCAAATGGATGGCTGCGAAGGAGCCCTCCGAATGTGGGAAAACACATTGCCTCTCGCTAGAGAAGCTGTTTATTAAACACCTTGTAAATTATACTCGGGAAGTTTAACTGGAAGATGGATTAGACTTCTTTGGAGGAAAGGTATGATGGATTTTCATCTACAGGGCTTTTTAAACATGCACATATAACTTCCTGATTGTCTGACGGAAACTATTTTTCCCCTCGTCTTTCTCACAGCTGTGAGCCTGGCCATGCTCCTGCTGCTGTAACAGTAGTTGGAAATAAAGCAATTGAGCAGATGGATCGTTCCCCACATATTCAGCAATATGCCAGGCAAGCAGCTGTAAAAGACACAGAAGCAGAGCCCGGGGAAAAAGTTGGCAACCCCACCTCACAACAGATGAGTAGCTACAAGTTCTGTAGATCTGATGCACTGACGCTGTAATTTGCGACCAGCAAGGAGATACAAAGGGAGAACAAAAATGCAGGGGCAAAAATGGCCTTATACTGACATGATTTCTCAGCTACCTTGACTGGCTTCATTCCATCCCACCATCATGTAAGCCATCTCTCTTCTGCTGCATATGTTAAATTGTCTGTGCAGGAATTCTGTCTTGCCCAATGAATTTAGAAAGTGGATTGTCCTATCAAGTAGAGACGAGAAAGTAATTACCACTAATTCAGACACAGGCTTTGCTTGCATTTTAAAAACGGGGTGGACAGGCATTTGGCGCTCAGAATGCCGCCCCTTCCACTCTGCTGCCCAGGACCATGTGGCCCCCTGGACCCCCTCACCAGGTACGCCACTGGTAAAAGGATCAGGAGGGACAAGAAGGCTTTTTTAAGCATGTGAAAAGTGCATGCTGGAACTCTGCTGGCTGAGCCAAGCCTCTCCTTGCTGCTTGTCACGTTGCGTTGCTGGTCATGCTGCCCAGCAGCAGGAGTCTGGGAGTCCTGCAAGTACCGCTGGACACCACCTCAAGTACCACCAGCGGTATTTGTACCACAGTTTGAGAAACATTGCACTAGAGCAGTGGTTCCCAAACTGTGGGCCAAGACCCACCAGTCAAGAGCCAATTTCAGGTGGGTCGCAAAGCACCTAGAGCAGCCATATTGACAATCTGGGAAGATGGGATGCTGGAAAGGGGGAGGGCTGTGTGGTTGTTTTGCTAGTGCCAAGGTTGTAAACAGGATTTTTTTCTTCTTCTTCTTCTCTGCTTCACTTTGCAATTAGAAAATGACTGAGAATAACCCAACAGATTGCTGCATTCTCAGGAAAGCAGCTGGCTCTGGCGTCACAAAGATGGCAGTTCTGGCCATGACATCACTTCTGGTGGGTCCCGGACAAACTATCATTCTAAAAAGTGGGACACAGTGGTAAAAAGTTTGAGAACCACTGCTCTAGTGCTTTTGTTGTCTCCCCACCACCACTGGTCACAACTGGTGCAGTCTGCACCCCCCCCACACACACCCCTAGTGATGCCAGTGCCCAACTGTGTCATTCAGTCTTTCTGTTAGCCCTTCAGTTCTCATTTCAACTGCAGTTGAAGCCCTTGTATTTGCTACTCTCTTCTTGTCCTAACTTTTCCTTTCTTCTTTCAGAGTCCAATTTTAGATTGTAAACTCCTTGGGGCAAGGATCACTCTTCCTTCAATTTCCTCTACAAAACACCATCTACACTGATGGCTCTATAAAAAGGAAATAACCACTCAGAATGTTTCCTCCCAATTTCCCCCGTTACCACTAATACATGATAAATTCCTGCCTTTACTGGACAATCTGTGATATGCCGGCACCCCTGCTTTGCACAAATTGGGGATTATCTCATAAGGCTTTATTAAATGTGGGTTAATTTACACTCTTTCTTTTAGGATAATAAAATTATAATGAAGGTAAACCTCGTAATGTCTAGAGAAAACTGGGCTGGGATGTTAAAAGGAGAGTTTCCGGAATGAAACCGACAGTCACCCTGTCTTATCTCGGCAAGCGGATGCTAAAATATCCATTTGACTCCAAATGAAGGTAATTTATGGACATATTCTGCAGTTTGTCTCTGAGTTGCTCTATATTTCAGTCAACTGAATGAAAAATTGGTATTGAATATAATTTATTACTTCATTGGCCTTTGCAAAGGAGTGAGTTAGGCCTAAATTGGATGATTCCCTCTGCAGGGCAGAATATTTCATTCAATCGAATGCGGGAAGGGAACAAAATATGCAGGAAGAGAACTTGATCTTTTTTCTGTTTTTTCACTTATATTGAAAGCAGAAATAAAAGGATTCTTTTCAGAAATCATACCTGTCCCTTTCAGCAGGAGCATCACCAGAGTTTGTGTCACCTGTTGTGGGAGGTCAACATGTCACACACACACACACACACACACACACACACACACACACAGAGAGAGAGAGAGAGAGAGAGACTGTACAGAATAAATTACATCATATCAGAATATATCTGCAATATCATGCAGAATAAATTGCAATATCACTGCACCTAAATGCAGTGACATCGCTAGGGTATTTATTTATTTATTTATTTATTTTAATATATAACAATAAAGTTTGTCCAACAACAAACCAGAGGCCAACTTGATGATACTCACAAAACTGGAGTTCTAATATTACCTCTGATACAAGGAAATGAGAGCTGACTCATACGAACACCATATTGCTGAGTCATAAAAACACCTCATTGGCTCTCAGAACAATCAGTTTCATTGGTCAGTTCTGAGTTAAGGAAATTCCCTGTTACGGAAGGCAGTTATGTTTTATTTTTCTGGGGTTTTGGCTATAACTTTGATAGGATATAGATATTTCCATTGCATTCTGCTGTAAATTACACCTTGAATGATACACATTGAATAATAATGTGATGGTATTGTTCAAAAATAACAAGATTTTACCATTTTGGGCATTAGTGGTATCCCTTGAGTGCGACACCCAGTGCACACCTTTTGTTTGTCCGTAGTAGTGCTTGCAGCAGGGGTGTTCCTTCATTTGACATTCTTGCTTAGCTGAAGAATCAAGCATGCAGGCACAAGCCTGCTCACTAGGAGATGGGCAGCCCAATCCAGAGCTGCCCAGCAGAGGCAGATCTAAGGGAGGGCAAAGCTCTAAGTTTTGCAAGAAGCCTTACCTTGCAGTGGAAATCACTCCTCTCCTGCACCGTTTTAGCCAATCCTCACAGGGAAAAGCAACATCTTGGCGTTGCTTACTGGCTACAGCAGCAAGGGAGAGGAGGGATTTACATGATAGGGTAAGGCTTCTTGCAACACTTAGAGCTTTGCCCTCCCTGTAGATCTGCCTCTGCTAGCCAGCCACCCGTGCGAACAGCAGTAGCCAAGGTGGCTACTTCCGGCGGCAGCCAGGAAGCCTCAGGACACTTCCCCTGAAGTAAGGGCAGAGGGCGGGCGATAGACACTTCTGCACCAGCTATTTTGCCGGCACAGAGGCCTTCATGTCAGGCCATGCAGTCCAACACAGTGGTTGGGATCCTGCGGCAAATGTCACTACCAGTCCCACCCCCCTCTCTGCCCTCAACCAGGAACACCCTCCTGCCCTGCCCGAAAAGGCTGTAATGCTAGCACTCACCACTGCCGGTGTCAAGTTGCCACCTCCAGGCAGTAGGGGCTGGCAATGGCCCAGCATGGGCGGTAACTGCCAGGGCTCACTGCCAGGGCTGGAGGTGCCTTACAGCACTTTCTGTGACAATAGTGCAGGTGGAATGTTTGTACCTCCCACACTAAGGCCCACAGGACTGGTCCCTAAGTGAATGCAACACGAAGCAAGAACTGTCCTGCTTCCTGTTACTATTCAGTTAGCCTCCTCTCTGTAGCATGCAGGCTAGAAGGGGTCCAGCAAGGGGATGGGGAGGCTTCATACTGTATAACCCCAAGCTAGCTGTTGATGAGGGTAGTCTGGAGGAGGCTGACCAGCAGGTAGGATGCTGGCCAGCCAGTGAACCCAAGCAAGGCTGCTGGCAGGGCGGAGGACCAGTGGGTGAAGGAACCCCCTCCCCCTGCCTAACTAGGAGGCTACCGGATCCCTCAACAGGCTGGGAGGCTTGAGGGAGCCCAGCCACACCCTTCGCCAGCTCCTCTCGCAACACCCTAATGTCAGCTACTGCCCAACAGTGCCGACAGATATGTATTCTGGGGATGCAGGGCAGCGGCGTCATGCACCCGGAACGCTGGGCGGGAGGAACGGGTGAGTGGCAGCCCGCCCGTTGCGTACCACTCCGTTTTGCCGTCTTCCCCTGGAAGACGGCGAAACGGAGCGGTATGCAACGGGCGGGCTACCGCTCACCCGTTCCTCCCGCCCAGCGTTCCGGCTGCATGACGCGGCTAATGCAGGGCCACAGTCATTGGGTTTCTAGAATGGTCACACTTTCATCATCCTACAAAAAGAAAGAGGTCCTTTCATTTAGTATGCAATAGATTTCCGTGTCTTATGAGTATATTAAGAACATTGTGTTTATCATCCAAACTGACTTTTTAATATTGACATCATGTGAGAGTTATGCCTGCGAAGCAATAAATATCAGCTCTCCTGGCAACTTATGTATTACCCAGCCATATAATTAATTGTCATTCTCAGGGCAGAAGACCATGCTGACTATTTAAATCCAATTTCACATTCTGGCAAAGGGAGTTAATTGCTGGTCCATAACCACTGGGGAGAAAGGGGGGGGAAAGAAGATATATATACTTTGGAAGCCAGCCATTGAGTTTGTAATCAATATAAATTTAATGGGCTTCTGTGTAGCTCTGAGAAAAATTAATTTTAATACTTGATGCAGCATTCCAGGAATCCATCACAATATATGGCAAACTTTGTAAGTCACTCTAGTATGGTCTCCCAAGAAATGGTCTCTTGAGGAATCTTTGGAAACCACAAATGCCTAGGAAAAAGGAAATTATCGGTCCACAGTACACATAGACTGGGCCTGTTCAGCTCATGCAATGCAAAAACGATTCACAAGTCTTTTCTTCTTCTTTTTAATGCACTTAAAAACGTAATTTGGGGGTGGGGCTACAAGCTGCAATCCTATACATACATGAGAAGAAATTCCACTGAGCCTTAAAGGACCCCTTTCCAACTAGACAGGCATAGGATTGTAATATTACTGCAGAATCTTATGCTTGCCTAGTCAGAAAGAATTCCCGCCCTCTCAAAAGAGAGCCAAATCCTATCCAATTTTCCAGCCCTGGTGTAGCTGTCCCAATGGGGTGTGTGCTGCATTCTGGGGGGGACAACGACAGTCATAGAGGCCTCCTCAATGCGAGGGAATATTTGTTTGCTTAACCTGGGGCTGTATTGCAACTGAATCAGCACCAGAAAGTTGGATAGGATCAGGCCCTTACTCCCAGTTAAGTATGTAAAGATTACAGCTTCATAGCCTAGGTTTATAGGGGACAGCTTGATGAATCCCCCCTCCCGGCTAGCTGGGCAAGAGGCACTTTTTCAAGTGGTGTTCCTCTTATATTTAGCAGGGGGGGGGGAGTAATTGTCCCTCTTCACCCCCACACAGTGTCTTTGCTAGTGGCTGCTGCTGGTGGTGTTCTGCATTTTTTTATATTGTGAGCCCTTTGGGGACAGGGAGCCATTTAACTTTATTTGCCTGTAAACCACTTTGTGTTTTTGAAAAGCTGTATATGATTGATTGATTGATTGATTGATTGATTGAGTGAGTGAGTGAGTGAGTGAGTGAGTGAGTGACAGAAAGAGGAGCATCCAGATGCTGCAAAACACCCAGTCATGGCATCCAGAGAGGACTGCCACTGGACCAGTCTGAGCCCCTGCTGCAAAGCAGCAATAGCATAAGAGCCCCACTGCCACAGACCCCTGGCTGTGGGATGGCTGCATCAGCCTTATTACATTGGTGGTGGGAACCTGTAGAGATTGGGGAGGGAGAGGGCAAGGCGTGGATCAGGTGAGGATCAGGTGAGGGCAGGCAGGGAGTATTTTGGGGGAGGAAATGGACTTGCACCAGGATCCTATCCCCCAAACCCTGCCTCAGAACACCCCCTGCCTCTCCTTGGACTCAAGCCAGCAAAATGGATAGTGTGGGCCGAAGAAGACCCTTCATAGCATGCTGCGTGTGCCTAAAGCACGGGGGAGGGTTGGATAAGGCTGTCAGTTTAACTGATAGTTTAATCAAATAACATTTGACTGATAGCATTCCTAGAAGGGGGAAGGCTAAGTTTTACCTTGCCATGCAAGCCTCTCCCCCACCTCTATAGCTATTCCAGGCTGCAAGTGCAATGCAATGCAGAGGCGTCCCCTCCTCATTGCTTTCTCCACCCAGAATGGCTATGACGGCGAGGGAGAGGAGCTGTTTATACGGCAGGATAAGGTGCCTCGCAAAACTTAGCACCCCCCTTTTGGGATGTTACTGCTAATCAGAGGGACCTGACTTAAATTGGCAAGGGTACATTTTCATCAATTGGTGAAGAAAATTAAGAGAGAGTTAAAGACTAACAGCCCAAGCCTATACCTGTCTCCTCAGAAGTAAGTCCCATTATAGTCAATGGCGCTTACTCCCAGGAAAGTGTGAATAAGATTGCAGCCTCAGAGTTATTTTAGAGGGTATTCTAGTGCTAGTATATATCTTCGCAGTAACAAAATGATAGATAACATTATAAAAACAGTCTAACACTGAGCAGTGGCTTGGCTTATTAAAATAACCAAATAATTACTTTTAGGGCGCAATCCTGGCCTCGATTTAGGCAGCACGGTTAGGCCAGCAAAGTTTGGCCAGCACAAGAGACACCATAAGCATGTTTGGATCACTCTCAGAGTCAGGGAGGATGGCATACGTCTGCATGCTGAACTCTCTGACTCGGAGAATGGTCCAAACATATTTTACGGTGTCCCTTGTGCCAGCCAAACTTGGCTGGCCTAACCGTGCTGGCCTAACTCCAGGTTAAGATTGTGCCCTAATTAAAATATATTTTAAATTTTATAATTAACATTTAATTTAAAATAATTTACTTATTTAAATTTTAAGTTACTACTGCATATTTGTTTTCATACAGAACTCGAAAACCAGGGAGCACAATTTTTTTTCAGTATTAAATCAATAAAAAAGATAATACAACCCAAGGGATAAATTGAAACATGGAAAGTAGACACTAATAATCCCACAAACATTACCCATGACAGATCTGCCTGAATGATTGTCCATTGAAAAGGAGCAGGCTTCTGGATCTGTTATACTGCAGGGCAGGGCCGGCCTAAAGCCAATGTGACCAATGTCATCACATTGGGCCCTGCGCTTTGGGGGTCCCTGCACCACTGCAGCGAACATCTCACCTGCTGCTGCAGCCAAGATCTCTATGAACTGTAGGTCAGTAGGATGAGCAGAGCAGCTTTACCTTTGGCCCTCCCACCTGCCCCCCAAACTGCCCAAAATGGCCCTCCTAGAGGCAGTTGACTGGGGTGTCATCACATCACCACCCTATTTCCAGGTGCCACATGTAACATTATAAGCACCTTTCTTGGTGACAGGGGGCCCCACAAGGAGGGGAGGGGGCCTGCAGGAATGCCCAGCATTGGGCCCCACCTCTCCTGGATCCAGCCCTGCTGTAGAGAGAAGTCTGTTCCAGAATGTAGGGGCCACTATTCAGAATGTAGGGGTCAGCAGTGGGTTGAAAGTGGCTTAGTAGCAGTGGCCATCAGCCTCAGAGATGGTGGTACCATCCAATCTTCTCAGCTTCACAGAAAGGCATATACAGAAGAAGATGTTTCCTTCCTCGACTTCCCATAATGTATGTCAAAAGGCAACTATACTGTCCTGAGACGGATTCCTTGTCAATGGGCCTATCACCATGAGCCTTGCCCTAGGACTGCCCCTGGACAGATCTGAACAAAGAGCTGATGTTCTTTAATCGGAGATTTCTCTGGAAAGTGGGAAACCATCAAAGCCTGGGAGAAGAGGCTGGTAGAAGGTGCTGAGCAGGTGCCAGCCTTGCCTTGGAGTGACCCAAAGTGTTCATCTGGAACAGCATCCTTGGCCACCCCTGGAGGGGTGGTGAACACATGGGCCCCTAGCCCATCTGTCTGTCACCCTCTTCCGCCTGTCTCTCTACTGGGTGCTCCACTGGGTGTTCCAATTCTCTTCCAGCTTGCTGGCAGCAAATCAGAAGAACACTCCAGTGGCAGCCCACTTCTTTCTCCAAAGTTGCTGGAAGGAGAGGAAAAAAAGAAAAAAAAAACCCAAGTAGGTAGACATAGGCAATTTGTAGCCTATCCATGTCCCTTTCCCATTGATCTAACCCTTCCCTTTACTTAGGGTGCAATCTAATGTAGAGTTAGGCCAGCAAAGTTGGGCTGGCACAAGGGCCACCATAGCACATGCTTGGACCATTCTTGGAGTCAGGGAGGATGGCGCATGTCTGTGTGATGACCTCTCTGATCCCGAGAGTGGTCCAAACGTACTTTACGGTATGTGAGTGAGGTCATGGCTAGAAGTGACATCATCAAACAGGAAGTCCTTCATCAAACAGGAAGTGCTGCTTGTGACATAATCAAATAACACTCCTGGAATGCAAACTGGCATTCTTAGACTGCAGCAATTGCATAACCATGAAGCATCCCTGACAGAAAGCAAGATTAATATAAAATATTGTGTAAAAGCACTGAACTAAAAACAGAATTTTTTTTTTAAAAAACTCTCACTTGAAAATTCAAACTGTTAACACTCACAAAAGAAATATAGCACGGTGAAGGTCTGCAGCTTCCAACACGACTGCTCCCAGCTTTCTGCAACCCACCTGACATCAGGTTGCGACCCACCAAGTGGGTCCTGACCCACAGTTTGAGAAACACTGCACTAGAGCTGTCTGAATTGTCCCCCCAAAATACATTCCTCCGAATGCCTCTCTATTTCACTGAGCGCTCAGCAAATGAAACAGCTTGTCAAAGCTTCATCTGCTTGTCACAGCTGACAAGTTCTATTTCCAGATCCCAAAAGCTTTCTTCTAAGACCGAGAGGAGGGGACAGAAATAAAAACGGGAGATGATGAAAATCAAAGAATTGCAGCCTGATGCTTGAAGTCGGTGTGGTTTGATTTGTGGAGGGTGGAGCACATATTTCTTTCTCCAGTTGGCACCTCAGTTATTTGGCCAAAGGACCGAGTCTAAAATAGAAGATGGACAGAAGGGCAGAGCGACAGGGAGTCCACCTTGCAGTCATTGCTCAGGCACCACTGTCACCATTTGCAGTCTTTCATGACAAAACGCTCGCATGTAGATCAATGACAGCCACAATGAGCACAGTGAGCTATCAGCACCTGCTCTGGCAAGAGTTAAAAATTTAAAAAAGCATAACCGCAATGGAATTGCATTTCATTTTCATGTTGCTGCTTTGGCATATTTATGCTGTTTGTCTTTTCAAAGCCCTGCAAGGCTAACCATTATTATTCCGGTTCCAGTGAACAGGATGAAAGAGAGGAGCTTGTCCATTACACCTGCGCTGGACAGGAGAAGGTGGGGCCTCCCAAATGTGGTCATGAGCAGCACTCCAATGCAGGCCCCGCCCACCAAAACCCCTCCACCAGTTCTGTCAGCTTGCTCCATGTTCTCTCTTTTATGGTGCAGAATCAAACTCATGCAAGGTGGGTTCCAGGTCCTTCCTCCCCTCAAGAATCCCTCAAGCCCCTCCAAAGCCTCTCCTGAGAGTTGAGAGACACTCAGGTTGTGGGTGGCATGGGACAGGATGGGAAATCCTCAAAAACCAGGCACAGACAGAAACAGCACCCCAGGATCCCCCCTGACACCAGCCAAGGAGGAGGGTGCCCTGCTGAAGCCCCCTCAAACTTTGAGCCAGTCTTGCTTACACAGAGAGCAGAATCCTATCCTGGAGTTAGGCCGGCACAGTTAGGCCAGCAAAGTGTGACCAGCACAAGGGCCACCATAAAGCGCGTTTGGACCACTCTCGGAGTCAGGGAGGATGGTGCACGTCTGTGTGCTGGCTTGTCTGACTCAGAGAGTGGTCCAAACTTACTTTATGGTGTCCCTTGTGCAGGGCAAACTTTGCTAGCCTAAACTGTGCCGGCCTAACTCCAGGTTAGGATTGTGCCCTGAATCAGGCCATTGGTCCATCTAGCCTGGCACTTTGGTGTGACAGATAAGTAAGGCTTCAGTCAGAGGGAAGGGAATTATTCCTGCCCTGTTCATTTCCAACATGGCGGCTGGTACTCTATCAGAGACAGCCACATGCCGAGCTCCATCCACCTTCACCATCTCCTTCCTCTGCCTTTTATATAATAAATAATAATAATAATAATACATGTATTTATATACCGCCTTTCTTAAGATCACTAGATTTCTCTAATGACTGTAACTCAAGGCGGTTTACATAGGCAGACTTTTATTCATAAACCCGAAGGTTTTTACAATTTACAGAAATGTTCTGTCTTTCAAGAACAACACTCATACAGATCTTTCTTTCTGGATTTAGCCTTCTTTCTTAGCCACCGGTCTGTCTTCTGCTGGCTGATAAGAGGCTTCCCTGCTCCCACCAGAGACGCAGCTGACTTCAGCACACTCCTCCTCCCACGAGGCAGCTGGAACTCAGCTTTTAATCAGCCACAGTTTGCAAGGTCTGCCGCTCACAGAGACTTCCGGCAGTCCCGAGCTCACGACCTTCAGATCTTCAGCTGTTATCTTCGGGCAAACGGAGGCATTAACCCTCTCGGCTAAATCTTCTGCCATATTAAACCATAATATATGGTTTATTCCTGGTTCTCCAGACAAACCCATTTCCTGCTTCCTTTGCCTTGCTCAAGAGTGGTCCCTTCCTGAGGATAAGACTATTACGTCTATTACTATTACTTCTAATGGCACCTCTTTCTGAGTCAATGGAATTAGTTGCAGGGAGGCTGCAGGACTCCACAGTCAGGCTGCTGATTCCCCTGTCATTTTTCATCATCCTCCCTCACTCAATGGACCCTAGCCTTGCATCTGGGACCTCTGCAAGATGGGATTGCCCCCATCCTTACACGGCCTGCCCCCAACAAGAAGTAGCTCTCCAAGGCTTCATGCCGTAGACGCTACCTTTCAATGCCAGGGATTGAATAACTGCATCTGAAACATGCGCCTGCGCATTGAACCACAGTCCCTCACCCATTCATCCGAACAAATGCCAATTCCAGGGGGCAAATAGGAGATCTGAAAGCACAGAATAATGACAGCTCTTCTGAATTAAGAGCTCTCTAATTCATGAATAAACATTATGTGGAAGGCCTTCCAGGCAAGAGCCTGGATGCCCATTTATCAGATCCAGTAATCTTTCCAAAACCTCAATTATTTTCTTGCTTTATTGACATTTGGCAAAGAATTGCACCTTTATTGGACATCTTTGTCATAATTAATAATCTGGAAAAGTCATGAAAAAGCCCTGAGGATCTCCATGAACAAAGGCTGCCTCATGGATCCAAGAAATCTATCTCAATTGGTCTGTTAGGTTTGGAGTGGGGGGGGGGCGGTTCACAGGTCAGCACCGCGGAATGAATGAGCTGCTCACAAATCCATTGGCTCTGTGCCTGGAGTCGAAACGAAACGAAAGCATCTGTAACATGTCATCTCTCACTCGCCTATAATTCTTGACAGCTCACTTGACTTCTTAGTTTAAAAGGTGGACATTAATTAATGGTCTCATCCATATTCATAATTGTCGGGTAAATACACAGACCCAGCTGCAGGAGACTGATGACAAAGGAGCAAATGAGTTGGTCCAAATACGCTTTAAGCAGTTTTGAGCGTGATTGATGGCAAATGGGGAACGGGACAGGGCTTTATTAAATGATTAATCTATGGTGGATGCAAAATTAGTGTCAATGCAATCTGATCGTTCCTTCAAAATTCACATGGGGAAAGGAATGTCATGGACACAATCATAAAAAGTGATTATTAAGCACAGCAAAAATCAAAGGCTTGGTCACTTACTTCTACATATCTGCTTCCTCTAGCACAACCAACGCATTTCTCCTGCATTAAGGGTGCAACCCTAAACAACTTTCCAGCACTGGCTTGTGCTGCATCCTGCAGCGGAGTAGTAGTCACAGAGGCCTCCTCCAGGTAAAGGATTGTTTATTCCCTTATTTCAGAGCTGCATTGCCCTTACCTCGGTGCTGGAAAGTTGGTTAGGATTGCGCCCTAAGAATTAACAGTAAACACACAGAGCTGTAAGTAAAAAACTGAAATCTCAGCACTTCGCTCTTGGGATCCATTCAGACGATACAGGACTCCTTGCAGGTCACTATTAAGGAAGACATTGGTTTAAGGCAAGATCTTTCAATGTTTCCATTTTAAGAACGAAAGGCTACGAAGTGTAATAAATGCCACAAAGTGTAATAAAAGTATAATTTTTTCACATGAAAACTGGAAGTGTGCCCCAGTCCCCTAGAATCAGAGAAGCCTGCAGAGGGGGCTGCAGGCCTCACAGACTCTCCCCAAGACCAGAACACACACAGCCTGGGTATGGGGGGGAAGGCTCTAAGCAGCGGTGTCATGCAGCTGGAACGCTGGGCGGGAGGAACGGGTGAGCGGCAGCCCACCCGTTGCGTACCACTCCGTTTTGCCGTCTTCCCCGCCCCTGCGGGAAGCGGTACGCAACGGGCGGGCTGCCACTCACCCGTTCCTCCTGCCCAGCGTTCCGGCTGCATGACGCCATTGGCTCTAAGTGCCCGCAGTGCCACAATTGCCTTAAAGGGAAATGGCTCAGATCCCGTTCCTGTTGCAAATCACCTCTTTGGGAACTGCAGCCCTAACGACTAACACATTTATTATTTCTGATGTTTTCAGGATGTTTTAATGTTTATATTGTAAATTATAACTTTAATGTGATTTTTATGGCTCTGTAAGCCACTTTGGGTGCCCTTCAAGGAGAAAAGCTGGGTACAAAATGAGTTTTCATACATAAATTTGGCACAAAGTTTCCTGGTCTACAGCTTACTTCATTATAAGCATAAAGTGGCATTATGTTAGCATCTACTGTATGGAGCCTAAGGGCAGTCCTCATAGGAGTTATGATACATGGCGGATGACCGCATGCAACCTCTGGGTTCTAGAGATAGCCTACCTTTGAATGCAGAATGCAAGGGAATAGCAACAGGTGTGATTCTAGAGGCACCTGGTGGGCCACTGGGAGATACAGGAAGCTGGACTAGATGGGCACTTGGCCTGACCCAGCAGGGCTCTTCTTAGGTTCTTATCATTGGAACAACTGAGTCCAAGCAAGTGGAAGACAGAAGAAGGTGGATGAACCCAAGCCAAACTATACATGGTTTTAATAAAAAAAAATACTGTAGCTCTCCTACATGAGAGTATCTCTCCTTTGCTATAGGGAGCCTCCAACTCTGCCAGCGACTTGTGCGAAAGTGAAACATGGAAACAAAGAACAACCACCCCGTTTACAATTCCAAGGTGTTCCTTCTCACTTCCCTCTTGAACTGTATATACCAGGCCTGTATTTGCCCGTTGAAATTCTTCTTCCTATTGGAGATTCACCAGACGTCAAGCCTGAGAACTGATTTTAAAAAGAACAGGTTATGTGCAGAGCATTTACCTATGTAAGCCTCTCCTACAGCTGCTCTCTTATATACATAATAGAATACTAGAAATGGGTGGTGTCTTGAAGGTCATCAAGTCCACCATTTTGATCACAGCAGGTAACTAGAGCATCCCTGAGAGATGGCCACCCAGCTCTGCTTGAAAACCATAATACTTATTATTACTATATTACATAGTACTATATTACTATATTATTACTGGCCCATACTTATGTCATGATAACTTACCATAGTAGTGTCACCAATGTGCTTCTGTATACATATATGTGTACATATATGGCAATTCTGACACCTACTCACCGCATGGCCAACTTTCCTATGAGAACTGACTGAAAATTCTGGAGTACACTGCAACATTGCATGAGATTTGAAGCACAACCTGAGTTAATACACCGTTAATGCATCAGCCTGTTCTGAACAACCTTGGATGGCAAAGATAATTGATATCTAAGTGGCTTCTGATGGCATTTGAGCTTCAAATATTCATTCATTCATTCATTCATTCATTCAAATCATTAAGGGCGCAATCCTAACCTGGAGTAGACTGGCACAGAGTCAGGGAGAATGGTGCACATCTGTGTGTTGGCCTCTCTGACTCCAAGTGTGGTCCAAACATACTTTACGGTATCCCTTGTGTCGGCCAAACTTTGCTGGCCTAACTATGCCGGCCTAATTCCAGGTTAGGATTGCACCCTAATTTAGGGTTCACATAAATAGAAGTATTTAGGTTTTGAGGCTTCAAATATTTATTTAAAGAAATACCATTAAAAAAGAGCTGGGGTCTTTTTAGGAATGAGGATGGGAGTTCCTATTATAGCATTATCATTATACTAACCCACGTCCTACAAGAATAGCACTTAAGGGCCAAATCACACATTACTGGATGCATATGACACGAGCCTTTGTCTTCTTTTTTTCTAAACAGCATAGCAAAGTATGTCCAAAATTGCAGTAGGTGGGTTGGGGGACTTTGGGAGAAATAGAATTAGCCACAATATTGGTCTAAGGCTTCAGTCCTATTCTCAAGTCCCTTGGAGTATTTCCCATTAGCTACAATGGGAAATCTGCTGAGTAGAGATGGATAGGATTGGGCTTTAAATCTGGGAGGGAGGCTCAACAGGACAGAGGAGACCTAGGAAACAAGAAAGAGAAGAGCTGAAGACTCAGAGCACATGGATGCTGCCTAGAAATACATTCCAGGTAACTGGCACCAAATGCTGGATGGATTTTGCCTCCATCTAAAATTTGGCTGGGAGGGAAATGAGCCTGCTTAGGGCCAGTTGGCTGTGGTTATCACTATGCATTTATTTTCTGTTTCATTCTGGTCTCTTGGAAGGGTTTTTAAAAAATTTGAAAACTGCTTTCTCTCTTTGTTTACTGAAACCCAATATAATGTATCTTCTAGTCCAGTGGTTCTCAAACTTTTTAGCACCGGGACCCACGTTGTAGTATGGCAATCTGTCTCAGACCCACTGGAAGTGATGTCATGGCTGGAAATGCAGTCACTGTGATGCCAGAACCTGCTGCTCTTCTGAGGATGCAGCAATAAGTTGGGTTATTTCTGTAATATACTGGGTTCCTTGCAGGTGCAGTTTAAGCACTTTATTGTAACAGCAACAGATAAGAAACTGAGCAGAATAAAGGGCAACAGCCCAACCTCTCTTCAGGATTCATCTAGCTCAGGTCTCCTGATTGGAGGGGTGATTAGCTCCACCCCTCCTGCTCAGGCTTAACGCTCGCTATCCTCCTGGATACATAACAAAGAGTTGTTTTATCTTCCTTCTGCTGAAAGTTGTACAAGCTTGGAAGGGAAAAATGGTCTTCAGCTCTAGAATCTCCTAAATTAAATAGCATCCAAAATTCAATTAAGTGGGATTTTGGTTTGCTTTAGAACATTTAGATATATGCCCAGAACATTTGCAACAAAGGAAAGCAGCAACCTGTGGACCGAGATAATTTTCATTTTCTCCTGTGCATAATTTGCAACGTTACTTTATTGTTAACCTGGCACAATTTCACCTATGAGGAAAGATTATCGTGGAGCCAACTGCTTTGGTCCTAGCCTGCATTCCTGCCAATTGAGTTATTGATATTAGGGGGTTTTTTTCCCTAGGACTCAGGCCAGCTGCTTCCCAGCAGAACAATCACCATACAAGGAAACAAGATGCAAATGTTGGAGAGACTTGTATACCCCACAAGATAATCTCCCACTGAAATGCCATCTGTGGTTATTTTGGAATCCAAAAGCCCAGGAAACCTTGTTCATTGTCGACTTTCATCCAATGAGAGAGGAACAAATGAGAGATCCAATGAACAAGAACAAAAAAAATTGTGTTGTTATGCTAAGGTCACAGTCGTCTGCAACTCCCAGACCAATTGTACACACTCCTGTTCATTGGTCTAATACTCCCTAGTGAGTCAGAAATGCATGTTCCCCATTTTTTCTTGTGTATCAATCAATCAATCAATCAATCAATCAATCAATCACTAGTATTTATATACCGCTTTTCAACATAAAGTTCACAAAGCGGTTTACAGGCAAATAATAACATTAAAGTTAAATGGCTCCCTGTCCCAAAAGGGCTCACAATCTAAAGGAATGGGGAACACCACCAGCAACAGCCACGAGAAAGACACTGTGCTGGGGTGAAGAGGGACAATTGCTCTCCCCCTGCTAAATATTAGAGAACACCACTTGAAAAAGTGCCTCATCCTACTATCTCAAGGGTCTTAGTAGGACACAGCAGAGTCCAGTTCCTAGGTCTAAAAAAAAAATCTCACATTGAGTACAAGTTCTTGAACACCATCACCTTATTGGTCAAACACATCAAACGAGTGGGTGTGCGAGTCCTCAGGACAAAACATCCTAGCGCCATCACAGGAGCACCAACCGGCAACCCCGCATCGGCACTAGTGCCGTTGGGCCAATGCTAGCAGCAGTGTCATCCCAACGGTGCCAGGCAGAGGCACTGCAGCACTGCTCCTATGCCAGCCGAACTGGTCCTGATCCACAGATTGAGAAACACTGCCCTACAAGATAGGGAGTTATAATCCTCACAATATAGCTGAGAGGCTGCGAGTGAAAGAGAGTAGGTTGCCTGACATAGCTGTGATCAGAATTGAACCTTTGAACCAGGATCATTTTCAGCTTGCTCTTTTAAGGCTGCATCCTATGGGCTCCATCCTAAGACCTATGGGGTCTAAGAGCTGGTGCTGCTGCTCAGCACCAGCGCTGGGTGTCACAAATGTGCTATAAAGTAGTTCAGGGCCGCACTGCAAGCTGTGTTTGGTGTCAGCATCACATGGGGTTCATTGGCTCCACTGCCAATGTCCCCTTCTCCTGAGGAAACCCAGGTGGTTGCCACAGTGCCCACAGGATGCAGCGGAAGCCATTCTGGTACCACTGCTCCTCTGGGTGCTGGGCAATTTAGGATTGGGCTGCCTGTACATGACATCACTAAGGTGGACATTCTGGACCAAAGTTGCCCTTCTATGGCGTAACCCAGTTTTGTGGTGTGTTAAGCTGCCTGCCCACCATGATTGGACATATTCATTTGAAAGTGTCAACTCATTGCAGAACTGTCTCACTGCTTCCTACTGTGGCTTAGAGAATTGGCAGAGGAGTTGGGCAAAACACCTTGCTCCCAATTTCAAAATTGCTGAGCAATTTCCAAAAAAAATAAAAAATGGGAAAGCTGATTTTGCTGAGCAATCCAAAATCATCCACACTTCATCTTCCCAGCCTCTCCAATCCCCCCAAATCAACTCCCCTTTACCTTTAAAATTTTCTGGGACCAGGGTAGCAGTGACAATATTGCTGTTCCTGGAAGAGGATCTCTTCCCTCTGCCTGCTGTAAATAAGAGAGAGTTCCAGAAAGTACAACTTACTCTTTTCCTCCCCAGAACTGCTGCAATTCAAACATGAGAGCTGCAGAAAAGAAAAAAGAGCAGACAGTGAAGGCCATACTAGCACTAGGTTGCTGTAACTCTGCACAGAGCCTCTCTAACCTCCTCCCGCCTGTCCCCTGAAGGTGCACTGGGCATGGCCGCTGTCCATGGTGCTGAGGGTTCAGGGGGCATGAATGCAGGTCAGTCTCTTACTTTGCTGACCTGACGATGGTCATTATTTATTTATTTACTAGCTGTTTGTGACCCGGCGTTGCCCGGGGGGAGAAATCATCCCCAGGCTCTGTTGGGAGGAGGAATGAGTGTGTTCTGCAGTGCACCCCCACCTCTGGGGGC
>JAJKFI010000030.1:9387817-9451678 GCA_029204185.1 Lerista edwardsae
ACATACACACAAATATGCAAACCTCCCTCAAAAGCATGACATAGTGAAATCCATATGTAGACATATAGAACCCGTCCCTGAAAGAAAACAGTATTGATGACCTGGAACCCACAATGCACACTATCACTGTGAAATGAATGAGGAAACAGGGACAGCATCAACTAAGAGAGCAACATGAAGGTCCCACTTACTGTCTGCAGGTCCAGCCCTCACGTATGAGAAACAGGCAGAGGTGGCCTGTGAGCTCCCTGGACATAGGCCCCTCTCAGATCCGACTGGCTGCTGGAACTCTGTGGATCCTGCTCTTTCCTCCCTGGCCCACTCAGGCCACGCAGGCGAAGCACTTTAGTTTCACTTTCTGTTCTGCTCAGTTTCAGCTGAGCTGCTGCAGAATCGTCTGTGACCACAGGGTGGCAGCAGACCTGTAGCCCCATGCAATCCCCTTGGTTCCTGACGATCCGGCCCCCTCCCTGAAAAACGGGGGGCCGTAGGGGGGTCTGACCCCCGCAGTGATTCCTTCCAGGCTGCAAGGAATGTGTGTGCCAAGTTTCGTGGCCGTGGGTCAAGGGACGGAGATTTGTATAAGGAACATACATACATACATACATACATACCCGCATACATACACACACACAAACGTCCATTTTTATATATATAGATTTGATGCATTTTTATACCGCCTTTCTCCAGATTTCACTGGACTCAAGGCAGTTTACATGGGCAGGCTGTTCATAAACCCCATTTTTCAATGGGTTTTTTACAACTGTTGTTCTATGTACCCAGAGGCACAGGGAGGGTATGGCAGCATAGGGCACTAGCCCTGGGGCACCATAAGGCAGGGGGCGCCATTGGAATGCCCCCCCGCGCCCCCCTGGCGTGCTCCGAGCCGCTCGAGTCGCCCAGAGCACAGGGAGCTCATGCCAGAGCGGCTCCGAGTCGGCGCGCGCCCTTTCTGTGCAGGCCGCTCTGCTGCGAGCTCTCTGTGCTCTGGGGGAGTCCCCGGCGGGGCAGCATCCATGCATCTCCCCCGGCTTCAATTGAAGCCAAGGGACATGCATGGAACCCCGCCTATCACTGACGTCATGACGCAAGGCATCATGACGTCACGGTGTGGGCGCAACGCGTGCCTTGCCCTGGGCGCGGGCAAGGCACGCTACGCCCCTGTATGTACCATTCACAGAACCCTCAGTTTCTTCAGATGTTTCCCTTTCAGTGTGTGGTCATGATCCTGGCTGCACTCTTGCACCTTCTGAGCCTTCACAGTCCACCACAGATCACACCTTGGCCAGTTCTTTTGTCAGCTGACTCCTCCTCCCATTCCTCCACAAGCTCTGTCAGTGACTTCCGGTCTCCCATCCAAGGCCGATCCAAGGCTGATCCTGCTTAGCATCTTTGGGCAAAGGCAACAGCTCAACCTCCAGACCACACTTCCTGCCCCCGTTATAACAACAAGCTTGCGTTATGGCTAGTCATACAATGTCCATGCCTCCAGGCCAGAGTCTGCCCACATCTCTGTGTTGTGGGAATGGCATGGCAGCCACTGGTGCATGTGGTTTTCCTGCGGGCGACTGCAGTGTGGTTTGGAGGAGCTGGGGTGGTGGGATTCCATCCAGGAATTCTTATATGGCACAGATTTTAATCCAAGCAGGGGAAGAATGTCAGCGCTCACAGCACTTGCCTGCTCATTGAAGCAAGCATGACAAGCCCACAAACCTCATTCGCAGGCCCAAGCAGGGCAAACACCACTGCCGTCTTTAATTGGTAGTGGACCCCATTGATTTATGTGGCATTTCCTTCCACACCAGAAAGCTCCCGATAGCAGCCAACTTCTAGCTTTCAGGAGGTGGGCTGATAAGATTCATCTTGGCGTTTCCTCTTAGAGATGGTAGTAAATATTCCGGTGTCCGAGCCTTATCAAGATTTCATTAAAGCTAATGTGATAGATCGATGCCTGTTTGTAAATTCTCCTCGCTACTTATCTTTTCTGTAAACCTCTTTCTGCTTTAGATCGAATATTATGATGACTTGGATATAAACAATGAAGTCCCCAACCCTGCAGGCAAGTGAATTTATATCAGAGTTTTTATCCCTGTATAGCAAATTACTTCTATTTGTCATTGTTTTTCCCCCACCCGCAGCCTTGCTATGCTTCTGTGAGTTCTCATTATCAATGAGGCCCCTTTTGGACTGTTCAGAAGAGTTACAGTTAGTATTTTGTCGGCACTGTGCTAACACCCTCTTAGGTTGAGCCAGACACTTCGATTTCAGCTGATTTTTGACAGTTGTTCTGCAGCATTGGGCAGCCATTTTGCCCTGGCACTGCCAAACATTAAGCCTGGCAGCTTGTGGGGAGGGGCTGTGGCTGAGGCTCCGTAGCGTAGAACATGCCAGGCATGCAGAAGGTCTCTGTTCAATCCCTGGCATGTGGAGGTAGTCTTAGAAAACACAGCAGCACAGAGGTCATGCTAACTACAAAATGAATAAGGGAGTGGCAATTGCACCAGGAGAACGGGAGAAGGGAAGGATGTTACTCTCTTAACCATGGTTAAAAAATTCAGCCACTACATCTACACCTGGCCACAGCTGGCCACAAACTGCTTTCTGCAAAGCAGGAGGGTAGCTAGATGGTAGTGCAGCAAGTATGGCAGGCTCCACAATGCAAATAGTCCCTCTCCCTTGCTGTTGAGCCATTCCAGGCAGTGACGGCAACTGCCCCAAGTGGCTCCTGCCATACTTACCATGCCACCCACCTCCAAAGCAGAAGTACTGCAAAGCAGAAGGGAGCGTGCAATCAAATTGCACGGCCATTATAGGGGTTGCAAACAAGGAATATCTGCTTAAACAGAGCAGGAAAAAGCTGCAGTGATGGTTAATGGCAAAATCAGTATACATATTTCACATACAGTACATGCAACTGAATATGTCATCATTCAAAACTGTTGGTTCAACATACCATAAAACAGTAGCACTGCTGCGCTAATGTAAGACACTGGTTCTCAAATCTTTTAGCACCAGGACCTACTTTTTAGAATGACAATCTGTCTGGGACCCATCAGAAGTGATGTCATGGCCGGAAGTGCATTGTGATGCCAGAGCCTGCTGCTTTCCTGAGAATGCAGCCATAAGTTGGGTTATTCCTCAGCCATTTCCCAATAGCAAAGTGAATGAGAAAGAAAAAAAGCCTATTTACAACCTTCAAGCAAGCAAGACAACCACACAGGCCTCCCGCTTTCCAGCATCCCATCTTCCCATATTTTAAATATGGCTGCTCTAGGTACTTCATAAATCACCTAAAATTGGCTCGCAACCCACTAGTGGGTCCCAACCCAAAGTTTGGGAACCACTGATGAGAGATATACAAGTACTTACAGCATAAAGAGAAACTACTGTATTGTTACATTCAACGCAAGAGTACATTAATTTAAATCCACAGGAAGCAAGCTATGTGTGGTGGATGAAAGGCATTGGATGAATATACATGGCTATTTGCTTAATATGGCAAGAAGATGTCAAAATAACAGCTATTAAAAGTCAGAAGTTATTGTAAGCAGCAGCAGCATCGCTGACTCTGGAAACTTCCATTATGCTGCTCAACTGTAAATGAAACCATTACAGAACAGAATCCTAAAATTTAAAAGGGATCTGAACAAAAAAACTTGGCACTGAAAAGTTAAGGGTCCAATCTGATCTCCTGCCAATCTATAGCATGCAGTGCTACTGCTGGAGTGTGCGCCACATGCTATAGGGAGGTGCAACCGGATAGCCTGGGAGATGTAAGCAGTTGCATTGCCAAACCCAGTGTGGACGCCCCCACGCCTGTGCTGTCGCCCCCCTCCCCAGTGCATGCACAGCCCTCTCCTCCAGAATGGCTCCATTTGGAGCCATACAGAGCCCCCTCGCCCCCCATGTGTGGATGTTCCACATCTCTTAGAGCATGCTTGGTAACTGGTGCTACAAGACTGTTGGTTTCACATCTGGCTGGGTATCCTTGATAACATCCAGGTTGCCCTTTCCTGACATGGTGAATGCTGTCATTTCAAACAGATTTGTTTATATGAAATTGGATGCAGAACTAAATCCAAAGATGACTAGCGTTGGCTTGATTTTTAGTTTTAACTGCTTTCATCGTGCATAAAGCACCTTGTTGGGTCATCAAAAGTAGTTTAAGGTGAGATTCACAGGACTTTTACTTCTCTAGGTGGCTAAAACCCAGCTGTTTAAATAAACACAGCTGTTCTCAGCTTACTCACTCTTTCTCTCTTCTTCTTTTTTCAGAACTGGAATTTCTGAAATGGCAGACCAGATTCTGCCATTTAACATAGACGTGGTTCAGATTTGTTTACATGGAAGAGTATGCCGTAACTAAATCCAAGATGACTTTCCCTCTTTCATGTGTGAAGACAGTTCTAACATTGGCTTGAAGTGACATCATAGGTCCACATTACAGCCAAATCTGGCATGATGATTATTTTTCCTTTTTGGGGTATTTCAGGCACTCCAGTCCTGAGCTGCCTGGGAGCTACCCAGACAAACATCTACCACTCCATCTCACAACAGCTACCAGAGGCACCTTGGGAGAAGGGGACAGCCATCCCCTTCCCCCTGCCAATGGATCTCCTTGTGCCTACACTGGCCATTTTGCCAATGCAGACCCAAAGGTTTCTGCGTCGGGCCAAGCGATCCAACAAGGAGGATAGGATCCAAAGGCGGAGGTTGCGCTGGTCCCACCCTCTGCTCCTTCCCTCCCCCTGCCCAATTACGCCCTTCCCACCTGATACCAGATAGACACAGAGCAGGAAGAATGTTTGTCTCCCTGCTCAGATTGAGAAGGTTGGGAAGGTAGGACAGGGGAATGGACAAGCTTGGTTTCCCTCACTCATACACCACTTCAGCTGTTGCAATTATTGCTATGATGATAGCAGTGGTGGTGGTATTATTATTATTGTTATTGTTGTTATTGTTATTGTTATTATTATTAAATAATAATGATGATGATAATGATAATAATGATAATGATAATAATGATAATGATAATAATAATATGCCACTGTTCAACAAAAAGTAATTCCCAAAGCTCTTTACAAAGCAAAATAAATCAAATAAATGGTTCCCTCTCCCCCAAGGACTCGAAATCTAAAAATAAAAAAAAAATTAGATCCGCTCACCTTCCACATTATACATGAGGAGGTCAACCATATGAACAAGCAACATGGTTGTCATTCTCACATCTCCTTTGGCCCAACTGTGCAAGTCTTGGGCACACTGAATCAGAAAGAGTTAGGTTTTCTACAATACTTGCAGCAGTCTCAACCCCACATTAGTAGATGGAGCAGTCAGTTCTCCTGCACAACCCAGTTAAATCCTCATTTCGCTGTCAGGACACTGCACATATCACAATAACAACCTCTCAAAATCACTACCAACAGTGCATTGTCATAATCTACAGTGTCAGCATATGGCAAGTCTGGGCCAGCTCTAGAAGCAGCAGCGCCCAAAGGTGAAGCACCAGCACCCTCCCCATGGTGCCCGCCATTAACCCAGGAAAGCGCTCATGGTGCTGCATGTGGCACCTGGAAATAGTTGATGGTGACATGATGACATCACCACCAACTGCTTCCAGGAAGCCCATTTTGGACCATTCAGAGGCAAGGGCAGGTGGGAGGGCCAAAGGGAAAGCTGCTCTGCTCGCTCCACTGACTTACAGTTCATAGAGATCCTGGCTGCAGCAGCTGGTTAGGCTCACTGTGCTAGAGCAGGGAGGCCCAAAATACAAGGCCAGCCCTGTGGCAAGTTGGATCCAACCCTTATGCAGCATCGCTGACATCGAAAGAGTTGATTGTTGAAGGGCTACTTTCAGCAATGTTACCATGATCAATCGACACAGAAGAGAAATACGGGATTCTGGTCATCAGAAACTTGTAATAAAACTGAAGCACCCGTTTCAGTCCAAATTCAGTATCTGGCAATACTTCAGGATCATTTCAAACTTCTGCCCTTTGGAAAGATTCCATGTTTACTTTTGAAATTGACCCTGAATACTGGAGAAAAGTTCCTTCTCAGGTCTTGGTGATCAATTAAATGAATATGTAGTATTACATATCCTCTTGCGTCAATATCTTGATTCAATATTTTGGTTTGATTTGATGTTTGATTTGAATATATTTGATTAAGATTCAATATTTTTCTTTAAGCCTCCTAAATTAGAACGTGATAAAAAGACATCAGGACAATATACATTTTATTTTATTTTTATTTATTTTTTTGCAAGGAAATCCAAGGAAGTCAGAAGAATTTATTTGAAGTCTTTCCTCCAAAAATGATCCAGTTCAAAACTGCACAATCGAGATCCACCTAATGAAGACGACTGTGCCTTCAATGCCTTCCTTTATTGGGGAAACCATTGCCGAACACCATACACATTCATTTTCCTGTAGCAATAAAACAGAAATTGTCATGACTACTGCCATGATGCAGAACACCTTGTGCCATAGGGAGAGGAACACTCACTCATTAGCATGCAGCTTAAACAAGAACCTGCCCTTCCATCACTTTTAATATTCCCTTTGGAGTAACAGATGAAAGAGACAACTGAGGAAATTAATGTAGACCGATGAGAAATACAAATACACTCCTACATACAAAGCAAAGGAAGTTGAAATCAGGAGAACCCACACAGCCCATTAAAGATTATATCATAATCACAGTATACCTTCCTTAGTTGATGATTCATAATGCAACATCTTAGCTGTCTCGCGTCCATGAGGGTTGTAACAAAGCCAGCTACAGAGCTGTCTAGAAAAGAACACTAGTAGGATCCTCCCAGCTGTTGAACTTTGTGATATGTCCAGTGCCTGGACTGCAACATCCAAGGAGCAAAAACACAAAATTGCAAGGGGGATTCACACAGCCCCACTGAATGATTGCACAGGCTACAGTCACACAATTGCACATGCCTCATTGGCTTTCTTCAAATGTTCTATTGAAGTTGTGACAGAACAAGCAATACAGATATGCACTTCCACAGGACTTCCTGGTGCCTGAGGCAGCAGGCCAAATTCTGCCTCCCCCTTACATAGTGATGTGACTGCCTCTGCTCCTCAACTTTCTGGATTGGAAAAGGAAGAGAGCAGAAGAGAAAGTGCAGAAGGGAGGAGAGGAGGAGGAGAGTGGTAGACTAGACATTCTTCCTGAGGTGACCACCACAGTTGGTCTTGTGAATGGGGCAGCCTTAGCTTCCACTCCACCCACTTCCAGGTATTGTCTGAAGAGAAAAGATGATGATGAGTGCAATCCTAACCTAGAGTTAGGCTGGCCTAGTTAGGCCAGCAAGGTTTGGCCAACACAAGGGGCACTGTAAAGTATGTTTAGACCACTCTTGGAGTCAGAGAGACCAGCACACAAACGTGCGCCATCCTCCCTGTCTCAGAGAGTGGTCCAAACATGCTTTACAGTGGCCCTTGTGCTGGCCAAACTTTGCTGGCCTAACTGTGTCGGCCTAACTCTAGGTTAGGATTGCGCTCTGTATCTTCTTTAAGGAGATTCACATTCTATCACTGCACATAGAGAATATACATTTCCCCAAAAGGAATATATGTATCACCTTTTTGACAGGATTCAGACGTGAGAGGGAAGAAAGCACACATCACTCATACATCCTTCCTCACTTCTTTTTTGTGAGAGGGTATAGATCTGTGGCAGAGCACATGATTTCCATGTGGAAGGTCCTAGATCCAATTCCCTGTACTTTTTGTACAGATTGTACAATCTGATCTTGGCACCCGTGAGGGTTCTGTTCCCAAAGCAGATGCAGAAATCCGCAGGCAACAGGATCTGCAGGGTGGGCCAACCTGTACCCTCTGAATATTTTCAGAAAAACTACAAGTATAAGCATGCCCTGTTATCCACTGTTGTTCTGTTCCGGACCCCACCGTGGATACCTGAAATTGTGGATATTGGGGACACTTTTTTAAAGATAGGGGAACATCAGTGGTTTTGCTGCAATAAGGTAAAAAAAGGAGTTTTATTTAATGTCCCCCTATCTTTTTAATAGGCATCACAGTATCCATCGTATCTATGGATAACTGAAAATATGGATAACAAATCAGTGGATACTGGGACATGCCTGTACCTCTTAGATGCCTCCCACAGGTGATACATTCTGGGGCAAATCTGGGATGGCCAGGTGGCCAAATCTCCAACCTAACCACCCCATCCCAGTATACATATAGGGTGTATGTATAAACAAACACAACCATGCCAGTGTACACAGCCAGTCAAATGATGTACGTAGATCCAGCAAGACCATGCGTGCTAGAGATTGCACATGTGCAACATAAAGTGCTTTGGTTTACATTGAGACCAAACGAACAACATTATAGAACTTGTTCTAAACTTGTTCAATAGGGTTGGCAGCAACGATGTAATTTGCCCAGAAAATGAACAGCAAACAACTTTCTAACACTATAGAAGGTTGGCATAATATCACTATATGGGTATTAATGCAAAATACTTTGTAGTCATTTACGAGGGTTGGAATAAGCGATAAATTATTCCACTGCTGAATCATCCAGGCAATTTCTCACCCAAAGTCAAAAAAATGGCTGGAATCTGATGAAGTTATCCAGACATTTTCTCTTGCCAGTTCCTGGGCTTTTCCTCATGGTCTCCTTTGATCTGGGTCATTTTGGGTCAAAATGGAAATCTCAGCAGTTTGGGGGCCCCAAATGAGCTCCTTCAGGCAGGGGCATAGCTAAAGCAGTGCAGGGGGGTGCAATCGCACTGGCCAACAAGCTTTTAGGGGGGCAACAAGCTGAGCTTGACACTAGAGGCCAAAATGGAGAAAACCTTGGTAAGTACAAATAATACCATCATGCTATATATCATTGGAAAGGTAATTTAATGCAGAATGCAATGAAACAAACCTGAGTGTTTTACTCTACCAAATGTTATGGCCAAAAAATCAGAGAAAACAAAACTACAACTGTGACATCACTTCCTGTTGTGACGTCACTTCTGGGGCAACGTTTTGCCTTCTGCACTGGGCTACATTTTCATTAGCTACGCCTCTGCCTTCAGGTGAGATTAGTGTTTATTGTACTCAGATATCTTTACGAAACATACAGTGAAGGTAGTCAGATATTTCGGTTCAAAGCATCCTTGATGTAAACCAATGTAGCTTCCTATCCAGGTCACACCTGTCTTTACTTAGCATAGTTCCTTTCTAAGCAACATCCTGCCTTTCTCTGACCCTTAAAATATTCCTCTGCTACACACTCCCCCGCAGCTACTGAAGACAATTTGGCAAGAGGCAAACAAAGCCAGGGAGAAACGGAGCCAGCATCCACGGAGAAAACAGAGTGTGCTCCAACAGCCCCAAGCAAGGTGTTGTTTCTAATTTCATTACTTATCTCACATTGTGCGTTTCGAAGATACCCTCCAAGATAGAGCTGGAGATGAATCACTGAGCAAGTTTTAATGAATCTGTGGATTAACTAACCTACTCAATCTGCACACAAATAAATACTTGTGAAGAAGAAACACAATGGTTTCTTGGTTGGTGCATGTCCAAGTGGCAGCAGGCACTACCTTAAAATAGGCACTTTCTCCTATGTGGAAAAAATGGAAGAATGACTCTTCACTCAAGGGGGCAGTTGCCATCCAGTTTTGTTTTGTTAAACAACTGCCCCATACATTGGGGGCACCTTATGAATAGGGGTGGTTTTTGTTGTTGAAAACCACTTTTGGGGGCATTAACAACTGCCTTTTGGTGGTTAAAATATCTGAATGAAAACACAAAACACCACATTTTGGTGTTTAAAATATTTTCCAGAAATTAAAATAAACTACTTTTCCAATTAGAAATAATACGGTGCCTGCATCTGCTGACACTATGGCTGTAATCCTATCCACACCTACAGGGGAGTAAGACCCATTGACTATAATGGAATTTACTTCTGAGTAGACATGCATAGGATTGAGTTCTAAATCACCTGCATCATCTACCTAGTACACTTTTAAGAGCGCAATCCTAACCTGAAGTTAAGCCAGCACAAGTTAGGCCAGCAAAGTTTGGCTGGCACAAGGGCTACCATAATGTAAGTTTGGACCACTCTTGGAGTCAGAGAGGCCAGCACACAGATGTGCACCTTCCTTCCTGACTCCGAGAGTGGTCCAAAATGCATCTTATGGTGTTCCTTGTGCCAGCCAAACTTTACTGGCTTAACTTGTGCTGGCCTAATTCCAGGTTAGGATTGCACCCTAAAGCACTTAAAATGAATAAAAATGAGAATAGATTGCAAATGTAGAATAAAAACACATAACACCGCAATTTGCTACTTTAATTCAGAAATTTTGGAAAAAAATATCACACAAAAAAACACCCCTACTTACTAATCAATTAAACAATTTTAATTAATGTAACGAATTGGCTGACAGCCTACTTCCAGCACCAACCCTAATGCAAATCTGATGCAACTGAACCAGTGGCATCCCCACGAGAGGGGGCTGGCACCGGGTTTTGAACAGCTCTGAAATTTGCCCTGTATATGCTGCCCCGTATATGCTGCCCCTCACTCTTGGGGCCACTTCAAGGGCCAAAAGCAACATGGAGGCATCTCCTCTACATTGCTTTCACCCTGTGGAATAACTCGAAAGCAAGGGGTAGGGGCAGATTACCCCACAAGTTGCAGACCCATGCTAAGCCTAGTGCTCCATCCCCATCTTGTAACACCACTACACTCTGCATCCTATGACGGTAGTGGGGACAACCTGAAAAACTGGAGGTAAGTAGAAAACATTTGTACTTACCTCCAAGTAAGCTGTCAGGCTGCCTATGTGTCTTCTTGGACATACGCCACATATTTTGGTGGCATATGTCGAAGGAGGGAAAGGCTGCTGGAGGGTTTACAAAAGAGTGTATAAGGTCTGGCATGCACCATTGCTGCCAGATCCACCCCCTCCTGCTTCCTCTCCAACCTCTGAATCTTGGTCCGTCCCCTCCCTGCCCAGAAACACCTCGTCTCTCCCACCAGTGCCTTACTTGGTGCCAGTGGACGGAAACCTCACCACGGGCAAATGGGTGTTGCAAATGTGTGTGGCTGCCAATGACCGCACTGGTGTCTTCTTGTGCTGCCCAACAGTGTTGGCAAGTGTAACAATTAAATGTTGTACATCGGGTGCCAGATCTAGGTGCTTCCATCTGGATCCTTCGCATCTACTGGCAGAACACACATTCTGCCAGCGGCCCCAATCGGATAGGATTGGGTCATAAATGTTGCAGCCTTTTTTCTGCGAGTTAATCAGACCCATCCTGAACTGAACGCCAGGACTACCTCCCATCACGAGCTGCTACACAGGCCTTTAGCCCTGCTGAAAAATATTAAAGGGGGAGCCACAATAGCCCGCCGTGCCCCCACCTCAAGCTGCCGAAACAAGCCTCAGGTCTCAGGTTATCAGGCTACTGGGAACAGGGAGGGAGAGGGCTTACACCTGCACATCATTGTGTATGTGAACAGCCAGGATAATGTAGTGGTTAGAGTGCAAAATGGTATGTATTGAGTGGTAGGAGTGGAGAGACCCAGATTCGGCCATGTAGCTCACTGGGTGCTGCCGGGCCAATCATCCACTCTCACAGCCCAATCCTAAGCAAGGCCTGCACAGCAGGGCTGCGTACTAAGGCCATTAGGGGCGCAATCCTAAGCAGCGCTGGACTGGCAAATCCAATGGGCCAGCGCCATATCCAGCGCTGCTTAGGGCGGGCTGTAGCCTCCCCGTGGCAAGGGAGCATGCGCTCCCTTACCGTAGGGGAGGCTCCAGCCTCCCCTATGTGCTCCTCACCGTTAAAGAGCGGGCGCAGATCCAAGGAGACCGCGAGGCCTGAATTGGGGCCACGTGGCCTCGCTGACGGGCATAGGAAGTGGCCATACGGCCACCTCCCAAGCCCACCCAGGTCCCGCCTCCCGCCTCCCCCCCTCCAACCAATCCCCATCCCCATACTCGGCAGAGAATCCTTTGCGCCAACTGTCTTCGGTTGGCGCAAGGGAGGCTCTCCGTTGGCGCCCTGAAGCCGATGCTGTGAGCAGCACCAGCTTCAGAGCTTTAGTGCCGACATGGGGATGACATTGCATCGACACAAGGGGCATGCTAGGATTGCGCTGTTGGAGGCAGCAGCAGCGTAGCGCAGGGCAAGGGGAGGTTTTCTAACCAACATCACAGGGCTGTTGCAAGGATAAAAAGGAGAGAACCTTGCATGATGCTCTAAGCTCCTGGAAGGAAGGATGAGACAGAAATGGAATATATTATTATACTGATTTTTGCAGATGAATGTTGGGACTTGCCAAGGGCCCAGACAAGTGATGGATGAACAGAGATTTGAACCAGATCTGATAGCTCATTGCTCATGCTCTTCTATTCTACACCAGGGGACAATGGCCCCAGTGCCAAGCCCCATATGGACTGGCAAGAGCGGATCAATTGTTTATTGGACAATTTAAGGAAGAAATGATAGGTTGAATTTTGAGTCAAGGCAGTCACCATTCATTTTCATCTGGAAGACAAGCTGGTGAGTGGTCCAACACTACTGTATCTCCAACACTACTGAATCAATGGCACAATCTTACCCTGATTGACTCCGTCTCTGAGCATACAAAGAACTGCAGCTGAGAACTGGAAAAACTACGAGCCAAACCCATGCTGCCTCACTGTTTCCATCTCCAGACAACAGAAGACATGGGCTTTGAAAACCACATTCCTTACAGTTCTAATGCCCCTTGTGACTTTGCACATCTGCCTGGTTGAGTCCAAAAGCAGTAACGCAGAGCACAATCCTATACCCCATTGTGCCGGCGCTAAGCTCCTACACCGGCCAAACGCTGTCGCAAACGTGCCGTCAAGAGCATCAGCATCGGTGGTATGGTGCTGGACCAGCGCCAGCAGCAGTGCCAATGCTCAGGCACTGCCACAACCAGCAGCAGCACCAGCCTTGTGCCGGTCGAGCGGCAGCAGCGCTCAGTCGGCGCTAGGCCTCGCCAAGGGCGTGCCAGAGGCGTGCCAGGGGCAGAACTGGGTGGTGCAGTGGGCAGGGATGGGGGTTATGACACAAGATGGCCATAGTGCCAAATCCTAAACCCCATCCCCAGCCTTGGTGGCCCCGATTCAGGCCGCTCCTGTCCACATTCCTCTGCGCCTGCAAAACAGCAGGCGCAGGTCCAAGCAGCCCCGTTGGGATGACTGGGGCTTACACGGGTGCAAGGGAAAACTGCCCCTTCCCCTGCACGTTGCTGCTGCTGCCTCCTAATGGTAGGGTTACCAGATGCAAACTGGGACAGAGCGCCTAGACCTTTAACCATTATTTAGAAGAGGGAATTTGGGCAGGTGCAGCTCATCATGGGAAGGTTTCAAAAGTGGCACCTGCCCAAATTCCCTCTTCTAAATAATGATTAAAGGTCTAGGCGCTCTGTCCCAGTTTGCATTTGGTAACCCTACCTAATGGGCTTTAGGATGCAGCCCTGTTATGTCAGCCTTACTAAGGATTTGCCTGCCCATGGCAGTACAACAGTTGTGCCACAAACAGAAATCCAGCAGGCTATGGCTTAGTCGCAATGATTTGCCTACTAAGGAAAGTCTTCACTGGTTGCATTTCTGCCTGTCATGCAACTGTTAGGCACAGAAGGTGTGCGGGAAAACATGGTGGCAGCCCTATTTTCATCCTGGTTTATTCTAATCTCCTTTGCCGTAGCATCACACAATGCCACTACAGTACTTTCCTATGTGACACTCTCCCACCCCACCTCCGCAGCCCTGTCAGGGTGAACACATATCAGGGAACCGGAAATGACCAGCATTCTGGCTTGATATTTTGACTCACAGAGGTGAACTCACAGAGAAGATGTCAAAAAGCAGCTGCATGTTCAACTTCCTCCAACCCCCCTGCATTCCTTTCATAATCACCCACACTCCCACTTGGTTGTGTCATAATTGGTCATGTCTTATTCACTATAGCACTTCACATGGCAATAATGTCAAATTTTTTGACATTGGACTCCTGGCAATCAAGTCTAACTACATTAGCTGGAAACTCACCACATAACATTTATTTGGAAAGATTCTCAAGGCGCTATCCTAACATGGAGTTAGGCCAGCACAGTTTGGCCTGCACAAGGGACACCTTAAAGTATGTGTGGACCACTCTCGGGTCAAAGAGGCCAGCATACAGACGTACACCATCCTCTCTTGATTCCAAGAGTGGTCCAAAGACACTTTACGGTGGCCCTTGTGCCAGGCAAACTTTGCTGGCCTAACTGTGCAGGAATTCCAGGTTAGTATTGCACCCTCACACACGGACCAATGGCCTAATATGAGGAAAGCAGATACCTGAATCCACAAGTGTGATTGCAAAGAAGGTGGCTTCATGGAGCCCAGTTGCAGTCCCACATACACAAACTAGACAATAAGCACCATCATGTTCAAATGAGACTTACTGTGAATAAGCATGTTTGGGACTGTACAGTAGAAATATGCTGATATAGGCTTAACTGGGAGAGTGTCTCATTGAACTGAATGGGACTTACTTCAGAGCAGACAAGCAAAGGGTTGTGTTGTAAAATATATGGATACTACCTGTTTCAGATACACATTCTAACCTAACATTAGAGATGTTATTATCAAGAACCAGAACTAAGAGCCCTGACACCCAATCATTTTTATTTTTAAAAATCCACAAGCATGTGTGCCTCCAGCACCTTTGCATAAACTTCCTTTTGTTTAAGCTGGGCATTGGCTTAGTGAAGCTTTTTTTGTGGGTTGTTGGTATATGGAGAAGTTGAAAAAGCAGCCCACTCTCTCATAACAGGTGCACAAGCTTCTGTATTGCAAGGCACAAAATCCATATGCTGTCATCTGCATGTGTCTGTGCATGCCTGCATGCGTGCCTGGTGTGCATGCATGTTGTACATGTGCATTTTAAATTAATACAGGCTGGTGCTCCACAGCAGATTTCCCATGGCTGCTATTTCCAATTCCTTTTGTTCCACTGAGAAAACGCACCATAGTTAAGCCCTTGCCAGTGAAATGAGTCCTTTTACTACCCTCAAAATCCCGAGGCAGGCTTTTTATAGTTGCTCTGATTTCCCTGATGAGACATTTTCAACCAACCAAACAAGTGATATACAACAGCACATTGAACAGAGGCATGTCACCACCCAAATAAAAGACACAGAGCTCATTGCTATGTAATCTGGTAAATTCTTGGGTGCCTTTTTCTTTTTTTTTTACTCCAAGGAGCAATCAATGAACCATTTTAAAACCACCAAAGAGTTTCACAGGAGAGTTGTCACCATAGATACATTTAATGGCAATATTACCAGAATTCCTTGTTAAATAAATTCATAGAGGTATCGTACATACATTTACATTGTCTGGAAGAACCATGATTTATGGTAAAAGAAATCCACTGGTAACAATTTTATTTTTTAATTTGGATTTATGGTACCACTACCACATGCAATCATTATAATGTATTGGAATAATTACATGAGGGGGAACCCAATACTTTATTTCCAGTAATCATTAGACAATTTGTTTCCCACAAACTCGTACTCCAAGGGTTTCACTTAACTCAACAATCCATTGCCCACAAGACATCACCAATTTCATTCATTCATTATAGTATCAATCAATCAAATCAAATCAAATCTAATAGTATTTATGTACTGCTTTCAACAAAAAGTTCACAAAGCTGTTTACAGGCAAATAATAATCATAAAGTCAAATGGTTCCCTGTCCCAAAAAGGCTCACAATCTAAAAAAAAAATGCAGAACACCACCAGCAACAGCCACAAGAACTGTGCTGGAGTAAAGAGCGATGATTACTTTCCCCCTGCTAACTATAAGAGGAGCACCACATGAAAAGTGCCTCCTGCCCAGTTAGCAGGGGGAGAGTAGTATTTATTTACCACTCATAGATTCAAGATGGTTTATGTAGGCAGGCTGAACACAAACCCCCATTTTCAATGGAGTTTTTAGAAGTATTATTCCATAAGAAAATCTCATAGAATCTTCATTCCTCCACGGTCCACTCTCAGCAATACGCCAGCTGCCTCTCTGTCTCTCTCTGTCTCCCATCCAAGCAACTGATCCTGCTTAGCTCTTTGGGTAAGGCATCAGGTCACAGCACCACCCAAACCTTCCCCCTTTGGACTAACTGTGCTGGCCTAACTCCAGGTTAGGACTGTGCTCTGAAAATAAAAAAAAGCTTCAAGCATTCAACAATTCCACTGATTTCAATGTGATGTGCATACTGAAGTTCCCTTAGATTGTACCCAACGGAGAGAAAGGACAGTAGATCAGGTAGCTGCAAAGAAAGAAGAACATCCAAAGCACATAGTACTTTACTATTATTTAGGTAATACTGCCTGCATCTATTTGCTCACACGTATTGATGTCCACAAAGATTTGGCATCACAAAGCAAATAGAAGTGGGGCCCCTTATCCACAGATTCCGTATCTGTAGTTTCACTTATCCACAGATCAGGGCCCCCTTATCTTCCTTTATTCTTACTTTGGGTTGCTAAAAATCTTCTTCCTCGGGGTGAGGGGAGGGGAGAACCCTATAAACATATGTTCAACCTTATCCATGGTTTCAGGTAATGGGAGGCCAAGGAACCTACCAAGGAACTGAGGCATGCCTGTAAACGAATGTGAACTCAATTTGCAACAAGTTGAAAATGAGATCAGATGCCTCAGGCATCAGCCTTACTGGAGCAGCCTTTGTTGTTGTTGTTGTTCAGTCACTAAGTCGTGTCCGACTCTTCGCAACCCCATGGACCACAGCATGCCAGGCCTCCCTGTCCTCCACTACCTTCCTGAGTTCGCCGAATTTCATGTTCATTGCTTCGGTGACACTATCTAACCATCTCATCCTCTGCCGCCCCCTTCTCCTTTTGCCTTCAACCTACTCAAGCCTCTTCACCACGACAAGGCAATGATCCATGAAAGGGGAGCAGCCTTACTGGAATAGTAAAATTGCACAGATGCTTGACTGACTGCGCAATCCTAACTTGCCCTGGAACAGGCAGGAACGCATGGCCTCCGTTGCATCCCGTGCAGCTCAGGAGCAAGCTGGAAGTCTCCTTGGTGTAAAGGGATTTTTCTCCCCTTATTCCAAGTAACCTTCCAGCCTGCCCAATGAGACTACTCAGATCTGCACCAGGCATGTATGGCATTCAGACTTGGGAGGATAGGATATGGTGGAGGCCTGCTCCACCAATCTTGCCCTTTCCTGGACCTGATCCACCCTGATCCACTCCCCCCCCCCCCAGAAACACCCCCCTTCCCAACCTCTGATCTATTCTTTCACTACCCCTCCACTGCTCAGTACAATTCTTACCTCCACCAGCAGCCGTCCTTCTGGGTGCAGCTTCGGCAGGATAGCGCAGGGTGCTGCTTACTCTCTGGGTGAAGCATGCGTGCTTTAAGCATGTTTAGGATACCCTTGGCCAGCACAGTGGCTGCTGTGCTGGTGGAGAGGTTTGAATTGCACTGTCAGACATCCAAAGGAAATGTTTTCCATTCAAACGTAGCCTGCCAATATATCATGCAGGGGAAAGTGAATGATAGATCTGTCACACTTTCTAGATAATTGAAACAAACAACTATGGCCGCTGTCATGTCAACTTATCCTATGACATCTACATATTATACAGATGATGACTGTTTCATACATGGCTTCCTTTTCCATGTACCTTTGGGAAATAATGCACACGTGTCACATTTCAGAAGTGACAGAAAGCAATTTTTCCACCTACACAGAGATTATCTCCATTTGGAGTTTATAATGCCTGAAACTGTTTCATCAAAACAAAACCATTGTTGTTTTTGTAGCATTCGCCTGTTTTCAACTCCAAAAGGTAAAATGGAAAAGCTGAAGCAGACAGTATGGAGACAAAAAATCTGAAGCTCTTAGTCCCCATCTCAACAGACAGATATCCTATTTGTAAGTCATGGTTCCTGGGCACTGGAGAAAGCATCTGGAGCAAGCGTAGTAGCATACTAATTAGGAAGAGGAGGTACAGTACAGTAATTGCCAAAGGCTTGGTCTGTGAAAGGAGCACAGTGGAGATGAGAGTATTTCCAAAAAGAAGGGTTTGAAAATCATTATGCAGCCATATTCCATGACCGTGTTGTTGTAACCTACAACCTAACCCAACATCTAGTGACTGTGTTATTACCAGTCAGTTTCTGCGAACAGACTTAATGGAGATCTCTGGCTAGTGGTAGCATCTCTAGAGGGGGGAGTGGGGCACTAAGTTTTGCAAGGCACCGTACCTTGCTGTGCGAACCGCTCCTCTCTCTTGCCATCATAGTCATTCCAGGCAGCAGAAGCAATGAGGAAGAGAACACCTGTGGGCCCAATCCGATCCAACTCTCCAGCACCGGAGTACGGGCAATGCAGCTGCAAGCTAAAGAAACAACCGTTCTCTTACCTTGAGGAGGCCTCTGTGACTCCTCCGCCCACTGCAAGATGCAGCACATGCCCCACTGCAACAGCAATGTCAGTGCTTGAAAACTGGTTAAAATTGTGCCCTGTGTGGTGCTTTCACAGCCTAGAATGGCTACAACGGCGATGGAGAGGAGCGCCTTGCAAAACTTAGTGCCCTGCTCCAGCGCTAGGGAAGCTACTGCCGGCTAGAGCTGTAGTTAAAACAAACCCCAGAGGCATAAAAGCCCAAAACTTTTCTTGGATGAGCCTCTTCCTTTTCCATGTTCTGTTTTAGATCTACAGGTCCTGAGAAAGCTACCATCTGGAAGCAGAGGCGGATCTACAGGGAGGGCAAAGCTCTAAGTGTTGCAAGGAGCCTTACCCTGTCATGTAAATCCCTCCTCTCCCTTGCTGCTGTAGCCAGTAAGCAACGCCAAGATGTTGCTGTACCCTGTGAGGATTGGCTAAAACGGTGCAGGAGAGGAGTGATTTCTACTGCAAGATAAGGCTTCTTGCAAAACTTAGAGCTTTGCCCTCCCTTAGATCTGCCTCTGTCTGGAAGCATCATGGGTCCTACCCACCTTACAAGTCAGTCACATCCCTAGCCCTGTAGCCACCCCGGGGTCAGGTCCGCAGACGACCGCCCCGCCCCCAGACAGCTGTCCCCCTTTCTGAACATTACGGAGCCTCAAGCAACACTCCGCTGCTGTCGGTGCTGGGACTGTAGATGTACACTGCTTTACACCCCCTCTTATAGCACTACAGTTCTTAGTTTTCTCTGGGGAGACGAAATTACTATTAAATCATTTTAAGTCCTATGTCGCTCAAATACACAGTGCTGTTATGAATAGTACACTGGTCCAGATGTTAAGCCACAGTGCAGGGCAACAGAGTAGAGAGGTAACCTAGAACCTACAGTTAGATTTGACAACCAGTGCTTTGAAATCATACTTGGAGAATATTGTGCCTTGCAAGGAACTGTAAACAGAATGCTAATTTAGCATTTGTTACATGTTCATGCTTAAATGCATATTATGTAAATTATGTTTCCTGGATTTGTAGGGTTGGTAGAATGTGAGCACCACCCTAAAAGAAATGAGGGGCGGTGATCTGGGAGGGATTTATTTGGGTCCTCCTCGATGCCTATCTGCAAATCAAGTACCTGACTTGGAAGCCTTTTCTTCCCATCTCAGGCGAAGTGGATCGTTGTGAGTACCCAGAGAGAAAGCGAGGCACTCTGCACATGCCCAAGTCACCCTCTTCGTTATCACTGCATCAAACGACCCAGGGCTGAATCGTTGCTATTAAACCGCATCTGCCAGTCAGGGTCATAAGCACTCTGGAGAGCGCAGGGCTGGCCAATAAGGTGAACTGTGTGCCTGGTTTTAGATGGGGAGGTAGTAGGAGGGTGTGAACGCAAAGAAGTGGGAGGAGCTATCGGAGCAGTCATTCAGGGGAGGAGTACTCGAGAGAGAAGACTTGGAAGCAGCCGCAGAAGAGGCAGAGCGCGGTGCAGGGTGGGCGCGGAGTGCCCTGCGAAGGTCGCCTCCGCAGCCGCGCGTGCGCACTCGGAAGCAGCAGGTGTTTCCCTCCCAGCCTCCGCCTCGCTCTCGGCGCGTGAGCTTGCGCCCCCTGCCTGACTCCCCTGCGCGCGCCGATCACGCCAGCCTACCTTTTGGGCCACGCGGCTCACGTGGTCGCGGGCTCGGCTGCAGCCCGCGCTGCGCTGCGAGGCGCGCCCTGCCTCCTTCCCTCTCTCCGTCCTCCTTCACCCCCCCCCAGCCCTCCGAGCGGCGCGCGCTTGCGCCTACCCCCAGATGCACCGAGCCCCGCGTGCCCCGGAGCAGCGGTGAGGGGGGTGCTCTCTCGGCACCTGCGCTCCCGCTCTGCAGCGTCCGAGCGCGGGGCTGGAGCTGGAAGGGCTCGCCGCTTCTCGTGCCTGCGCCGTGGAAACAATGAGCGTGCGAGCAGCCGCCGCAAGCCTTGCTGCATAGAAGGGGAACGGCGCGCTTCCTCCTCCTCCTCTTCCTCCAGAGGAGAAGCCAAGGTGACCAGCGTGCAGGGGGCCTGTCCCGCTGTTTCTGGCTGTTGTGATCGTATCTGTGTCTGTCCATCCATCTCCACCATGCGTCTGCCGCTGGGAGGTTCTGCCTATCGCCGCCACCCTCACCCTGCATGCCATTCCTCCCTACGTACCTGCCCCTTCTCCGGTTCTCCACATTGATGCGAATTCGGTGCCAAGGAGGCTCTGCAGCATCAGTTTCCCCTTCCCCCCCCGCACCTATTTAGCTGGGGATGCTGATAGGACGTGGCGCCGGGGTTGGGAATCCCAAGACTTTGGGCTTGATCCTTTTAATCGAGGTTAAAAAAAAAAACATCAAGCCTCCAATCGGCTCTGTTTGCAGGCTTGTCGTCTAATTAATTCGGTGCGCTCCGAAATGGTAGCTGAGGAGGTTTGGAGCAGCGTGCCTCTCTCAGTATCTCAACTTAGGCGGAGATGTCTGCTTTCAGCATCCTTCCAAAGCCCAAGTCTTTCCGGCAGGTCCAGGTGTGTGGTGTGGTGTGGCATTGTGTTGGGGAGGGCAGAGCCCTCACCAAGCCCCAATCCGTGCATTTTTCCTTTCGGTGTCTGTGTGAAGGGGAGAAAGTCCTGCCCGTGACTATTTTCTGTTTGTGAAAAGGGGGCCGTGAACGAGGCGCGTTTCCTCCCATCGTCTTGTGCAGTCATGTTTATGTAACGCATGCCTGCCGGTTGGCTTAAGACATCTGAAGGTAAATTGCATGCTCGGTGCTGTTGTCTGAAAAAATTACAATAAAAATTGTCTTTTCGTTGAAGAGGACGGGTTTAAATATGAACGAAGACCTGAAGGTTAATTTAACGTGGCTCCCTCAGGATCACTTAGACGCCACCGAGAATGTATCTGCTGCTGTCACCTCACTGATTCCTGCCAGTGACCCAAAGCCTGGCTTTCTAGTAAACCCCTGGGATATTGTCCTGTGTACTTCGGGGACCCTGATCTCCTGTGAAAATGCCGTTGTGGTCCTTATTATCTTCCATAATCCCAGCCTTCGTGCCCCCATGTTCCTCCTGATAGGCAGCCTGGCACTGGCAGACCTCTTAGCGGGAATTGGATTGATCTTCAATTTTATTTTTGCTTACCTTCTCCAGTCGGAATCTACTAAACTGGTCACAGTCGGACTGATTGTTGCGTCTTTCTCTGCCTCGGTCGGCAGTTTGCTGGCCATCACTGTCGATCGTTACCTCTCCCTCTATTACGCCTTGACTTACAATTCCGAGAGGACGGTCACTTTCACCTATATCATGCTCATTTTGCTCTGGGGAGCCTCTGTCTGTGTTGGACTGCTGCCTGTCATGGGCTGGAACTGCCTCAAGGACGAATCCACCTGCAGTGTTATCAGACCACTCACTAAAAATAACGCGGCGATCCTCTCTGTCTCTTTCTTGCTTATGTTTGCTCTCATGCTGCAGCTGTACATTCAGATCTGTAAAATCGTGATGCGCCATGCCCATCAGATTGCCTTGCAGCACCACTTCCTGGCCACTTCCCACTATGTGACAACCCGAAAAGGCGTGTCAACTTTAGCTATTATCCTGGGGACCTTTGCGGCTTGCTGGATGCCTTTTACGCTGTATTCTTTAATAGCTGATTACACCTATCCTTCTATATACACCTATGCTACCCTCCTTCCGGCTACATACAATTCTATCATCAACCCTGTAATATATGCTTTTCGAAATCAAGAAATACAGAAGGCACTTTGGCTCATCTGCTGTGGCTGCATTCCTTCTAACCTCTCTACAAGAGCGAGATCACCCAGTGATGTTTGATTGAGAGCTAGGAGGACACTTCTCTGTTTTCCATTGTATAATATGGCTTTGCTACTGTCATTAAATTGTACATAATAGATTCATGCTCAAGCCATGGGGAGTATTGATCTTTTCAGAAAGAAAAATCCCAGTGACCAAAGTAAACTTTAGGGTGTTCGCATGTTATGGTCTACCCAAGTACAGAATGTCTGTACCCAGGTACATAGTTCTGAGTAAATGGCTGAACCGGGATTCATGTTGAGAGACCAGCTCGTGGTGTACACTGTATGCAATTTGCACCTGTGTTGAACGGAGCGTGTGGATAATTGTTCCCAAGTACAAACTAAAAGTGATTGTATTGAATACACAGATGGGCCCAGTTGCAGTTTAATGTATGAACAGTCATTGTGTTGTATAGTTCCAGGAACGTTCCTGGAAGCCCAAATTTATCTTCTTGTAAACTTTAAGTGTTGCTCAGGTTCTGTTCTTGTTTTTGAACAAGACCAGTCCCCCTGGAGCCAATAGTTCTTGCAGGCATCACTATTCCTTCCTATGAGGGGGCTGCTTTCTGGATTGAAAGGAATGCATGTGCAAACCTGCTTTCTCCATCTGAGTGAATGGAGAGCCAACTTGTACAGGATCTCTCTGTGTGTGTGCATTGAAGTGCATGTGGAGCTCCAAATCAAGGCAAAGCCTGCAACCCACAACCAACTTACTGTGGAGTAGTTCCACTGACTTTAAGAGATCTACTTTAGAGGCAGTGGGCCGTCTGTCTCATGGGACATGATGTTTTTAAGAGATATATATCTTCAGACCCACATTTTGGACAGATTTAGGGCACAGTCCTAACCTGGAGTTAGGCCAGCAAAGTTTGGACAGCACCAGGGCCACCATAAAACACGCTTGGACCTCTCTCTGAGTCAGGAAGGATGGTGCACATCCGTGTTCTGGCTTCTCTACTCCGAGAGTGGTCCAAACAGGCTTTATGGCGTGCTGGCCAAACTTTGCTGGTCAGGATTTGCTGGCAATCCAGGGCAGGATTGCGCCCTTATTCACAGACCATGTGGCCTTATGTGCAGTTAGTAGCTTGAAACATCCAACTTGGATGTATGTTCCCATCTGGACTGCAAGGTGTAGTAGAGCGTGGATGGGATCTGTATTGGATTATTTGCTTTTGGATGCGCATCACAGTGTGGTTGGGCACTCAGATGTGTATCTACATCTAATCTCTGTGCATGGTTCCTGCTTCGACAAGTGCATCTCTTGTATATCATGCGAGATATGCATAGAAATGTGCTTAAAATATAAACTCTGAAGCAGGCACTGTCCATGGCTCCCCATCACTTCTCTGATCAAGCAAAAAAATATTTTTTTCTAAATTGTTTACATAATTGAGACCAATTATGCTGCATGGTGTTTTTTTTTTTTCCTTTGTCACAAAAGTATCCTTCTCAGTCTTAGCAGACAGAATGAACAAACCCAAACCAAACCTCAGTTTATTTTTAACACGAGCCAAGCTGTCAATTGAACAGGAATCTTTAATAGCCCTGTAAGTATTGCCTAATTTGGTGTTTATGATGATACATTCTGAGCAACTAATTTGCAATAAATGAGAGGACCATGATGCAGTAATAAAACTCAGAATCTACCATCTTTTAACAGGATTAAATTTCCCAGACAGTCTTGCAGTTTGCCACTTGCCCACACACTTTGGGTGCGTAGCAATTTCTTCTAGTTGTGTACCTTGTCATGCTGTGCCTCTTGATATGCCAGGAGAGACATGCGGGCTGGTAAAAAAAAGCATTGTGTGGTAGTCTGTTAATTCTTTTTAAATAGTCATCTTCTAGGCTGCAAGAGCAATTTAATAACAATAACCTACTTAATTCAGCAGTTATCTTCCACATCAACACGGAAGTGCGCTGTGCAACTTGTCGTGTGATGACATGACAGTCTCTTTGTTCTACTCTGACCTCAAATTCTGGAAGCTGAACATTTTCTAGTTGGAGCACACGAGATGGCAATGCCATATAGCAAAATGCATTTGAAACATGTTTTCTACTTTTCTAGCAATGACAACCAAGTCACCCCCTTTCTCTAAGCACAGTACCGTAGGCCTGTCATGCTGATCCATCCCAGAGTATTAATTCCTGTGCAAAAAAAGAAGATTCTTCTCATGAATAATTAAACTGTGTTTGTGCAAGGCCACGCTTTTCTGCAGAGTATTAACGATGGAAGGCAACATTTCAGTGCATGATTTTTGTTCTTTTTGGACAAAGGTAAAAACCTTACTGGAAAAAGTTGGATTTTTTTAAATCTATAAATGTAAGGGGCAATTTTGTGCTAACTCGTTACTGGAAAATTGATTAGTTTTGATTAAATGTAAGCACGTATATTGCTGTGTCTGAGCCAGGGAGAGGAGATCATTGGGGTCAGCAGGGTACCCAAGACTACTCCCATTTGCCAAGCAACCAGAACAGCATGCATCTGGAGAACGGGGTTAGAGAGAGAAGTATCTGAGGATTTCTGGGAAATCTTAACGGGATTGCCCCTTTTCTGTTTGAAACTCTGTGCCTTTTAACGGTTGCAAAGCAGGCAGCAGTGTAGCAAGGTGCAGCTTTCCCTGTCACTATATCTCCATGTCAGACGAAGCAAGGCCTTCTGCAGCTACTAAAAGCACCCAAACTTTGCCAGCGGAAAGATGACAACCCTTTGGTGCAATAAAGGAGAGGACCTGGCTCAAGGCCCAGGAATTACTGGGGAGGAGAGGGGAAGATCTGCTTGAGAAGAGGGCAAGGTAATAGAGTATGAAAGCCTACAAACTTGGACCCAGATGTCCAGGAATGTGATTGCTATGCATTAACATGAGTTTACATGTCTTCTGAATGTGTTAGAAATTGAGTAGATCGTTTCATTAGTATTGTTCTGTATAACTCAGTTCCAATTTTTCAATGGTAAAAGCAGAAATATTGAAAATTATATTTAAAAATAAACAAAACCAGTATAGTATATAGATGGAAGAAGTTACCATATTTGCTGGCACTCAATCTTACTAAATGAAGGGCTGATTCAATATTACAGATTTGTCATAGTACAGTCTTCTAGTGCCGTGGGGTTGATTGCTTCTTTTTTTCAAGTGGGGAGTCTTTTAGTCTGGCTTATTCTATAGTTTGCTGTGTTTTGACAGGGTGCACTATCAAATGAATAACTCTTCACCTGAAATTCGAGGTGGTACAGTCCTTGTGTAAGGGCTGTACCTCCTCAGTTAAACATGTTTGAATCGGTCCTCACTCCCTGTCTTTTCATGTGCTATTCCGATGATTGTGGCTTTTGTGACTTGAACAATTTGTAAACTATACACAGAAAAGAATTTTATTGTGTGTGCATAGGTCTCATTTTGTTTGAGACCATAGGGAGTGTTAGACCATAGGGGTTTAAATGGCAATAATTTAGTTTTTATGCCAAATTCAACTTTAGATTTTCATCTGTAAAATTGTTAAGGACTTAACCACAATGGTGTAATGAACCCACAATTCTTTCTGGATTCATCAGATGTGTAGATCTGAGCAAGAATCCATGTCTCAAAATCCTATAATACATTTCTTTGTCTACATTTGTATATTAAGGCAGTCCTGGTAAATTTTCAATTTTCCATTATTAACAAGGAAGCATAATTTAAATAATGTGGTCTGGTGTGAATGCTGTCGATTTTTATACACAGTGTAAAATGTATGAAATATGACAAACTTCATGTTAGGCTTGTTTGCTAAAATTAAAAGAAGTAAATTTATTTTAAAATTGTATTGTCTTGGTAAGGCAAACAGAGAATCTTGTTAAAAGTTAACCTTGTTAAAATGTTATAGAAAACATCTTGTTCTCTCTGTCTCTCTCCAAACATGCCCGGGAATTGTGATTTGCTGCCTGCACAGGTTGTAAAATGCCACCTGCCTAATTCCCTGTAGACAGTAAGAAGCTCTTTCAGGTGCTTCTACCCCCCTTCTTTTAGTCCATGGCTCAGTTCAAATGCAACACCAAATCACACACTGGTGTTATATCAGTAAGCCTCAAACTCCTTGCTGTTCTATTTCCTTCCCACACATATCCCACTTCTAGACCAGATGATCAGAATGAGCTTTCTTGTGCTGCTGTGGGCCTCCTCCTTCCCCCTTTTTTTAAAGGGGGAAAGGAAGCGGACCAGAATAGGCAGGGGCAGGGGGTGGCAGACTGGAGGTGTGGTCCTGGGCACACTACCCCCCCAGGAACGCCACTGACTCTTGTTTGAACCAAGCAGCCTCTTGTTTGAACCAACAGGACCGTCTTTATTTAGAGGTAATAATCTAGTCAAAGGCTTCTCTAGCCCAGCATCCTGTTTTCCATAATGCCCACCCACATATGCAGGGCATGAAGGCATACCTCTCTCCCACTATTGCTCCCTTGTAATTGGTAGTCAAAGACACATTTACTCCGAACCTGAAAGGTGCATCATGGTTAGTAGCCATTGATAGACCTGACCTTCATGAATCTCCTTTGAAGGCCATCAAAGCTGGTGTTGGTCGTCACATCCTGCTGCAGTGAATTCCACAGATTATTTATGCACTTTGTGAAGAAGTACTTCTTTTTGACCATCCTAAATCTTTTGGCAGGCAGTTTAATTGGATCATTTTCTAAACTTCAGTCGTAGCCACACCTTTAGAAGCCTCAAATGTTGTAGCAGGTGTTCCTTGTAAGAAACATGCTCCAGCCCCCTGAACATTTTGAAACATTGTCACCTTTCTCAACTACACAATATCCTGTTACTTTGCTGGTTCTTCGAAAACCTTAATTTGTCTGGAAGCCAGACCATAATCAAAGTGAGGCTTCCTGTCGGGGTTTACAAGCAAGCCACAGTTTGCCCAGTTTTGATATAATGGCAAATTATGCCATCCCATGGAAGAAATGAGAGAAGGCAGAGGGGGAAGGAAAGAGTATGCCATCTCTTGTTCCTGCACCTCTAGATGCACACAAGACGGCAGTGAATTCCACAAACTGGGGCCACTATTGAAAAGGCCCTTTCCTGTGTTGCTTCCACTCAGACTTCAAAAGGCAATGGAGCATAAAAGATAGTTTACCTCTATAATCTTTATGCAGTGGTGGGTTCATCTGGATTATTGATAGGAATGGGGGGCTCTAGCACTTCACTTTGGCCTTTGATTTCAAGGAAGTTTACCTATTGGTTCATTAAAAAGATAAAGGTTTCCCCACGACTGAATGGTCTAGTAGCAACCAACTGTAGGGGGCGGTGCTCATCTCCATTGTAGAGCCGACGTTTTGTCCAAGGACAAGTTTCCGTGGTCATGTGGCCGGCATGACTCTACGAAACGCTGTTACCTTCCCACCGAAGTGGTCCCTATTTATCTACTTGCATTTAAGGTAAAGGTAAAGGTTTCCCCACGACCGAATGGTCTAGTCGTGACCGACTGTAGGGGGCGGTGCTCATCTCCGTTTCAAAGCCTGTGAGCCGGCGTTTTTGTCCGATCATGGTGGCCAGCATGACTCTACGCCGTAGCGCACGGAACGCCGTTACCTTCCCACCAAAGTGGTTCCTATTTATCTACTTGCATTTTTAGGTGCTTTCGAACTGCTAGGTTGGCAGGAGCTGGGACAAGCAACGGGAGCTCACTCCGTCACGCAGTCTCGAACTCCCAACCTTGTGGTTGAAAGCCCAGCGACAGCGGATTAACTCGCTGCGCCACCACGTCCCTGGTTCATTACAGGTAGATAAATGACCTGGAGGTTGTTCATAAATGACCTAGAGACAGGGACAAACAGCGAGGTGGCCAGGTTTGCAGATGACACAAAACTTTTTCAGGTGGTGAAGACCAGAAGGGATTGTGAAGAGCTCTAGAAGGATCTCTCCATGTTGGGGGAATGGGTGGCAAAATGGCAGATGCGTTTCAACGTAGACAAGTGTAAAGTGATGCACATTGGGGCCAAAAACCAAAACTTCACCTATAGAATAATGGGTTCTGAGCTGTCTGTGACAGCTCAAGAGAGAGATCTTGGGGTGCTGGTGGACAATTGAATGAAGGTATCGACCCAGTGTGCGGCAGCAATTAAGAAGGCCAATTCCATGCTTGGGGTAATTAAAAAAGGGGTTGAGAATAAAACAGCCAATATTATCATGCCATTGTACAAATCGATGGTAAGGCCGCACCTGGAATATTGTGTCCAGTTCTGGTCGCCGCACCTCAAAAAGGACATAGTGGAGCTGGAAAAGGTGCAGAAGAGAGCGACAAAAATGATTACGGAGCTGGGGCACCTCCCTTATGAAGAAAGACTGCAACGTTTGGGGCTCTTCAGCCTAGAAAAATGGCGCCCGAGGGGGGACATGATTGAGTCATACAAAATAACGCACAGGAGGGATAGAGTCGGTAGAGGGATGTTCTTTTCCCTCTCAAAACACTAGAACCAGGGGGCATCTGCTAAAACTGTGGGTTGAGAGAGTGAAAACAGATAAAAGGAAGTACTTTTTTACCCAGCGGGTGGTTAGTCTGTGGAACTCTTTGCCACAGGAGGTGGTGATGGCATCTGGTCTAGATGCCTTTAAGAGGGGTTTGGACGGATTTCTGGAAGAGAAGTCCATCATGGGCTATAGGCCATGATGGATTGTGCAACCTCCTTACATTAGTAGTAGGCTACTTCAGAGTACCGGGTGCAAGGGAGTGGCAACAAGATGCAAGTGTCATGTGTCTCATGCCTCCCTGGGGCACCTGGTGGGCCGCTGTGAGATACAGGAAGCTAGACTAGATGGGCCTTTGGCCTGATCCAGCAGGGCTCTTCTTATGTTCTTATGATCCGCTATCCAGACATCCGAAATTCAGACTATGCCAAAATGCAGACATTTTTGTCCAATACTTTAAAAAAAAAAAAACTATAGTATGAAGGTGTAACTAGAAGGTTCTTGTGCTCATTCCCATGTACAGGGTATAAGTTCTGTGCTCCATGCTGTGTGCCATTGTTGAAAAATGTCAGAGGCCAGCAGATACCCAAACGGGTAACAGTGAAAAGAGTAAGAGGAAGCATTTCTCATTTTACTTATGCACTTATTCCAAAATCCAAACACCTTCCCGTCCCAAGCAGTTCAGGTAAGGGATGCTCAACCTATATTAATTTTTGTGTTAAATTAGCCTTAAAAGTGTAAAGCTGCTCTGGGGATGGGGAGACTTTTTTTGTTTTTGTTTTTTGAAACATCATCAGCCAATCAGTACCATACCCAACTTGCTTCAGATACAAACTTGCAGAATCATTTTTTCTCCCAGTGCTCAACTCTGTACACTGGTGGGAAGGGGAGGATAAAGCTGTTGCCCAGTAGTACAGCATATCTTTTGCATCCAGAACGTCCAGGTTCAGTCCATGGCATCTCACTAATCTAGATCTATTTATTTGAAACATTTATATCCTGACTTCCCCATGCCGAAGCAAATGCCCAAGGCAGCTTACAAAGCTATATAAAAAGTACATTGTAGCGAAACAAAGTGAAAACATCAAAAAACAAAACCACTAGGAATATTTATTTTAACACATTAAACCCAAACACGTACACAAAAATAAGGGGGCAATCCTAACCAACTTTCCAGCACTGACCTAGCTGTGCCAATGGGGCATGTGCTGCATCCTGTAGTCCACTTCAAGGGAAGGGAATGTTTGTTCTCTTACTCAGAGCTGCATTGCACTTACCCTGGTGCAGGAAAGTTGGTTAGAATTGTGCCTTGAAACAGGGCAGAAACCAACACATCTTGCATGCCAAGAAAGCCCATGCAACTGGGGAAGAGAACTGTTTGAATGGCTGCAGTTTTGCTTTCTGCTTTTAAGGCCGCAGTTCTCATTGCTAGAGAGCCATGCTGCTGTTCAGACATGCACTTTGGCAGGGACAATTGCTACTAGTGCAAGCAAAGTTGTATTGGTGCGGCTCTTCGCCCTTATTCTTGACCTTTCTTTGGCTCATGGGCTTTGCTATTTGAGTCAAGCCAATAGTAACTTGTTTGCATGTGAAGCATCATCAAGATTTGTATTTTACTAGATCTTAAGCCCAAATTGTTTCCCCACCAAAGCTCTTGGACCGAGATACGTGAACAAATAGATACAAGGCCCAAAACAGTAGAAAAGGCTTTCTGCCGGTATAGTTCTCAGGCCCAATAAAAAGACTTTCAGAAAATAGACAGTGGCAGTCGTCTTCTATATTCCCCTTCCCAAGATACCTCGCTCTACCTATGATTTAGTTGTCTTGCTGGCGTCTCTCCTAGCCTCTGGCGCTGGACGTGAGCCTCGGACCTTCAGCGTGCTCACTGGAAGTGAGAGAGAATCAGGGATGCAGACGTTGTTTCCCTTTCCATGCCCAGGACTTGCATGCCCAGTGTTGCTTATCTTTCAGGAACAATTCAGGAGATATTGCATGGGCAGATTTTGAAGAAGGAAGAGAATGGAGAGACGAGGGGTGCAGTCCCAGCTCACCCTTGGGCCGACATATGTGGTTTGGGTCAGCCCAGGGTTGTTGCAAATGTGCAGTTGCACCTACCCAGGAACGCTGCGGTAGCTGGCAGGTAAGCTGCCCTCGCACGGGCCAAGTTCAGCTAATGTGGGGGCGCAGGAGGGTGGGGGAATGCAAGCGGAAGGCAGGAGAGAGGCAGAATGTGCAGGGGAGAATGGCCCATGGGTGAGCTGGCCCTGGTAGGGGATGGAGTCCGGATGTGGCCATTAGGCCAGATCCTAACCCCCATCCCTGGGCTGGCTGTCTCTGATCTGAGCCACTCAGACCCACATCAGTTATTTCATTGGTGCAGATTCAAGCAGCCCCATAGGGGTGGCTGGGGCTTACCTCGGGTTAAGGGGATAAATGTTCCCTTGTGCCCAGTAGTGTCATTCAGTAACAAGGAGACGGAACGTGAGGCGGGACTTACCCCTTGATTGACAGGGAGCCCGCGACACGTCGCCGCCTGCCTTTCCGCCGCGGGGACTCCTTCCGGGTGGCGCGCCCCTCCACGGCTCTCCTAAGCACCCAGCGCGCCACCCAGGCAAGCGGGCACCCCCTCCGAAGCCAGGGGTGCCCACGTGACGCTCGGCAAGGCGGCAACATGTCAGAAATGGGCAACCAATCAAGCGGTAAGTCCCGCCTCGCGTTCCGTCTCCTTGTTACTGAATGACACTACTGCAAGTTGTGCCAAGAGGAGTTCCAGATGCATCCAAATCTGCGGTGAATGCAGTACAGGCCACTTAGGCCTGCTTGCTCCCACGCAGATTAGGATTTGGCTGTAAGGCCATTTTCACAAGTGGTGTGGCTTTTGCATTTTTAAAGTCTATAATGCAGGTGGGAAAATGGTCATCCGTTGTAAGTGGCATTTCTTTTAAATGTTGCTTTTCTGCTCTCTGTCACGTTGAGAGCCAAATGTTGTAGCAAAGGTAGGGAAGTTAACACTCTTCCTGTGCTGCATTTTGACACTTGGGTTTGTCTCCTCCCTGTCCAGGCGTTTCTCTCACTTTCCTTCCCCTTGGGAGGATTTCAAGCCTGTGTTTGCTTAAAGTATTTCCAGATTAAAGTGTTCTTAATATCACTTGTGAAAGTGTCCTAATGTTGATTTACAGCTATACTAGAAGAATGCTATCTAAGGGAGTAATGCATTGATTTGTGTGCAGAACAGTATTGAAAGGGGATTTGCCCAGAGAAAGATACCAATGTGTTTGGGGACACACTGCAGCTCAATGACAGAACACACGCATTGTGTGCCTACAGTCCAAAATTCAAGTCCCGACATCTCCAGCTAAAGTTGGAAAAAAAAAACCGTGCCTGAATTCCTGGAGAGTTGCTGACCATCATTTTAGACAATACTGAGCTAGATGATCTAATGAGCTGATTCCATATACAGCAACTTCCTATGCCTGCAAAACCTTTAGTGTTGATGGTCACCAAGTATCATGAGCTGGAACATTGCATGGTTTTCACATCTTTTATTTATACATGATTTGCATAACATTTGTATAAATGTAGTAGATGTACATGTCGTTTCTGGAAAGTCCTGAAGTGACAATTCACACAGTTCTTCGAATCATAGAGTTGGAAGGGACCTACAAGGTCATCTAGTCCAACCCCCTGCCTGTAGCAGGAAATCCTAGAGTATCTCCAGCAGGTCCCTGTCAAGCCTCTGCTTGACGGTCTCCAGTGAGGGAGGATCTACCACCTCCCTCAGTAATCTGTTCCACTGTCAAACTGCCCTTATCATCAAGAAATTCTTCCTGATGGCCAGCCAGAATCTCCTCCCTTGCCGTTTGTACCCATTGGACCTAGTTCTACTGTCATCTCATCACTTGAGATGATTATCAGTTATACTTTACTCAGATGTTCCAAGATCTGCCACCGCTGTTCTTTGTTCATGAATGTCCATTGCTCCCAACCTACTTTACTATTGCACCAAGTATACAGATTGTTGTTTCCCTTCCTAGAGTCAGCAACTAACAGTGCCTTTCCTCATCTGCCTCCTTGTCTAGGGGAAACCCAATTACAAAAGACTCCATCCAGAAGCTAGGTGCCCAAGGGGTGTCCTAGAAAGGCAACTTTGTCTTTAAAAGGGAAAAGGGGGGGGAAAGGATATTTTAGACCAGCTTAGGTCTTGAAATTTGAGGCAAACTTAAACAATTAGGGTAATTATATAATCAGAATAGCCCTGCTTAGTTGCAGTTCTTTGGATAGGATACAACTAGATACAACTTTATACTTGCTGAAACAGATTGCATTCTGGTTCAAACCAGCCAGCTCCTTGTCCTCTGTTCTGATGGCTTCAAGATTTTATCTTCTGATTGGCTTCATGGGGTCAGCCCTGTGACCCTCTCTTGGGCATGTTTAGATGGATGGTCTTCATCAACAGAAATGTGAGCAAAATCCAGGAGGCTGCTGGTTTTTCTGGCCTAGCTCACTGTCATCTAGCCTAGGGCCACGTTTCTGGCCAACATGCAGCTAAAATGCAGATGCTGCCACAGCTGACTTACTCAGGCCAGCACAATTTTAAAAGTGTGTGTGTGTGTGTGTGTGTGTGTGTCATTTAAATGCGCACACAGGTTCTCTGTTAAGATAAAGGGTCGCTATTCATCATACTGTGTGATTGCATTTGTATAAATTTGCAACAACAAATTGATATCCTCTAAAACTCATATAGCTAAATCACTAGAATTTCTTTAATTAGAACAGCTCTAGGCTGCATGCTCAGCTGTGAATTGCGCCAGTGTGAGCTCTGTGTCATTAGCTGTGTGCCTTGTGTATAGCATTTCATTTGCAAGAAAAAGTCCTGGCGTGTTGGTAACCCTTTTTCCACCAGCTGAGTCTTTCAGCCTGTTGGGAGTGACTAATATCCTTTTTAGTGCTATGAATCCCCAGATGTTCAGAATCATGAGTCACATCATGATTTTATAGCATTATAAATGTGGCTCTTTTTTCAGTTGCATACTTGCTTTCTTTTGTGTACTTGCATCCCCAAACTTGTTCTAATTTCAGGAACTGGCTAATGAGCGACTACAGATGTGCATCATGGTGGTAAAACAGCAGGAAACAACCCTGAGATGGATGTACAACCTGCCTTTCAATTAAATATCCCCAAGGCAGCTCTCAAAAAAAAAATAGCAATATACCATACAGAAACATACCAATACTACATATTTAAAACCACTCGTAAGAACCAATTAGTAGCTAGATTAGAGCAGCAAGACCGTAAAGGTGTTCAGGAGCCAGGCATCTAAAAACCAATAAAGGAATGAATGAATTGAAATTCCATAGGGAGGGCATTCCCAGCTTCAGCTCCCACAAGTTGGCCCTGTCCCATCATACATCATATGCTGGGAACTTGTGAAGGACAATGCAGGATTAGTTGACCGGTTTCTTTTGGTAGATGCATGTCACAAACTCACCATGGATCTATTTGTATGTTGAAAAGTTATGCTGCTATCTGTTCACACAAGAACATTCATCCAGCATTTGTGCTTTTGCTTGTCCCTCCTACCTCCAGCCCTGTCGTCATCTTAAAAAACAAACCCACCCCCTCTTGCAGTATATCATTGTGTATGGAAGGAATGCTGTCTTCACACAAAGGTACTCCAAAAACCAACATGCCTGGGCACAAAGAAGCAAAGTGGGATTGTTTTAGTATACTAGTCCCCAAGTATTGTGACCTGCCCAAGAGATATGAAAAAAGGAAGGTAAGACATGAGAAGAAAGAGGGTGGGGAAAGAGAACAGAGGAGGAGTTCTGGCATATGTTGCACCACAGCAGCACTGACCATTGTACTAGCTTAAGAAACAGAACTGAAACCTTGCTTGTAGCAGTTTAGTCTCAGCCCCAGACTAAACATGGCAATCCACAGGCAGCAATACAGAGCTGATTGTGTATCACCTTGATTGCTGATGATCTACATGGAAGTATATTTTAACTGAGCCACTGGACTGGTCATGTTATTGGGTTTTTATGACTTGCTAGCAAACTTGCACAATATGCCAAGTACTGTAGGTATTATTGCTGTAAGTGGCATGTGGTAGTGCTAGATCAGGAGCCCTGCTAGATCAAGAGCCCTGCTAGATCAGGCCAAAGGTCCATCTAGTCCAGCTTCCTGGATTTCAGAGTGGCCCACCTGATGCCTCAGGAAGCACACAAGACAACAAGATGCTTGCATCCTGTTGCCACTCCCTTGCGCCTGGCATTCTGAAGTTGCCTACTTCTAACATAAGCAGGTTGTACCACCCAACATGGCCTGTAGTTCACAATGGACTTTTCCTCCAGAAACCTGTCCAATCCACTTTTAAATCTACTATACGCCAGATACCATCACCATCTGCTGTGGCAAGGAGTTCCACAGATTACCTGCTGGGTAAAAAAGTGGTTCCTTTGTTCTAATTCTCCCAACACTCAATTTTAGTGGATGTCCCCTGGTTCTGGTGTTGAGTAAGAAAAGAACATCCCTCTATATCCATCGCACACATAATTTTGTATGTCTAAATCATGTCCCCCCTCAGGCACCTTTGTTCTAGACTGAAGAGCCCCAAACGCTGCAGTCTTTCTTCATAAGGGAGGTGCCCCAGCCCAGTAACCATTTTTGTTGCTCTCTCCTGCACCTTTTCCAGTTCCACTATGTCCTTTTTGAGATGTGGCAACCAGAACTGTACACAATACTCCAGATGTGGCCTTACAATCGCCTTGTACAATGGCATAATAATCTCAACTCCTTTTTTAATTACCACAAGCATGGAATTGGCCTTCTTCACCACTGCTGTACTCTGGGTCAACACCTTCATCAAGTTGTCCATCAGCACCACACGATCTGAGCTGTCACAGGTAGCTCAGAACCCATTAGCCTAATATGTGAAGTTTTGAAATTTTTTTCTGCCCCAATCAATGTGCATCATTTTACACTTGTCTATGTTGAAACTCATCTGCCATTTTGCTGCCCATTCCCTCAGTCTGGAGAGATCCCTCTGGAGCTCTTCACAATCCCTTCTGGTTTTCACCACCTGGAAAAGTTCAGTTTCATCCGCAAACCTGGCCACCTCACCGTTTATCCCTGTCTCCATATCATTTATGAACAAGTTGAAAAGCACTGGCCCCAAGATAGGCATTTGCAGAAATTAACACCCCTGCAATGATTTTGCATAGATCCATAGTCATTTTTCCCAGGATGTGTAATATGATTACAGCTTTGCTAGTTCAACATAAACTTGCACCTGATATTTTTTTGATGATACCCAAATAAAACAATCAAGACACACATCCTTTCTTTAAATGGTTTACAGCACAATTGTGTACCTGCTGAGCACAGCCACTCTGAACATGCCACACTAGCTTCCACTCTGTAGCATTGGTTTGAGGGGGGCAGAGGGCACATCCTCTCAAGATTCTTCAGGTGAAGAATGGTTTTGTACACTCAGATGTTATCTGCAGTCATGCCGGTACCATTAACCAGTGACCTTTTCTTTCAATAGCCATCCAGTGTTACCTTATGGGTGCTGCTATATCATACCTTCCGATGCCACTCAGGCAATGTTGGAAGTCACATGACCCCAACTTTTTCCCACACTGGCATAGGAGTGGGAAATTAATTTCCCACACATTAACGACTTGGAGGGGGTCCATGGCTTGGAGCTAAAGCTTGGCATGCAAAAGCTCCCTGCCTTCTCTTGTGGAAAATCTCTCTGGTAGCAGTTCCAGGCCACGGTCCGAAGGCATATTGTCCAGCCACCTTGTTAAAGCTAAGTAGGTCTGATGGGCAGCCACAGACCTAGCCAAGGCTTCGCTCTGGGGCAAGATCTGAGGAGCACTGCCCCTTGCACCAGCTCCCCACCCCCCTGCGCCACACACCCTACCCCATGCCAGACTCCATTTTGGAGCCATTCTAATGGGAGGGAAAGTGGGCCAAACTCCACCACTGCAGCTCACCTCTGCAAGAGGCAGTCAACCTCCTCACCACCACCCCGCTCGGGGCATTTGCCCCACCCCAACAATAACGGTAGACCTGCCTCTGCTGGCGGGGAGGGGGACCACCCCCGGAGATTTGCCACTGTTCAAAGTAGGCAATACTGGGCTAGGTGGACCAATGGAGCTTAATTCCATAAGGCAATTTCATATGTCTGTGTGACATGTGCTATTACTGGAGCAGCACAGCAAGACAACATGCTCTGGTGGTTCTCGTAGCATCAAGGTAGTGGCAGAGTTGCATAATTACACCTGTGCCAGCCAAGAACATCTCCGTTAAACACTGAACATAAAGCAACACAAACAGCTGGTTGCATTTGAGTCTTAAAAAAAATCTTCCTTGAACTGGAGGTTTAGCAAGGAAAGGGTGGGCAAAATGGATTTTTGTGTCACAATTTAACAAGCCTGTCTTGTACTCTCTTGCTTTCTTATTTCTGGTTTGCAGTGCTCTGCTCTATCCCACTCTTAGTATGTGAGTCACGCTAGCTGACATTCAGCAAGCTGGATTCAGAGCTGATGTGTCAGCAAAATACAGCTACAAAATACAGCTTTGAGTTGCAGTGCTCAGGCCCTTTTAAGTAATAGGCTTGAGAATCACAGCATTGCACAGTTCTGCATAAATCCTTTTTGTTGCAAAGAATGAACAACACATCACTCATGTATTGTTAATCCACACCTCACAAGAAATGTGCATTCACTGGAAAGGGTTTTGTAATGATGGTACTTTGGAAAGCAGAGGCCCAGCATCCAAGACATTTCATGCTATTGAAGAGCTGGTGTGGTGGCTACAAGACTGAGCTGTGACTCAGGACTCCTCCAGTTCGAATCTCACATCTGCCATGAATTCACAAGGTGCTCTTTGGTAAGGCTCACCCTCTGTCAGTCTCAGCTACAATTAGGGAACTCATAAGAGCCCTGCTAGATCAGGCCAAGACCCATCTAATCCAGTTTCCTGTATCTCACAATAACACCAGATCCCTCAGGGAGCACACCAGACAAGATACTTGCATCTCATTGCCAGTCCCCTGCATCTGGCATTCTGAGTTAGCCTGCTTCTAAAATAAGGTTGCACCACCCGTTATGGCCTGTAGCCTGCAATTGACTTGCCCCAGCAACAGCACGTTCATGGCGATTGCGCTGCAGCCCCTCCCCTCCCGCGCAGGCACTCATAACAGCCCAGCCATTTGGGAACCGCTGCATAAGGTAAACAACACTTTGTTTATGTCTCAACACTTTGAACATCTGAAAACATTGTGTAATGTCAATTTTTGTGTTTACATTCCTCTAGCAAATAAATAAGGAGCTACCTCTTGTTTTCACAGCATTTAAGTGGCTTAGTACCTCTGACGCTAGTCCTCCTTATGGAAGCGAGTGTGAGTGATTATGTCAGTGGTTGCATGCATCCAAGACAAGATCTCTCGTCAACTCTCTTGCTGCTACCAGCTAATTGAATGATGACCTGTTAAGAACAGAAAATTCTGGGGCAAGCTCCTATTTTTAGATGAGAGGAATACCTGGACATAGTGATAACAGTTCATCTGTCTCAGTTCAGAAAACATGGTCACTTTTGCAACCAGGTGCCCCCCACCCTGCATCATTGCAGTGGGCCTCTGGATAAATTATAGTTTGTGGAGAGAAGAAAGGCAGTAGTAGTGGGATTCAAGTCTTTCATGTGTCTTTTTCCCCTGTTAGTACTAGAGGGAGGAACAGAGCCCACAGCAGGATGAAGAAAAGTGGCCACAGAGGAGAATCTTTACTGCTGCCACTAATAGGCCCAATCCTGGCCCCAGCTTCCAAGGTAAACTACCAGTAGAAGCTGAAGGAGGCCACTCATGCAGAAGCCCCCCCCCCCACCTAGAGCTGGCCTCCTTTGCAAGTGAGAGGCTATCCCAGCAAATCATTACAGTGTATAAAGCCATATCCCCCAGTTCCAAGAGAGCAGTTTGCATATAGGGTCACATTTCCCTTTGTGGCTCTGCTAGGCCAAGGTCACATTTACTACTATGGAGTAACATGCTCAGAAAGAAAACTCAACTAAAAGACAATTCCCACATTCAGCCACCTGGCTTTTTCCAATTTAAGGAAATGCAAATTAATACTGCAAGAGATTTCCAGGGGCTGGCAGAATGTGTGCAACATGTCTGGACAGCTGTCAGTCAGCAGTAGTTATGACAAGAAATGCGGCTCTCCAAGAGATCTTTAACAAAAGGGTTGAAAACAGAACTGCTCATCTTATAATGCCTTTACAGTTTACTATACACACATCTCTTGTGCAGCCACATTTGGAACACCATGTACAGTTCTAGTCATATCTTAAGAATATTGTGGAGCTGGAAAAGGGTACACAAGAGGGTACACAAAGTTATGAAAAGGCTGGAAGGCAAGCTATGAAATTTTGACATTTTCAGCAGTACTTGCAGAAATGCTTGTTCATTCATTTTGACAGCTGCCCTTGCCCTCAGTGACATCACCACATAACTCTATTTGCTATTTCCTTTTTACTGACATTAGCTGACATCACCACCTTGGATGCTATCATTACACCATCTTCAACTCATTATGCGGCCCCTGGTTGGGTGGAGTAACTCACTAATTCAGGATGGAGCCACAGTACAGCAGAAAGAGGGAGAATTGGCATTCAAGCAAGGCAACCAGGAACCAAGGCTGCTGAGCAGGGGTTTGAGATAGTGAATATAGGGGGCCCAACATTTTATTTTGCCAAAAATCACTCATTTCAACACAAAAGTCTAACAGTATGAATTGAGGCACTGCCCTTGCAACAACAGACTTGCCTTGCTATCTCAGGCCAGAGTCCATCTCTAGACTAGTAGAAAACAGACTGCAATAACAGAAGGGAAATAACTGTTTTCTGCACAATATACCAAGCATAAAAATGCTATTTGCACTCCGAAATGAAGGGCGGCTTTGGGAACAAAGGCAGACCAAGTTCTCCCTTCTCTCCACAGATCAGCATTAATAGGCAATAAACTGTAGAACTGAATGAGAACGAAGACAAATATCTGGGGTCAGGAAGTAGAAAGCTGGAAAGGTTGTGCAAGAAAATTGCAATTTCAATCCTTTTCCCCAAAGGGAATAAATTACTTAGATGTGTTTCTCGCTTTGGCAACTGCATTTTCCTCTGGTCATTAATTAGGACTTCGCCTCAGCTCTTCATAATGTGTTTACTTTCTATTTCTTTGTTGCAGGAGGCAGCAGGTGCAGGCAATAAGAAAAAAAAAACACACACACACACACAGGTGAATAATAAAAATGTTTCATGGAGAGTAAAATTCTACTTACTGTAAAATTTTCTTTCCCTGTTTTGGCAGAACACTCTTAGACCTCATGAGGTGCACAATCCAGTGCAACATGAGAGGCTCCCAGATAGAAATAGCTTCAACTTCAAACACATCAGTTGACATTGGTAGACATAATGTCTGGGCATTGAAAGACCCCCATTTGAAGGCTTAAGATTGGACCTGGAAAGGTTTCTTATCTGGAAGTTGTAAGGTCTATACAGTACACTGCCTTGGAACAGAGTCTTACTTGGCTTACATTCTTCCTTCTTGGCTTTGGATAAAGCTTTTTATTCTCCTTGTTCTCTTGCATGAGCTTCTGTCAGCTCAGCCTTGAAGTTGAGGGCAACATCCACGGTTTCCATCTTCAGCACACTGTAAAGTGCATGTCCTGATCTTCAACTGCATGGCCAGTCTTAAGATAATGTTGGCCGCTGTGGGCAATAATTTAGGTAGACCATCAGTGAAAAGCTTAATCTCTGAGATGGCCAGAGATAACTTCCATTCATAAGAACTGCTCAAGAGAAACTGATGGTGAAGTTTTTCTGAGCTAAAAACAAGCTGAGCCATTGCAAAGTCTTTTCTGAGTGCTGCTTCTACAGATGGAGAAGGCTTCCCCAACTACAAGAGGTGGGTAAAGAGGACTGAGGATGATCAGCAGTTTCATCATTAGAATGATGAAGTCCATCACCTGATGGAACTATTACAGGGACCATGATCTCCAGAGGTAGTGATCAAGATTTGAAGCTAGGGAGATTTTCTTCTAGGTGGGTCCAGCCATCCACCTGAACTATCTTGTCAATATTTGTGGTCTGTGACAGGAAGATGTTGCAATGTTCCCATCTCAAGCATTTGGCTGTTGGCTACAGCAAAGATGGCAGGAGTGAGGAAGCAGTTGAGCACATGCCCCACAGCCAAATATCCAAGACAAAACAGGAGGTGCATTGTTCAATATTAGTGTATGCTCTGCATTAAGTATGTCTCAGTCCCTGGAATCTCTGGGAAGGGTTGGTCAACCCCCTGGCTGAAATCCCAAAGAGCCACTGTCAATCAGTGTGGAAAATGCTACGTTAGGGAGTCCACTAGTCAAACAGTATGTGTGAGCTACTATGTTCCTAAGTTCCTCTTATCTCAGGTAATTCATTATGGAATGTTTGTTCTAAAACAGAAAAAGGCAAGAGTAAGACGGCAGCCAGCAAGAAGAGGAACAAAATTATATTCCACATGTATATCAAAAAACCTCATAGCACTATGCATCATGTTTTGTCTGCACACTTCCCATGTGTGCTGTGCCTATCATTACAGGTTGGTTATTCTATTGCTCAGACAGACTGGCTGAATCACAATTGCCATAACTGGCCAGCAGAGGTCAATGTCTTTCCACAGAAATGCAGCTATCCTTGTGTCTGGGATACAACTTATCCCATGAAATGGTTGCTGCCTCCATACTCCAAGAGTGATTCATACAATACTGCTTGGCAAACCAGATTTCACTTAAGGAAAACCTGTCATATATATTGTCATACATACACTAGGTCAGGGGGATCTCCAAACTACAGCCCGGGGGCCACATATGACCACAAGATTTTATCCAACCTCCAGCAACTTGGTTGTTTTGTCAGAGCATTTGTTAATGTTTAATATTTTTACACATTACATATATTTTAAGCATGACATTGTTTCTTTGTAATTGTCACATTTCCTGAATCACATGTTGATTACAAAAATTACTTAAATTTCATTCATTCATAAATAAAACTGGTATTTTTTGCCCCACAAAAATATGTAGAATATACAATATGACCATCATAATAAAAGGTTTGGAGACCACTACAAGGTAAGAATGGTAAGAATAAGCCTACGCCGTATTCCTGAGTAAAATTTAAAAATCACCCTTTTCGAACACCTCTACTAATAGGTATTCAATATCAATTTGCTACCAAATTGTAAGGAAACAAGGCCACTTCAAAACAAATCCGTGTTTTCTAAATACTACGTGAACTGCCTTGGTATACAAGTACATTAATGTACTACTTATTAAAAATGCCAAAGAACAGCCTGTTGCACACTGTGGTCCCCAAGAACCACAATTTTAAGGAGGCAAAGAGCCAAATACTAGGAGTGGCAGGTAAGCAGCCTCCTTGCACCATTAACAGAAGTAAGCATTCGGGTTGGGGAGATGCAATATTTAATTGATAAACTTGCATTTATTGTGTAAGGTTTGTCTCTTTTCTAAATCAAGTGGTCAGCTGCTTCAGGTATTGTACAACCTTATTCAATCATTCTGATCATTTCCTTGTATGGGCCATTCGCTGAAAACATCTTCAGTGTACCCAATGTACTGAATACTTCCATTTTCTTACATTTGTACCTAGAATATGCAAAGCATAGGCACAAACAAGCCAAAGATAAGCACCTGCATGTCCTATTTATTTTAGGGGTGAGAGTTCTTTCCCATTAGAATAATTGGAACTTTAAAGTGCTTTACTATGGCTGGATCAATTTTATAGCTTGCACATTTAGGTGGGTAAAAATTCCCCCAAACAAAACCAATTAGAATTATTCCCTATCAGAAGGAAACCAATTAAAACAGCAATTAACAAGAACATAGCTCAATTTCATTAGGCAGAAAAAAAAATAAAAATAAAAATCTGAGAACAAAGGTAAAAGTTCAAAAGTGAGCTTTATTCATAACTATTACTTTTACATAACCCAAGGCTATATACAAACAAGATAAAAATTAATCTAAAAACACATCTAAGTGAAAGACAAAAGTTTATATTTTTATTGATCAAATAGTAAAAGGAGAAGACAAATACTTCAAGTTTAGTAGAACAAAAATTGGCCACTATTTTTTTAACTATGAAATCTTTTTGTTACAAACTAGTAATTTTACTAGTTAAAATTAATTCAGTATAGAAATATTATATGATTCAATCAGTTTTGCTCCTAAAATATAGCAGATTTTTACAGTGGAAATAACTAGTGTGAACATCTGAATATACATAAAAAGAAAACCCTCTGAGGAAATTATGACAGCATCAGAGAAAACACTGCAGCATGCCCTGCGGCACTGTGGCTGTCCAACAAGAGTAACATGTTGAACTATATCTAGTAAAATCTAGACCCTTATGACCAACACTATTATTCATGTGCTGCACAATGGAGGACTACTGCCATCATGCAATGAACATGTAAGTGCTAATCTTATTACTTTCTCAAACTACTACAATGCTGAACTACAGGAAGTAAAAGGGATCACTTGGAAGACCAATATCACACATCCATTTCCAGGTACAGTACATGGTTACAGAATGGAGATCAAATTAATTTGATTCACCAGTGACTACTTCTGCTTTCTGTCATTCAATACTGTGGAAGTCTGAGAAAGTAGCAGGATGGGAAACCATCCTGCATTGTATTTTGGACAATTCTATATCGTTTTTTTGTATAGTACATGTATATTCTACATGCAAGGCCAAGAGCAGAATTTTCACCATTTTAAGGCAAATCATCAGTTCTAAGAAGTAAAGGTATTGAGTGACTTCAGCATCTTCAGGTGGAGTTGAAGATTGTGCTTTGTTTACATAGGTGCTACTCACTATAACAAGCTTAAGACTGAATGGAATCTACTAAAGAAAAGCAGTCTATGCCATCATGTTGCCATTACACAATGCAGTAGCTTTTATGATGTTAATTGTTTATAAGATAATTTGTAAATTTAATGTATAAAAAACTAACTAAACTATAGATTTATACGTTTTAGACCCAAGTACTGCCTTATGGAGGATTCTTTTGTAGCATTTAAGCTTGCCGACCTTGAAACAAGTCAGGCACTATAGTGTAAGAGCAGGGCCAAGCTAAGCACCACAGTCATTGACCCCAGTGAACTATGAACTGCTTACATTGCAAAGAAAATTCATTTCTTCCTCCAGTTTGCTCCATAGGCAGTGCTGGAGTGGAAAGAGAAGGAGACGACAAAGAAATGATCTGGATACAGATCAGCATGAGTAGCTGCTCTTACTGGCTAGCATGTTGTTTTGCACAGCATGGAAGTGTAGAGGTACAATTTTCACTTGTCTGAGCACTGCAGTTAAATAGAGGAAAGTTCCTTCTTCAGGCTCATACTGTCTCTTTTCTTTAATCAGACAACAGCGTCAGCTCCATCTGCCGCCCACATTTGAGCAGGTGCTTTTCTCAGCAGGCAGGCACCACTGTAATCAGTTATCTGAGCAAGTTGTTACTGGGGGTACAGCCATGTTAGTCTGTTACAGAACACACAATCAATCAATCAATCCTCTGTAAGCTTAAGGACATAATTATAAAAAGTTGTAGACTAAAACCACTTCAGATATATGAAAGTGCATAGAAGGAAAGGGTGTTTTGACTTTGCAACACAAAATCAGAATGAGAACAGCACAGGAATTTTTACACCTGTTATTTTTTAATGGACTCTCATAACATTCTTCAGTGATTGACTCTGGACGAATAAATGTGTATTTCATGCACATATGTATAAAGAAAGCTCCACTAGATTTTTCTAATCCATTCCAAATGTTCTCTCAGTGTTTTAGGTGTGTGCTTATAAAGGTAATGACAAGAAGCATCTGGACAAGGGCAACAAAGAAAAACAACTGAAGAAAGGATTAAGTACACACCACCCTTCATTATTCAAATTGTAGCCTCATGAAAAGAAAAAGCCTGTTCAAGCTTTGTTACACACAATTACGTGTAGCTTGTACTTTGCCTTAGAGGACATTATTCATTACATTTTTAGACCAAGGACCTGTATTTATTTTAGGGTCTCCCTGACTGCTTCATTACAAACTTTGCAAGTTTAGCCACAAACATTGCTGCCCTAGAACGAAACTACCCAACTTTTCTCTGTCTACTTAAAGGGCTTTTATCTTTTAGACTTTTGTTAGTAGCATTAGTATCCCACTCATCCCCTCCAAAAAGCCAAGGCAGGGAGTGTGATGGGGCATTCAGCCCCTCCCCACTGCTATCTCTCAGCTGAGAATTCCTATTTACCCAGGATCACGTACTAAATTTCACAGCTAAAAGAATTACAGTATATTCTAGTTCCCACCACGCTGCCATAATATGATATGGTAAGGCTGTCAGAATTTATCTTAACCCTTTTTCATCAATGTACCTGATGCCTAAAAAATGTAAATACATTTTAATGAGCTCTAATTCATACCTACTTCATAGTCAAAATCCCAAAATACTCAAACCCTCTAAGGCAGAAATTTTCAACCTTTTTCATCACTTTTCATCACTTTTTGAACAACTGACAAGGCACACCACAATGGCCCTACAAATAAATGACCCTCCCCACAACTCCCACAGCAAACCTGCAGACCATTTGCAGCACAACGATGTGCTGAAATACACTGGTTGAAAATTGCTGGTCTAAGGAAAGCCAATGAAGAACTAGTTGGAACCATCCCAACACACAAATTTGTGTATATCTGCATAGTCCTTAGGGCATGATCCTACCAACTTTCCAGCACTGACATAGCTGTGCCAATGGGGCATGTTCTGCACTATGCAGTGGAATAGCAGTCACTGAGGCCTCCTCAAAGTAAGGGAAAGTTTGTTCCCTTACTTCAGAGCTGCATTGCCCTTACCCCGGTGATGGAAAACGGATTAGGATTGTGCCCTTAGTGGTACCAGCGGTGTACATGTTACAGGCATTGTGCGAAAGTCAGGTGTTCTATAGAATGCCTCGCCAAGTATGAAAGAGGCTTATTCTATAGAATACCTAGGTAAAGTACGTAAGGTCAGAATAAGCTTATTCCATACTTTGCCAAAAAGTAGGGTAGGCATTCTATAGAATCCCTAGGCATTCTATACAATCTCTAGGTAAAGTATGTAAGGTTGCTGACTTTCACATAATCCCTGTAACAATGGCAATGGAGAACATATCAAGCACTTGGTCTAATTAACTGGGTCAAAGTAATTGCTTTGTGTACACCACATGCAGTATGTGTGAATTAGAGCATAATAAATTTATGTCAGCATGTGTACATTTTCTTGAGATTCCCTGGACATGTATTTATTGCAATATATGCACATGCAACACAGATTCCACCCACAACTGGTTTGAGAAACTTGTTTCACCTCAATTTTGCTTCAGCTTTTTTTCTTGCTATCTACTCTAAAGTAGGTTCAGAGGCCAGATTTTCCTCATAGGTCAGAATCAGGACTGAGTTAGGAAGGAGTTTCTTCCAGAACACATCAGCTATTGCTGTGCTGTGCTTCATTCATTCTGTCCAAGCTCTGCATTGGTAGAATAGGTCCCCAAATGTGTAATCTTGCTGTAAAACGTAGGGCCCAAACCTATGGGCCCTACCGCCAGCTCTTGGTATTTTAAATATGCCATAAAACATGTTTATGACACATAGACAGTAAGTACTGCCCAGGCTGGGGCAGCACCAGTCAGCACTGAGCCTCAGCATGCGCAGTATGGCCAGCTGGCACACCAGGCTATCAAGCTGAGAGGCCGGGGGGGGGGGAGAATTGGGCCAAGTCAAGGGGTGGGGCTAGGGTGGCTTTCACTGCCAGATTCTCAACCCCTGCATCAGGCTGAGCAACCCAACATGGAGTTACTTGAATCTCCACCAGCAAAATAGCCAGCTGAGACTTGAGGAACCTCATTGCAGAGCCCACGACTTTCCTTGGGGGAAGGGAACTTATATCTCCTTCCCCTGAGAAGACCCATGTGACTGCCATAATTCCTTAGGATGCAGTGGTAGCCATTGTGGCACTGCTGCTCCTATGGGAACCGGGCAACTTAGAATTGGGCTGTTAGTGTTTTGCACCCATTTAGCTAAGCCGCTGGCACAACACTTTCACGTTTGGAATTCCAATTGAAAACAGGTTCTTTCTTTTCTCCCCCCCCCCTTTACATTTTTTGGAGTTGTGAGTTTCATGCCTGATAATTTTGAGAAATATCAAATTGGTTTAAGTTATCAGATCATTCAGAAATCTTGTTTCCTTCTACTTATATTTCAAAAAATGTGGCAATACATAATCAATAAGTAAGGGAAAGGCAGAATTTGCTCAGCAACACATTCTTACTTTACACATTCTAAGACTGAGCCCTGGGGCTCAAACCAGATTCTGGAGCCAAGCATTAGCCTGGCTTAACACAAGTTTTTTTGCCCCTTCCATTAGCTTTTGACCAGTACAAGGTTCATAATCCCTAATCATGAAAATTGAGTGCTTCAGATCTTTATAACCAGAATAATAAAAAGGTCCCTGTTCTGTGCCAGTGATCAAGTGCCCCTTATTTAGGGAAGGCAGTTACATTTCACATGTTAAACTAAATTTCATGAATTTTAGAAATTTCATTAGAATTTATGTGATAGATTTTTAGGATGTAGATGAAGGGAAGAAGAGTAAAAAATACTCCCTTGGGAAGGTTTAGAGCCAGCCCTGGCACTGAGACAAGTTTTTCTTTGCTTTGCCTTTAGATAAATTTGACTGTTGAAGTAGTCAATAATACAGTATTGATCATTTTAACACCATTGAGATAGCTTAGGTAACAGTCATCTTTGAAAAAAAAAAATTAAAATACCTTCCATTTGGTAGAGCCAAGGAATTAGTTTAAAGAACACGTAGACAGACACTGCTTCTTCAAAAATAAACTGCTTCATCATATCAGATGCGAGCTATACCATTTTTCTTTCAGGGTGCAAATTTAGAAGTGAGCAGAGCAGATGAGATTAAGAAGAGGTGGCAAGAATACACAGAGGAACTCTATAAGGCCGATCTAAATGTTCCTGATAACCACAATGGTGCGGTCACTGAGCTCGAACCTGACATCCTGGAGTGTGAAGTCAAGTGGGCTTTAGAAAGTATCACTAACAACAAAGCTAGTGGAGGTGACAGCATTCCAGCTGAGTTACTCAAAAAAGATGATGCTGTCAAAGTGCTGCATTCCATACGCCAGCAAATTTGGAAAACTCAACAGTGGCCACAAGACTGGAAAAGATCAGTTTACATTCCAGTCCCAAAGAAGGGCAATGCCAAAGAGTGCTCGAACTACTGCACCATTGCACTCATTTCACATGCTAGCAAGGTGATGCTCAAAATCCTACAAGCTAGGCTTCAGCAGTATGTGAATCGAGAACTACCAGATGTACAAGCTGGTTTCCGAAGAGGCAGAGGAACTAGAGATCAAATTGCCAACATTCGCTGGATCATGGAGAAAGTAAGAGTTCCAGAAAAACATCTACCTCTGCTTCATTGACTATGCTAAAGCCTTTGATTGTGTGGATCACAACAAACTGTGGCAAGTTCTTGAAGAGATGGGAGTACCAGACCACCTTATCTGCCTTCTGAGGAACCTGTATGCGGGTCAGGAAGCAACAGTTAGAACTGGACATGGAACAACTGATTGGTTTAAAATTGGGAAAGGAGTACAACAAGGCTGTATACTGTTACCCTGCTTATTTAACTTATATGCAGAATACATCATGAGGAAGGTAGGGCTGGATGATTCACAAGCTGGAATCAAGATCGCTGGGAGAAATATCAACAACCTCAGATATGCAGACGATACCACTCTAATGGCAGAAAGTGAGGAAAACCTAAATAACCTTCTGATGAGGGTGAAAGAGGAATGTGCCAAAATTGGCTTGAAGCTCAACATTAAAAAAACTAAGATCATGGCAACCACTCCCATCACTTCCTGGCAAACAGAAGGGGAAGAAATGGAAGCAGTGACAGAGTTTATTTTCCTGGGCTCCAAGATCACCGCAGATGGTGACTGCAGCCATGAAATTAAAAGACGTTTACTTCTTGGGAGAAAAGCTATGGCAAACCTAGACAACTTAATCAAAAGCCGAGACATCACCCTGCCAACAAAGGTTCGCATAGTCAAAGCGATGGTTTTCCCAGTAGCAATGTATGGCTGTGAGAGCTGGACCATAAGAAAGGCAGAGCGCCGAAGAATAGATGCTTTCGAATTATGGTGTTGGAGAAGACTCTTGAGAGTCCCGTGGACTGCAAGGAGATCCAATTGGTCAATCCTCCAGGAAGTCAAGCCTGATTGCTCCCTGGAAGGACAAATCCTGAAGCTGAAGCTCAAGTACTTTGGCCACCTCATGAGAAGAGAGGACTCTTTAGAAAAGACCCTCATGCTGGGAAAGATTGAAGGCAAAAGGAGAAGCGGGCGGCAGAGGATGAGATGGTTAGATAGTGTCACCGAAGCAATGAACACGAAATTGGGCGAACTCAGGAAGCTAGTGGAGGACAGTGAGCCCTGGCGTGCTGTGGTCCATGGGGTCGCGAAGAGTCGGACATGACTTAGCGACTGAACAACAACAACAACAGCAACATGTGCAGAAATCTAATACGTTTTTGTAGCAACAGATTTCAACAACTTGCGTCCACACTTCCAACCCTATGAAATGTTAGTATAGTATCCTAAATCATAGTCCCTAAATATAAGTTGCAATACATTAGATTATAAATTACATTACATAATTAAAAGATGACACAGAAAGCTTTTCTTAAAGTGAAATATGATAAAAGCTAAATAAAAAATGTAGGTAACAGCCACTTTTTAAAAAAGGGCACACAGGTACACACACAACTGTACCCTTAAGCTGCTAAAGGCATTACATTCTACGCTGAATATACGCAGCTATACAGAGATGAGAATTACTTATGTCCAAACGCATAATTACTTAAAATTAATTTAATTAAATTAGTAAATTAATTACTTGAGTCCAAATACGTGAGTTTAATATTTCGAAGATGTATTCAGGTGCTAGCATCAGAAAGCAACTATTCCAAACCACAAAACATGTGGAATGAGCAAACTACACAAATGCTCTTCCCTTCAAATGCAACTATTCTAAGAAATGTAAGAGTTCTGTTTTAGTACCTTTTCAACCAGACTTCAATAAACTTGATGTAAGTGAATTGATTTTTTTAAAAATTACAAAACATAGGAAAATTTGGACACAAAGTAACCTGAACAATATACTATCTGTATTTCTACTATGGCTCCAAGACTCCAAATATAATAAACGTAGTTACTGTGGCATTCACTCGCAACATACATACAGGACAGGACTTTAAAAATAAGGAAGGGAGACATTTGAACTGCTGTCAGTTTTATATATTTTAGTGAAGATGGACCAAAAATGCAAACTTAGTGACATTTTACAGCTTGAAGATACTGTGTTGCCTTTTAGAATAATTAACCTCCAGTACCTAAACTGTGCCAGTATCAATTTATCAAAGAAGACTGGAAATTGTAAGCAAATGTTGCAGATGTTCATGGTCAAGAAAAAAACTGTTGCCTTCACTTGGGGCAGAACATTATTCGCTACATTTAGCACCACTTGTATGTTATGCTTAAATACTGAACAAATAGATTTTTGGATCAGCATAAACAAAACTATGACTAAACTGCAACACTCTGTATGTCATCAATCTAGGTTACTTGTTCCGACATATATCATGGCTTACATGACATGGATAATTTCCCAGCAAAACTCATAGAATGCTTTGGTACTGCGTTCTTCGGTCTCAGTCTGACCAGTCATTTTCATCACATTCCGATTCATCATCTGAATCACTATATTCCACAGCAATGCGCCTAGAAAGAATTGTGGCCACATCGTTTCCAACTGGCTCACGCTTAGCTTCCTGTTCCCTCTGCTCCTGTACTTTTTTCAGCTGGATTCCTGTTGAAGGCAAGCAACAAGTAGCATTGTCATAATTAATGGGCACACATTTTCTTTAATAGAAAACTTTCGAGTACATAGAACTTTAAAAATCTTACAGCTTGTTTTTACACAATTACTCTGTCATGGCTTATTCACAGGTTGTACTGTACTTTTCAAAAGTACTGAACCCTTCAGAGAAAACATTTGAGGAAAGTATCCACGTTATTCCCACCTATCATGTGGTGAAGAGCTATAAAATTTTCTTTCAACTGCCAATTCATCCCCTATACACTCAGTATATTCTATATACCATATACTGGCCCTAAAGTTATTTTCCTAAACAATGCTATTTGGGAACACTGATGTACAGCCTGTTATCTTCTGCCAAACATAGCAAAGATAAGCTTCATCTACAATATGTGCTGAAACCTGAAGATCCATGTTCACATCCCTGCTCAGCCATGAAGCTTGCTGAGTTACCTTGGGCCAGATACTCACTCTCAGCCTTGCCTACCTCATAGGGCTGTTGTGAGGACAGGAGGAGCCAGGTACACGCCCTGAGCTTCTTGGAGGAATGGTGGAATACAAGAGTGAAAACTAATTATTTCTACTAAAGAAAGTGTTTTCGGCATCTTCAAGACTTCTATAGCCAGCACTACCCCAGGGGGGTATGTGGGTGTGTGCATAAGAGGGTGCAGCAGAAAGGGGACTTTGCATCTAAGACATTTTCCCTCCCACCCTCTTTCTGCTTAGAGCCAGCATACGTCTGTCCTGAGTTAACTGGGGACTCCAGGAGTTTGGGGGGGGGAGAAGGAAGTGTGAAGCATCACCTAAAGTCACGTTCCTGGTGGCAGCAATCTGCCTGTGTATGACTGTGTGTTTCAAAAGTGACTCAAGGGTGATGAAGTTAAAGTTCACAGCAGTGTGCCTGGTTTCTTCTCAGCACCACCTTTCAGATTACCACATAATGGTAACAACTTCGGTGAGTTGCAATTGCTGATGTACCAATACATAAGGAATATTCATAAGTCTCTTGCTACATTGCATATATGCTGGAGTACATGCACATATGTGCATACGTCCCACCCATCCCGCTCAAAACAAATAGTGGCAGGGATCCACAGTGGCATAGTCTATTTCACACCATATAGTTTCAGATTAGACTTCCTTAAAAGTGAAGGAATGACAATGACTGACATGGTACATGTTAAAAGGTTTGAAACATACTGTCTAGTTACGATTGTGACCCATCTTGATTTAATTGAAAAGGTGTCTAACACTCTTATGTAGCAGAAAGTTTTCCCAAGACATCAACAAGAATGCTATTTATGTAGGACAGCAATACAATGACATGCATTTGAAACACCAGGCATTAGATAGGGGAATTATTCTTGTAGTTCCGTTTAAAAAACACTGTTTTTCTCAGTGTTACCAGTCTACAACTTCTCATAATCAAGGATAATGGCAGACAATGAAATTAAGTCATTTTCCACCTGAAGAAGAAATACAGCACCTACAAGTAACAATTTATTGCTGATCAATCAATTGGGGGTGAATCTGTATGATCCTACCTCATATCCTGTAGGTCATTTTTGCCATGAGGAGACCCATATGAACTTAGGTGTTTTGTTTTTTTAAAGGATCCAACATGTGTTCTATATAACAAAATTGCCCTTTCCCCTCAAAATGGTATTTGCCCAGTAGCTCAAGAAAAACATGTTGGATTTTTCACTAGAAGATTAAATCCTACATGGATCTCAACCGTTGCTAAGAATCTCTTACTGTATGCAAGAACAGGAAGATGTGAATCCAACATCGACTGAAATGCCATTGCCTACCTTTCAAACACCCCACTGACAAATTAGTGTCATGAATTACAAATTCCAAAACCCAAATGCTTGGATACCTGGGAACACAGGATGAAAAGCCAGCAAATTCTTAATTTGCACATACCCATCCGGATAGCAGCCAGAAGGTCACTTCGAGCATCACTGATTGGTGACTGTGTGGGCTCATGTCGTTTTGCCTCAGCCACTGCAGAAGCATGCATCGGAGAGGAAGAGAGAGAGGATCCTGCAGCAGGAGGGCCTGGAGGGGGAGGAGGCGGGCCTGGAGGAGGGGGAGCTGTAACAACAAGTCCAGTAGAAGGAGGATGAAGAGCAGCAGAATACATAGATCCAGTCAGTAGTCCAGGATGGGAAGGTGGCACAGGGATTTGGAGAGGACTAACAAAAGCAGTCTGTGCAGAAGGAATCATGGGTGGAGGGGGAGGCGGTGGGGGTCCTGAAGGATTGTAATAATCCACCATCTGAGCTGCAAGCATCCTATACATAAAATAGAACACAGTATTTGTTAACTGAAGTAACTAGCAGATCTGCAGTGTGCACCCTTCAAACAAATGTTCCATTTTGCTTCGATTACATAAGAAATGCTGAATTATATTTACATTGCTCTTCTTAATTTTCCCAGGATATGCAAGAAAACTTGATATACACGCATCACAGGCTTTTCCAGTTGCTTCCTATTCATTCAGTAATGTACAAATAACTTCGAAATAAATGGCACACATTTCTCAGTTTCAGTATCTACACAGGCCCAACATTTACCTAAAGCAACTGAAACGTATCAGTAGAAACAAGTATATTACCTACATTGCAGTTAACCTATAACATATTATATATCCCCAATGGAACTTCTATGAAGATCAACCACAGTTAAAACAAACGTTTTACCCAAAATCTGCTGGTACCAAAGGTACAGTGCCATGTGACCCATCCAGAGCTTGGGGTGGGGGAGGAGGCGGTTGTTGAGGTCTGTTTAAGGTAGCATGTCGCATTGTTGTAGAAGGTGGCCTATACTCTTGTTCGAGGTCCTGATTTGCGAGCATATACTGAGGTCCATCTACTGCTCCGTAGGAAGGCATCACTGGTTGCTGATGGAGGGAATGATTTGGAGTAGCAGGATATGAGTAGTTGGTAACATCTGAGGTGTGGGACCTAAAATACATGTTGGAAAAAAAGTGAACTTGCATTTAATATTAGTTCTGAACATAAGAAGTATTAGTGTTAACATATTATACCAAGGATTTTTCTTTATGAACTTATTTGAATTTTTTTTCAATTATTTGTTAGTGGGTCACAATACAGTAGCAACAATTAATGCAACAGCCATCTGCACCTCATATGATCTGAATTTTTAAATAGACAGATTTTCCCTTTTTAGGATACCATAAAACAGGGTGGGGATGCATTTCTTGTACGATCAGATATTAGTTCTGGGGAAAATAGACAAGCAATATTAACAAGGAAAGCAAAGATGTGAAAGCAAACTGCAAATCAAGACTTTTTCCATTTTTAATCAAAACTAACTTCAAGGCTTTAGTCTCTCAGAAGTTGCTTTTTTTGCAAATAAGCAATTGGATTAAAGAGATTGAGAATAAGAACTATTAGTTGAACACAGAGCTCATAAAGATGCAAAGTCTGTAGTGCTTGTCAATTAAATTCAATGGACGATCTCTTCATATCCCTGAGCTGCAAAAAGCTGCATTAGTAAGATGAATTGTGCGATACTGTCATTTGGTTAAAAAGGGATGTCAGTAAAATTGATGCTCATCATCTTATTCAGACTAGAAGCTGGGCAAGCAACAAAGCACCCGAACTTTGAGTAAAACAAAATGACAAACCCTTTGGGCATCTTTGCCTCTTTTGTGCTTCCTGCCTGCTCTTGTTTCTTTGTGTCACTTATGAACTCAATGCCCATTTTCCTTCTTTCCCACTCTTCTCTTCTTGTCCTTACTTTCCTCACATTAATTTGCTGGTGTCGGCTTGGATTCAGCTTGTGTCTTTCTCTCTGGATCACAATGGGCATAGCATAAATGCATAGCAAAGATTCCACAGTTTGGAAATATCCAATTTTTGATGTTACAACAGGAACATGATAGGGACATGTTCCTTAATTTTACATATTTAACTTGGATAGCAAAATTACAACCAGGTACAAACATGTGCAGACTTTTTTTTTAATGCAACAGTTGGCATTACAATAACCTTATCCTGTCCAGTCTTGCAACCATACAAGTTGGAAGTAGGATTTTTGTCCATTCCTCCTTATTCTAGCCCTCCCATGTTAGTAACCATCTTCTTGTTTCTCCCCCAAATCTCACCATATTTTGAGAGACACAGAAATAAACACCACTGTATAATCCTGAAAAAAAAAATCAAACAAATCCATAAACAGTGTTTGGGAGGGAAGGAAATCTGTATCCCAAGGTTACAAACTTGCCAACTGAACAAATAGCAGGGATATTTACATTTATATATTCATTAATATTATCCTCCTATAAATTGGAGAGCAATTTTGAAAGAAAAGCCAACATTAGATAGCAGTTATTCCTTTTTAAACTTGGATTCCATAGAAGTCAACTTTTGGATCCTTCTTGACCTGAAAAATATCAATCCTCTTTTGCTTTAAATATCTAGAAGAAGGCATAAGCAAGGCATGTAACAGAGGTTAGTGGAACTGGGAAGTAATACTAGGCTACACTATTTGTCGTGTTTTTTCTTTTAATTCGATTAGCTAGCAGGACAAAATACAAAGGGAGGCACACACAAAATCTCTCTTAAGATTGTTTGGCCAACAGACTTGAAGTTCTGTTTCCAGTGTACACAAACATCCCACTTGGTTCAAAAGGGATTAAAAACAGAGAGAGAATAGCAATGGCAAATTCTGCTGTGCATGCTGGAAATGTCTTTATTTAAAGCCATTTGTTCTAAATAAAAATAATACTTCTAATTTTGCAACTCAAACTGAATGTTGATAAAATGTTACGCAATCTGCAATCAATAATCAAAATGATATATCTCTTCAAATATTTAAGCCTTACTTCTTACACTCCAAGGTGTTTTTTGATCTCTTTGGGAAGTTCAGTCCTACCTAGAAAAATCTGTAATTGTTTGCAGAGGAAAACATATGTCATGGGTTGGCAAACAGTAATGCCATAGACCAGCGGTCCCCAAACTGGTAGGTTGCAACCTACAAGGGGAACTAGGAGAGGGCCATCCCCCTTAAGGGGAGTAGCCCGGAATTAAGTGCCCCAACAATGCTACAGCGACTAGTTCCGCTGGGACCAAGGGACTTTTAAACCTATCTGTGGGATTGCACTGGCCTCTGGGAGGCTTGCAGCCCCCACTGCAAGCCTCCCCATTACTACAAATAGCTCTGATCAACAAGAGCTATCTGCAGCAGGGGGGAGGCCTGCAGAGGGGGCTGCAAGCCTCCCAGATCCTCCTGAAAGGCAGTGCAAACCATGCCCCCAGTAGGTTTAAGAGCCCCTTGGTTCTGGCGGTGGTGCCCCCACCCTGCAAATACCGCAATGCCAAAGTCCAAGTAGGTCTTTGGGGACTGCGGCCATAGACAATCTAGAAAAGATGAGTGAACATACATGCATTCAAAACAGATGTACAATCCAACAGTGACATTTAAGCCACATGGGCTTCTTTCATTATAGCGCTATAGTTGCATTATAACTCTAAAATATATATAAGGGTGCTAAGAATATCTAAATATATATTATAACAAAGCAGCTCATTGTAAACACACCTAGTATCAGGGGATAGAGATCCCTCAGATGATGCTCCATGGTATAAATTTTGAGACAACCTGTTGTCTGGTCTAAGCTCTTTGTCATAGGCCATCATATTCCATTCCTGGCGCCTGTTCCTTGCTTTTCTAACTTTTTTCACCTCACGTGTTGTGCCATCTATACGCTTTTGCTCCTAATGTTATCAAAAAAGAGAAAGCATGCACGAGGTAGACAAGAAAAAGAGCAAGTTAAATGCTGTTAAGAGTAAGAAAGTAAGCAGATATGCAGATAAGCCAAGCAGAATTATAATGAACGAAGTATCTGTGCACTGTAAAGACTTCCTAGGTCATCTCACAAATATTCAGCTCTGTTATAATACATCTATGGCAAAAACACAAATTACATTTACCTGGTACTTCTTCCTTCACAATAGGATTGCTGCTTATATAAAGGTTTGCAAACCTTGCGTTAAACAATCCAGAACTAAATGGTAGTTACAGGGACATTATACAATTTGTACAATCATACAAGCCAATTTTAAGTTTTCATAATGCAATTACTGACAACAACAATGAATGCATCAATGTGGGGTTGTACTTCTCTAATACCATAATGCTTTATTTTTCCCCATTTCATCATACTTAACATATTGTTTTTTTTCCTTTCTACTTGGCCATAACATCTGAGATGAGATCTAGGCTTCATCTCCTTCTGGGAACTGGATCAGTGAATGCCTTCTATGATTTGACCCATCAAAATAATTTCGACAGGTATTCCTGAGCCCATTGTACAATCTGGTGCTGCTGTCTTCAATAAACAAATCTGATGGCTTGGATGGCACTTGAGTACAGACTTGGTGTTAACACTCTGTGTAGGCACTGGGGTTAGCACAGCCTGAATCACTGGTGTCAAGGTGAAACTGATTTATGACATTTTGACTTTCTTATAGGCGCCTCAGTGACTATAGTCCCATGCTTGATCAGTCCCTTTGCAAGTCTGTTCCATCTGGCACCCTGCTTGTTATGGCTGCCTCTCAGTGGAAGACGTATGCTCACATTTTAAAATCTGCTTCAGTGATGCCAACAATGACGCTGGTGGCTGAGGGGTAGAATATGCTTTCAGTCTGGACAGTTGAGACAGTTCCGAGAGTGCAAGCACTGACTCTAACAATGCAGACTTCAGACAATATTCTTGGTTTGTCCTTGTCTGCTTTGAGAACTTCCTACAGTGGCTGCTGAAGACCAGAACATGGCTTCCTTCCAGGCAAAGGTAGAAGAAGCATGGCCATCAGCAGATGGAAACTTTGCATTGTATCTTCCACTTTTTAAAAGAATCCTGGCTCACCATATGTATAACAACATTTTTAATAATTAAACACTAAAAATGTTTTTAAAAACAAGTACTGAGATAATGTTTGTCTTTCTGTAACTAACAACAGATTTCAAACTGTTTCCTTGGTGATGCTGCTAAAGCAGCAGTTGGAGAAGAAAAAAATGAAGTGGTATTCCTTCCTGACCTTGAGCCATTAAGGATCCATGGAGTTTCCCCACTTGAGGACAGCGGCAAAACTGTCCACAAATATTTAAAAGCTTCTGAGGTTACTTCTGCACATGTGCAAAACTCCATTACATGTACTGTAACTACATGTGACCACAAGAACTACTAGAGAACTCAATTCTTTTTTCAAAATTTTCCCTTCTCAGAAACTAATCTACAGACCCTGAAACTATTCTGAATTTCTGCAAGTTCAACCAGTCTGAGAAAGATCTCACTTCAATCCCCAAACGACGTTTTAAAGCAAAGTTTTAATAGCCATTCTGCACACACACCTCCTAAACGTTCCTCTCAAAAAATGATTTCAAAGAGCATTACTAAACAATCTGCAGCTTGGTTAGCAGACCACTCCCTAGCAGTGGTTCCCATCCTGGTGATATGACACACACACACCCCAGGGCAAGTGTACACATTTTTGGACATAACACTACCCCCTTAAGGAGGGTAGCAACCCGACTGGGGACCCACAGTGCCATTAGTACAGCACTTCCAAGTTTCACCAGACTGATGAGGGAGGAATGGTGTATTCAGTAGGTTTCGTATTTTCTTTTTTTAAAAATTGTCACTTGTGTTTAATAAAGTTAAACCCAAGGCATAGTCTGGTGTCTGTACTGGGGGTGCAGGGTTAAAAGGCTACCTCAGAATGCAAGATGCAGGGGAGTAGCAGGAGATGCAAGTTAGGACAGCATTAATACAGAATAATCCCTACAGTTACTTCTAAACGCTTTCCTTTATGGCAAAGAAATTTTAATAATAAGAGCCATTTATCTCATATGACTGGTAAACCATGTTCATACATATTTAATAGACTAATTACCTTTTGTCGTCTCTTCTCTTTTCGTTTGTCTTCTGTATCTTGTAACATTTTTTCTTTCCAGAGGTCAAAAAAATAAGAGGGATCAGTATAGAACTTTAATCCATCTTTTTTATCATCTCTGTGAAAAGAACAAATATTGAGGAAAATTGAATGTTGTTAAGAATCACATGACCCTGGCAGTAGTCCAGCATACTTATGAGTAAGGAGGATGGGCTCCAATCTCCTACTTCACATGAAACCATAGCAGAGAGATTTATTACTCATCTAAAAAAATACTGGGGCCGATTGGCTATCAGCACACACAACAAGTCAGTTCATTGATTCAGGTAGCCCAGGATTGTCTACACTGACTGGTCAGCCACTCTCTAAGGCTTCTGACAGGGGCATTTCCCAGCCCTACCTTGAGATGCCAAGAGTTGAACCTGGTACACTCCTCACCAGCTAAACTATCGTAAGTACTGCAACATGGTGGAGGCAGACCCAGTAATGCTAACAAAATTCGTCAGGTAGTACAGATCAGTACAATACAGATCAGAAACAGTTCAGAATGAAATGCAACTGCATCAATTTATCTCACTGTATCACCTAGGAAAACACAAGGGTGAATGAATCCTAGAAGCAATTGCTCTAAAAACTAATGCTAGACAGCAATGCTTAAAAAAACCAAGTGTATCTTAAGTGTTCAAATTAGCATCTGTAATATAAAATATAATTTATATAAAATGTCAACTGAATTTTCAAACCCTTTCCACTGGGAGAGCTGCTGCCTGCCAGAATAGACAATATAGGGCAAGAAGGGGTAAAACTCCCAACTAAGGTTGGAGTCCAAACAATGATAGATATAGTTTCAATAAATATTGAAGATATGAAGGATAAGCTAAGGTAGCTTCTGAAGTACACATGATAAGAACATAAGAACATAAGAAGAGCCCTGCTGGATCAGGCCAAAGGCCCATCTAGTCCAGCTTCCTGTATCTCACAGCGGCCCACCAGGTGCCCCAGGGAGGCATGTAACAACAAGATGCTTACATCCTGTTGCCACTCCCTTGCACCCGGTACCAGTAGCCCACCACCTTTGTAAGGAGGTTGCACAATCCATCATTGCCTATAGCCCATGATGGACCTTTCCTCCAGAAATCTGTCCAATCCCCTCTTAAAGGCATCAAGACCAGATGCCATCACCACCTCCTGTGGCAAGGAGTTCCACAGATTAACTACCCGGTGGGTAAAAAAGTACTTCCTTTTATCTGTTTTAACTCTCCCAACCCTCAGCTTTAGGGGATGCCCCCTGGTTCTGGTGTTTTGAGAGAGGGAAAAGAACATCCCTCTATTGACTTTATCCCTTCCATGCATAATTTTGTATGACTCAATCATGTCCCCCCTCAGGCGCCTTTTTTCTAGACTGAAGAGCCCCAAACGCTGCAGTCTTTCTTCATAAGGGAGGTGCCCCAGCCCCGTAATCATTTTTGTCGCTCTCTTCTGCACCTTTTCCAACTCCACTATGTCCTTTTTGAGATGCGGCGACCAGAACTGGACACAATATTCCAGGTGTGGCCTTACCATTGATTTGTACAATGGCATGATAATATTGGCTGTTTTATTCTCAACCCCTTTTTTAATGACCCCAAGCATGGAATTGGCCTTCTTAATTGCTGACGCACACTGGGTCGATACCTTCATTGAATTGTCCACCAGCACCCCAAGATCTCTCTCCTGAGCTGTCACAGACAGCTCAGAACCCATTAGCCTATAGGTGAAGTTTTGGTTTTTGGCCCCAACGTGCATCATGATGGACTTCTGTACAGCTATTCTTGTCCTCCCACACAAAGCCTGCCCACATACTAACAACCTTCAAAGGACTCCAGGTGCCTTCTGACTTCTGAGTTTAAGTAGATGTTTACCAGGAATAAGACCGTTTGGTTGTGGCTACCTGTCTTTGGATGCTTGCCTATTTTTGATTTTCTCTCATCTTTTAATCTTAAAGAGAGTAAAGCCAATTCAACTATCATGACTATGATTTTATTAATTATCTAGGGTTTTACTGTTTTTATCTGTTCTATGATTTGTTAGCCACTAACTGAGATTTTAAACTGAGGGGCAGCACATTAAATTTCAAAAGACACAAATATAAATCAGCCCACTGAACTAGTTGGGGAAAAATTATTTTAATACTGTAATCCATATAATAGCAGCCTATAAAGAAACAGTCACATAATGTAAAAAGACATCTCCACCTCCTTGCCACAAGGAAGCAATTCAACCTCCAGGGGGCTCACAAAGGCTACTGATATATTCCAGATATTGGGTTGGGATTAATAGTTCATTTTATCCAAACAAGAAGTTAACAGAAGTAGGAGAGGAGTTGTCCCACCTCTCCAGGATGACTGCACCCTTTTTCACTGTCCACTCTCAGGAGGAATTGCCAAGCACCTCAAGTATTTATGCATTTATTTACAAGATTTCTACCCTGCCTTTTCCCACAATAAAGGGGACTCAAGGCAGCTTCAAGGTTCTTTGGCAGTAATGGAGTCTGAGGTAGGGTCTTCCATGCCAGAGACCCCAATATGGTGGTTGGCCCACAATTGTTGCCAGGTCTCTGGCTAGGATGGTCTCTGAGGGTCCAGTCCCCATTTCACCCCCTGGTTGATATAGGTCAGGACCAACTAGCTGGGCCTCCCACCAGGCACTTGCAGCTGGACTGCTTTCTCCTTCCCAGCCTCCTACCTACATCTATCTTCCACCTTTTGTCTCAGGTTCAGCCCACCCTTGGTTATCTCTTCCCATCTCCACACTCCACCATGAGCTTTCCTTCTCCTCGCTCCTTCTACAGCCAGTAGGTGGTTCTTCCCTGGCTTTCTTCATCTCTGCTGCCAATCTCACATCTACTTTGGCCTCTTTTTCCATCTCTGTTCTTTCCTCCAGAAGCTCTTCTCCATGTTCCTTTTCTCTCTTGTCTTTTAACTCTCGCTTCCACTTTCACCTCCATTAGCTCCTTCCCTTGATACTGCTTCTGAGGGCTTTGAAAGAGCTGGAAAAAGCCCCAGCCCTGTCTTCCCAGATCAGCAGTTCTCAAACTTTTTAGCATCAGGACCCACCTCAATAAAGTTTCATTTTACCAGTCACTCAAGCCTCTGTGGCTATAATGGTGATTGGGCAGCAGTATTCTCACACCCCCTATAGCAAGTTATTTAACCTTTGATGCACATAGCCCTATCTACCCTGCCAGTTTAGTGAACCAACAAAAATTGAGTCGTGACCCCCTGGCGGGCCACATATCCAAAGTTTGACCAACAACTGCTCCAGATAATGCCATCACTCAGCTGACTGGTGGTGCTGCGTGCCCACCCACCAGCTGATCAGCAGATTCTCGCACTCATCAGGGTCACTGTACCCATCTGGGGCTTACACGGGACAAGATACCATTTATATCAAAATAATTATCTGAAAACCAGAATTCTATTATCAACTACCATTATCAGTCCTCATGGCCATCATTCTTAATGAATTGCCCAACAATGGAAACTGAACTAAAACATAAGTAATTCTCTATAAAAGTGCCTATTTCAGTTGCAAATATGAAATTGCCCTAATGTTACTCTGTACCTATTCAAGATCATAGCCTGCAACTGTTGACAACATCAACATATTTTAAATTTCCATTCCATACCTATATGAAGAAAGTATATTCAATGGAGGCGGTTTGTCACTCCGATTATAAATATCAGCCAAAGGGTTGGGAACGCTGTTCTTTGAAACAACCTGTTGATCCTGTACCGTAGAACTTTTGAATGCTTTTTTCATATTGATATCCTGTAATGAGACTGTTAAAAAAAATTAGGTTTAGATGTGATGATAAAGTGATAAAGAACAACTGATTGCTATATTAAACAGTAAGTGGAAGAAAAAGGTTATGAACAAAATTGATTAAATTCTATTTTCTCCTCAGAATAGAATAAACCATACGCTCTGTAGCCAAACGACAGAATTGTGAACAAGACACAGTTTACCTACTTTTTGCTTTGACTAACATCTATATTTCTCAGCAATATCCTGTTAATCTTGCTGCGTGCAAAATAGTAAAGTAAGAACTAGAGGTAGAACTTAGTTCAGATCACTAATCGTTTAAAAATATAGCTGAAAAACATTTCAGCCATATCAGCTCAGATTGACTCCTCCAATAAACATAATATCATGATTCACTATTGTATACAGAATTTTTTTAACAGCCATGACTGGATAAAAGAAATTTTCAGACAAAATATAAAATATTAAAATTCTATTTATAGTAACTGTTTAAATAACCAGATTAACCTGGAAAAGGTGCAGAAGAGAGACAAAAATGATTATATTATGGGGCTGGGGCACCTCCATTATGAAGAAAGACTGCAGTGTTTGAGGCTCTTCTTTCTGGAAAAAAGGCACCTGAGGAGAGACATTATTGAATCATACAAAATCATGCATGGGAGGGATAGAGTCAATAGAGGGATGTTCTTTTCCCTCTCTCACAATACAAGAACCAGGGGACATCCACTGAAATTCAGTGTTGGGAGAGTTAAAACAGATAAAAGGAAATACTTTTTTACCCAGCGTGTAATTAAGCTATGGAACTCCTTGCCACAGGAGATGGTAATGGCATCTGGCCTAGATGCCTTTAAAGGGGACTGGACAGATTTCTGGAGGAAAAGTCCATCATGGGCTATAGGCCATGATGGGTTGTACAACCTCCTTACATTAATAGTAGGCTACTTCAGAATGCAAGGTGCAAGGTAATGGCAACAGAATGCAAGCATCTTGTTGTCTACTGAACTCCCTTAGGCACCTGGTGGGCCACTGTGAGATACAGGAAGCTGGATTAGATGGGCCTTAGGCCTGATCCAGCAGGGCTCTTCTTATGTTAAATGATATTTAAATGCAATACAAACATATTTTATTCTACAGTCACAATCTCTAAAAATTGAATTAAAGATCCTTTATGAAAAAATATATTGAGCTAAAGGCTTGTTTTCACTAGGGTAAAATATTTGGCCCAAAGGGTCAGAAGGCCAAATATGACACAAAAGGTCATGTATATTATTGTGTTCATGGCCACAACCCTATCCAGCACAGGAGCAGCAGCACCACATGGCTCTGCTGTATCTTGTG
>JAJKFI010000030.1:9456399-9516654 GCA_029204185.1 Lerista edwardsae
GATTGATTGATTGATTGATTGATTGATTGATTGATTGATTGATTGATGTTTTCTTCCCTCTCTCACAACACCACAACTAAGGGACATCCACTAAAATTGAGTTATGAGAGTTAGACTGGATAAAAGGAAATACTTTACACGGAAGGTACTTACTCTGTGGAACTCCTTGCCACAGGATGTGGTGATGGCATCTGGCCTAGTTGCCTTTAAAAGAGGATTAGATTTCTGGAAGAAAAGTTCATCATGGGCTATAGGGGGTGGCGCAACCTGCTTACGTTGAAAGTAGGCTACTTCAGAATGCCAGGCGCAAGGGCAACAGGATGTAGGCATCTTGTTGTCTCGTGTGCTCCCTGAAGCATCTGATGGGCTACTGTGAGATACAGGAAGCTGGACTAGATGGGCCTTTGGCCAGATCCAGTAGGGCTCTTCTTATGTTCTTACAACCACAGTGCAGACTAGATGCTAGATTAGTTTAGCTTGCAATGAGACAGTTATCAGGGGGAAAGTTACCTGAATACAATCAAGATCATTAATGAAGGTGTCTGTTGAAATAAATCCATATTACCTGCTTATGGTTGCATGTTTTAGCCATATATATCCAGCATGGACAATTTCTTGGGTAAATAGCATTATATCTGTACTCATATGCAGTCCTATTCCCAGTGTTCATGATTATCTTAAGGCTTATGCACCATATTTGGCTACCAGGAAGTACAGGCAGGCCCTCATTATCCACGGGGGCAGGGGGGATCTGTTCCAGGAATTCCAATGATAAGGAAACCCGTGGACAATTACATCTGCAAATTTCAGGGCCTTTTAATCCTCCGAACCCAACAGGAGCAGAGTTCAGCTCCAGAGGATCCAGGTAAGACCCTCCCCCACGGATATTTGCAGGCCCACTGTATAAACAAAGAAGAGCACTATTAGAGTTTTGTAACTAAACCTCTCAACCGAAGCCATATACAATAGCATGAGTTGGGGGGTGGGGGAAAAGATGTCAGAAATAAGACAGCAGATCTGGCAAAAGCCAAAATGCAATATGCTCAACCTCAAGGAATGTGACTGTCAGTAACAATGAAACAAGCAACATTGTAATACAGTATACAACCCTAACACTAGAGAAAATGCAAGGGAAAATTAAAGGCAATCACAGTGGCAATGGTGAGGGGACCACAGTGGCAATAACAGTGGCAATGGTGAGGAGACAGGTGGCTATCAACATTAAGAAAGGTGGCTACCAACATAAAGAAAGGTTGTAGAAGCAGGGTATTGGTTCAGGGGGGATTGCTATTTAGGCACTGTGCTTAAGAATTGTAGTTACCCCTATTAACTGCCGAAAGAAAAATTGGCAATTCTGGATTACAACTATAAAGAACAAAGGGTTCCTTCAATGCAAGGACTGGCAAGTGCACAGGTCGCATATCTCAGAGCAGGCATCTGTTATGGGCAGCCCATCAAAAGAGCTGCAATCCTTTCTACGGAGTCTGAGCATAAGAACATAAGAAGAGCCCTGCTGGATCAGGCCAAAGGCCCATCTAGTCCAGCTTCCTGTATCTCACAGCGGCCCACCAGGTGCCGCAGGGAGGCATGAGACAATAAGATGCTTGCATCCTGTTGCCACTCCCTTGCACCCAGTACCAGTAGCCCACCACCTTTGTAAGGAGGTTGCACAATCCATCATTGCCTATAGCCAATGATGGACCTTTCCTCCAGAAATCCGTCCAATCCCCTCTTAAAGGCATCAAGACCAGATGCCATCACCACCTCCTGTGGCAAAGAGTTCCACAGGAAGTTGATAGCTTATAGAATAAGCATTGAAGTGCATGAATAAGGATAAGTGAGAACTTCTAGTGCTTTTTAGAATGTCTTATTTTTAGTCTGCATGTATTTGATACTATATCTGAGACTGCAAATAGAGCTGCAAAACATACAGCTCTATTGACACGTTATGGACAAAAACTGAGCATAGTATTTAAATTCTGCTTGGATAATTAAAAGCATTTTACTGCCTCTTTCAAAAGTGCTGACAATGAGAATTCCTGAGCATATACAGTTCCAAATAGCACACCAGGTTAACCACAAAGGTCACTGGTTCTGGCTCTGTAGCCTGACACAGCAATAGAATGAGCCAGATAGGATATGTCAAACATGAAATTGCTTTCTAGAAAGACAAGAGTTTTGTTTTGAAATCCAAGTTGTGCGATTGCCATTGAGTTCAAGTCTGCAAAACAACACTTGATTCAACTGGAGATTCTTCAGCATGTTTTAAACAGAAAATGTATCTGTTACAAAAATGCAGCCATTAGAACAGATGCTATCAAACAACTCTTTCATAACACATACTGATTTCACAAAGAGCATTTTGAGTTGCACAAAATACGTAAGCAACTGACTGATCTCAAGAGTTGAAGAGGAATTTTTGGATACAATAATGTTTTGCATGCTCTTCAATTGAGAGCCATTTGAAAGGGAAACATGAACATACAGCTTGAGAAATTCAAAAACTATCAGACATATTATAAACCTTGGAGGGCTTGCACAAACTAAGGAGGATTATTTTGGTACATGAGTGCCTTCTGCAGCAAACAAGGTGACTTGAAAGTAGAAGATAATGATAGGATGCATTGGGAGACAGAGACTAAGCCACAAACAAGCAGAATACAGACTTTACCCACTAATGCACCACAACTAAGATTGTGATGCAGAATCAATAGAATTGCTCTCAGATGAAAAAAGGGCATGGTTTGGTTACTGAAAGAAAGTGGACCTAAGCAGGACATACAGATATTGATGTCAAAATGATGTCAAACAATATCAACTAGAAATAAATTATCTTTCTTAGCGAATGTGCCTTTTCTTTTTAATCATTTATTTAACTAATAAAAATAAAAAATCTAAATCATACATAATATACTTAGTAAAATATTGCAAGCGTGCAGCAATATATCCAAATTTCAAATAGTTTTCTTACTACTAAGTCAAAGTTTCAAAATCAGCAAAATATATCCCATCAACCCTTATTATACTATCCAGTTAATTTCCCCTATTACAGTTGTTTTAATCTATTTCCATTAATTCTATTCAGCAAATCTGCATATCAAGTCATTCTTCTCTCTCGTATGCAAGGTCTATGAGCAGTTTCCAGTTATTCACCAAAAGATTTGCTGACTACTCTTTAAGTAGAATCCTAAGTTCATCCATTTCTGCAAAGTCCAAAACTTTTATCCACCATTCTTCAATCGAAGGTATTTCTGTATTTTTCCAGTATTATGCGCAAAGTATTCTTGCTGCACTTGTCATATATAGAAATAAAGTTTCAATTTTTTGTTCAAAAGTTTCATCTTTCACACCCAACAAAAGTGTTTCAGGCTTCATTTGCAAACTCGTTTTTAAAATCAACTGCATCTGTGTACGCATCTGGATCCAATACTTTTTTGCTTTGTTACATAACCACCACATACGATAAAATGATCCTTCCAGTCTTTTACACTTCCAACATATACTTGACATGTTTTCATACATTTTCGCTAGTTTACTTGGGGTCATACCACCTGTACATCTTCTACATATTTTCCTTAATATTAACGTTTTGGAGTAAATTTCAATTGTTTTGACCAGTGTTTCCCATTGTTCCATTGGTATTTCATGGTCCACATTTTTAGCCCTTTAAACCATACATTCATTGACCTACTCATCTTCAGTCTCAAATTTCAGCAACAATTTATACATTTTTAGAAGTTACCTGATCCTCTGCACTTAATTGTAATTTTAATATTGACTTCTTCTGCAAATCCGTATACCTTTTTATCTACTTTAAATCTCTCCAGTAATTGAGCATATAAGAACCATTGACAGTTAAATCCTTCTTCCAATATTTCTCCTCTTGTCTTCATTTTGTATTCCCCTTGTGAAAAGATTAATGAATTCCTATATAACAGCCAGCTTTCTCTTGAAAATACACCTCCACCAAAGTGTGCATCCTGAGGTAAAATCCATAATGGAATTTTACCAAAAAAATCTATTTTATATCAATTCCATATGCTCTACAATGCATATCTGACATGATTTTTAAATTCTACATTTGCTTTTTATCACACCACAGATATCTATGCTAGCCAAATCACAACCCTCTATGGCCAACAGTCTTCTATTTTATAACATAAATCATTCTTTCAGCCATAAGAAGCCACATGCTGATATTTTCAAAACAGGTAACCTTAATCCTCCTCTCACATCTTGCAAAATCTTATATTTTACTCTTGGTTTCTTCCCTTGCCAAATAAATTTTGATATATCTTTTGCCACTCTTTAAATGGTGGATCAGAAAGAAAATTGAAATGGTCTGAAAGAGAAGCATCATTTTCAGTAATACATTCATCTTGATAATGGATACCCTTCCTAATAAAGACAACTTCAACCTTTCCCATCTTACAAAATCTTTTTTTATTTCACTCCAGACTTTAACATAATTGGGATATAGCATACACATTCTTGTACCTTCATGTTTTTAGTCAAAATTTTTGTTTTCTGCTTATTTATCTTAAAACCTGCAAGATATCCAAATTTGTTCAGTTAAACCATCAATAACTCTGCACCTCTTAATGGCCTTTCTAAAGTTAATACTAAATCATCTGCAAATGCTCTTAATTTAAATCGTTCATTCTTAACCTGCATGCCTTGTATTCTATCGTCCTGTCTAATGTCTCTTCCCAGAACTTCCAAAGCCAGTATGAACAACATTGGTGATAGCGGACATTCTTGTCATGTTCCTTTTTGAATCTCAAATGTTTTAGTCAATTTTCCATTTACTACTGCCTGTGCAACTTGTACTGTATAAATTGACTTTATCCATTTAATAACGTTTCTCCATGTTTTTTCTCTACAAGTCCATATCTTCTAGAACTTTAATTAGGAAAGTCCAGTTTAAGTTGTCAAATGCTTTTTCTGCATCTACAATTCTGGCATGTGAATATGCCTTTTCTTTTTCTTAAAGAATATGCTTTTCTTGTTATTTACATAGATCCCTTTCCTATACATGGATTCATGTATAGGATAACCTATATTCATATATTGATATATTCATAACCATGTTGTTCGCATGGCTCTTTTTCATGGATCTCTTTCATATCTACAATAACGTACTATAAAATCTTAGGAGTAAGCACAGTACTTAAAGACATAAAAGCCGATTTAAGTTTCTTTGTATTCAGTGCATCCTTGCTCAGTTACCTGAAAAAGAAGCAAATACACCATGCTTTCTGTTTTCTTTAAGCACCAAATATTAACTGCACTACCTTACTCACACCTACTTTTCTAGTTGATGCTACAGAAGATACTTAAAAACCAATTAAGCACCTAAGTTATTATCAGAAAAGTCAGTTTTCTATTAACTAAATGTTAATTCAAGTTTGTTGTTTTAATCTTTGTTACTTTGTGCAGGCTTTTAAAGCTAATGCATAAGCATTTTTCTCAGTCACATGTTTTGTAACCTGATTTTTTCAAAAGATTTCCATTATGGATTAAGGTCTATAAGTGTTAATTCAGTTAAAGCAATAAAAGGATGCAAAGTTAATCAATACGATCAAGGTTAAAGAGAAAAATGCTAGCAATGGCTCCTGTCAGAGCCAGAGACACAAATTATCTCGGGAAAGAGTTCCAACAGGATCTAATTAAAGTTCAACAAGGTACTTCTACACACAGATTTTTTTAAATTTTCTTTTTTCCTTTATAACAGGCAGCCCAATCCTGAACAGCCCAACCACCCAGGAGCACAGTGGTAGCCAGGTGGCTGCTACTGCATCCCACAGCAGCCAGGCAGCTACAGGAGGCTCCGCAGGGAAAGGGAAAAATTGTCCCCTTTCCCCACGATAATGGCGCAGGGCTGCTATTTAGCCTGCACAGAAGCGAGGGCCTCCGAGTAAGGCCATGCAGCCTTACTTGGAGGTCAGGAAACGGCAGTGAGAATCACCGCAGGTCATGCCCCCATTGTACCCCCACCCCTGAACGTGCTCCCATCCTGCCCAGAATGGCTGCATCGCTGCCCATGGGCAACGGGTGCTCCAGCTCGGGCATCCATGGCTAGTATCACCATGGTGCCGCCCCAGCACCGGTGGTAAGGGCTTACCACCAGTGTTGGAGGTGCTTTATAGCGCCATGTGCAACAGTTAGCCAGGCAGTATGAGCATACAACCCACAGCAACTAGTTCAGGATTGGGCCCTGACACATTTCCAACTGGTATAACTGATGTTAAATCTGAGTATTAAACAACATTTTAACACATTTAAAATTAATCTTAATAGATGCCATGATGTAAAGACGCAATCTGAAGAATCCCAAACACTGCGCTGGTACCAGACGTGTACCAACAGCAAAACAATGTAAAAGAAAATTATTGTAAGAATAGAAGAGGTCCTGTAATGGCACATTTCTCTAGCTTACAGAATATTGTCATATTTCCTATAACAAAGACAATTCCACAGGTTAGAAATAACTAAGTAGACATTCAAAACTAATGCTATAATACCAATGTATCTGTAGTATGCATACCATTGTCATAACTTACACTTTTATAATGTTTTGCAATCAACAGTACAGAACTATAAATGGTTATAAGTTTAAAATGCTAAGTAGCTTAAAAGTGCAATAACAGAACACACCTCACTAACCAGGATTTAAAAAAATATCAGCGTATTTGTGCAGACAAGCCTATATTAAACATGCATTCCCTATGTCAATGGTTCCCAAACTTTAATATGCGAGTTTGCACATAAGGAGGATTGACTGTACAGTGCATGAAAAAGGCAATATTCAAAGAATCAATTTGTACATAGTCCATCCATCCCTCCTCTGTGTAGCTAATTTGTATCTGTGTTAAACTGATTTGTAGCCAAATATGTACAAATGCTATTCAGCAGTGTGAACATTTTATCCAAGTTACTTAGCTCAGCTTTGTTCCAATTGTGGGCTGGGACCCTGACCCCATTTCTGGTGGGACCTTCAGAGCTTCCAATGAAAACACAGCTGATGGAAAGTTCAGATATAATAGCTAATTGCCTCAAGTCCTGAGGCTATTCAAAAATCAGATAGCTGCTAACTGCCCTGCAAAAGAGTTGAGCTCCTGTAGTTTACAAACTTGTGTAAATACAGTGGGCCCTCATTAACCACAGGGGTTCTATTTCAGGAACCCCCATAAGATAAGGAAAAACATGGATGTTTGAATCCATGGTTTTCCACTACCACTCTGAGCCCAACCAGAGCTGAACTCTTATCAGGACCGGGGGCATTCTGAAGCCGCCAGAGGCTGTGCACATCCTCCTGCAGCTTCCACAGGCTTCAATGAAGTCTGGAGCTGAATACCACACCTTTTGGTTTTTGGCAAAACCAACGTCATGTTTAAATGAGTCCAGTTGGCTTTCTGAGGCCTGCTACTAGGACACTTTTGAAGACAACTTCTGGTTTTAAGCAAAAAACCAAAGCTGTGGTTTTCGGCTCTGGGCTTCATACGGAAGACGACATAAGAATATAAGAAGAGCCCTGCTGGATCAGGGCAAAGGCCCATCTAGTCCAGCTTCCTATATCTCACAGTGGCCCACCAGGTGCCTAAGGGAGCTCAGTAGACAACAAGATGCTTGCATCCTGTGGCCACTCCCTTGCACCTTGTATTCTGAAGTAGCCTACTCTTAATGTAAGGAGATTGCACCATCCATCATGGCATATAGCCCACGATGGACTTTTCTTCCAGAAATCTGTCTAATCCCCTTTTAAAGTCATCTAGGCCAGATGCCATCATTACCTCCTGTGATAAGGAGTTCCATAGCTTAATTACACACTGGGTAAAAAAGTACTTCCTTTTATCTGTTTTAACTCTTCCAACACTCAATTTCAGTGGCTGTCCCCTGGTTCTGGTATTGTGAGAGAGGGAAAGGAACATCCCTCTATCGACTCTATCCCTCCCATGCATCATTTTGTATGTCTCAATCCTGTTCCCCCTTCAGGCGCCTTTTTTCCGGACTGAAGAGCCCCAAATGCTGCAGTCTTTCTTCATAAGAGAGGTGCCCCAGCCCCGTATTCATATTTGTCCCTCTTACTGCACCTTTTCCAGCTCCACTATGTCCTTTTTGAGATGTGGTGACCATAACTGTACGCAATACTCTAGATGTGGCCTTACCATCGATTTGTACAATGGCATGATAATGTTGGCTGTTTTATTCTCAACCCCTTTTTTAATGACCCCAAGCATGGAATTGGCCTTCTTAATTGCTGCCGCACACTGGGTCAACACCTTCATTGAGTTGTCCACCAGAACCCCAAGATCTCTCTCCTGAGCTGTCACAGACAACTTAGAACCCATTAGTCTATATGTGACGTTTTGATTTTTTGCCCCAGTGTGCCCATTTGGCTGCCCATTCTCCCAACTTGGGGGAGATCCTTCTGGAGCTCTTCACAATCCCGTCTGATTTTCACCACCTAGAAACGTTTTGTGTCATCCACAAACTTGCTCACCTCACTTCTTATTCCTGCTTCCAGGTCATTTATGAACACATTGAAAAGTACCAGCCCCAAGACAGATGGCTTGGGGCACTCCGCTTTTCCCCTCTCCCCATTGCCCACTCTGTTTTCTAGCCCTCAACCACTTCTGAATCCATAAGAGGACCTGCCCTCTTATTCCCTGACTGTGAAGTTTCCACAGTAGCCTTTGGTGGGGGACTGTGTCAAACGCTTTCTGAAAATCCAGATATACTGTATGATATCCACAGGTTCTCCAACATCCACGTGCCTGAAGAGACTAGGCCAGTGACAGCAAACCATTTTGGTTTGCCGTGTCAAAAATGTCTAACTTGACGCTGCTGGTGTGTCACTCCCCACCCCCAACAAAAGAGAAATTATTATTTACATACTTGTTTATTTTAAAAATACAGTCCAATCACATGTGGGGCTATGCATTATATAAAGAATAATCAAATCACTACAAAAAATCAAATCATTACAAAAACAAACTTAGTTGTTGGGTGTTGGCAAACGCTGGTGTTATGTATGTAGTGATTTCATCTGTGGGAGAAGCAATTAGTTACCCAGGATTGGTGGACCAATCACTGGAGATCTAGGCTTGGGCGTGGTTGAGTATTTTAGAGTGTGTGTGTGTGTGTGTGTTGTTTTTAACCTTGTATGTTGTGTCGGAATTAAACCGTACTAAAAGGACTTATGCTTTGTCTGGTTATGTTGGACCCACAAACATAACAGTGGCGACGAAGGTGGGATTTCAAGCCTGAGCCTGGATACTGACGAAAAGAAAAGTGATGGCTGTTCAAGGACAAATGGAGGCGTTTGACCCGGCATTCCCGGAGTTGTGGGAGACGTACGCCGAACGTATGGAGGTTTTTTTGGAAGCTAAGGGAATTTCAGATGCTGTATTGAAAAGAGCAACCTTGCTTAGCATTTGTGGAGCTGCAACGTTTGAAATTGCTCAAAGTTTGGTGGCCCCGAATGAATTGAGAACTACACCTTATAAGGATATTATGGGCCTTCTAAAGAGTCATTTTGCACCACAACCTTCTTGGATTGCACGACGGTATGCCTTTTATAAAAGGGACCAGGCTGTTGGAGAATCCATTTCAGGTTTTGTGGCTGCCCTTCGCCAGTTGGCAAGGAGGTGCGAGTTTTACAACCTGGAGGAAATGCTCTTAGATCGAGTGATTTGTGGTTTGGAAAATCAGAAATTACAACAGAAAATGTTTGCTAAGGAGACATTGACTTTCCAAGAAGCAATTAAAGAATGCTTATCATTTGAAAGGGCAGAGGGTGCCATAAAGCAGTCGCCTTCCTCCTTAAAACCGGAGGTAAATCATTGTAAAAGGACGGATAGGAATGGTGAAGATCGGGGAGAAGTATTACAAATCCATAGAAGAGGAAGGGGAATGAGTCAACAGATAGCACCAGCCCTTCAATCAAGGGACCGGCAAGAGACTGAGAGACAGGGTCAGCGTTCGTGTGCAAGTTGTGGGGGAGCACATGAACGCCAGAATTGTCATTATAGGAATTTTAAATGCAAAAAGTGTTTGAAATTAGGGCATCTAGCACGAGTTTGTAGAAGCAAGTTTGTAAGGGGGTCCATTCGGGAAATTGGTAGTAGTAGTGATAATGAAAGTCATCAAGAATCTATCCTTCAGGAAGAGCTTTACACTACTTCAATATACCCTGTACAGAGTTTGAGGTTAACAACTAAGGAGAAGATATATGTGAAGGTAGAGATTCAAGGGTCTCCTTGTAAAATGGAGGTAGATTCAGGTTCAGCATTATCAATTATTTCTATGGATACTTAAAAGCGCCTTTGTCCAAATGAGAGTCCCAAACTTGAATCAGCAGGGCTATTGCTAACAGATTATCAAGGAAATCGGGTCCCTCTTCGGGGTGTGGGTAAGTTTAGAGTCCAGTATAAAGATTTTGATGGACTTCTAGAATTGGTTGTTGTAGAGGGACGTCGTACCAGTCTTTTGGGACTAGCATGGTTCGGGCCATTAGGAATTCAAATAACGGGTGTTCGGAACATGGACCAACAAGATTCTGAGGCAGTTTGTAAAGAATTTGCACAGGTCTTTGAAAAAACTTTGGGGTGTTATAAAGGTCCAGCAGTGTCTTTACAGTTAAATCCAGCTATTATGCCCATACGCCTGAAGGCTCGACGAGTTCCATTTGCATTAAAATCTAAGATTGAAGAAGAGCTAGATCGTCTAGTTAAGCAGGGGTTTTTAGAACCAGTATCGTATGCACGTTGGGAAACACCTATTGTTACCCCACTTAAGCCCAATGGGGATGTAAGAATTTGTGCCGATTATAAGTGTACAATCAATAAGGCATTGCAGCAACATGCATATCCAGTTCCAGTGATTAGCCAGCTATTGACCTCTCTTGCAGGTTCTAAGGTTTTTGGAAAGTTAGATTTAGCTCAAGCATATCAGCAGTTACCTGTTACTGAGGAGACGGCAGAAGCCCAGACTATTGTGACGCATAAGGGCGCATTTAAGGTGAAGCGCCTGCAATTTGGGGTTTCTGTAGCACCAGGGATTTTTCAAAATCTGATGGATACACTCCTTAAGGGAATTCCAGGGGTTATTCCTTTTTTTGACGATGTTTTGATTGCGGGGGCATCAGAAAGTGAATTTAATAGTCGTCTTCGGGAAGTCCTCCAGCGTTTCCATTCAGCAGGCTTAAAGGTGAAGAGAGAGAAGTGTATTTTGTGGACTTCAAAGGTAGAGTTTTTGGGGTATCTTATAGATGCAGATGGGGTACATCCAGCCCCGGGAAAGGTACAGGCTATTGTAAATGCTCCCCCTCCTAGATCAAAGCAGGAATTGCAAGCGTTTTTAGGATTGTTAAATTTTTACCATTCTTTTTTGCCACATAAGGCAGCAGTGGCAGAACCATTGCACCGGCTTTTGGATAATGGGGCTCCGTGGAAGTGGGGCCAATTACAAGAGGTTGCCTTTCAAGAAGTAAAAAAATTGCTTACTTCTAATTCTTTATTGGCTCATTTTGATGAGTCATTACCAGTCGTTCTGACATGTGATGCTTCCCCTTATGGTATAGGGGCAGTTTTAAGTCATAGACTGCAGGATGGCCGAGAAGTACCAGTAGCTTATTACTCACGGACTTTATCGTCAACAGAGCAAAATTACGCTCAAATAGACAAAGAAGCCCTGGCCATAGTAGCAGGGGTTAAAAAGTTTCATGATTACTTATATGGGCGTTGTTTTTCAATTATAACGGATCACAAACCCTTGCTGGGTCTTTTTGCTCCAGATAGGCAAACTCCTCAAATTTTGTCTCCTCGTATGTTGCGCTGGTCTATTTTTTTGTCAGCATATCAGTATTCCTTAGAGTAGCGATCAGGCAAGGCGATCGAGCATGCAGACGCTCTTAGCCGTTTACCATTGCCGGGTTTAGGGCCAGATCCGGCTCCAGCATATGGTATTATGCTTCTAGAATCTCTCCCAGAGCCACCATTGCATGCTTCCATGGTAGCTTCTTATTCAGCTAAAGATCGTGTTCTTTCCCGTGTTTTGAATTGGGTTTGGCGAGGGTGGCCAGGAGGCCAAGTAGAGGCTGAGTTTAAAGCATACAAAACTCGCCAAAATGAGCTTTCAGCACATAAGGGCTGCCTTCTTTGGGGGAGTCGAGTGGTGATCCCTCCGAAATTAAGAAATCAAGTTTTAGAAGCTTTACATGAAAATCATCCAGGGATTGTGCGAATGAAGGCATTGGCAAGGAGTTATGTTTGGTGGCCAGGAATAGATGCTGCCATAGAGGAGGTACAATGATGCTACATCATTGTAGACTATGTCAGGAGTCCCGGCCAGAAGTGCCAAGAGCTCCTGTTCAACAATGGGAGACTGCTCGCACTCCATGGTCGAGGGTACATATAGATTTTGCAGGGCCCTTTCAAGGTCAGAATTTCTTTTTATTGGTAGACTCTTATACAAAATGGTTGGAAGTAGTACCAGTTACTGTGATGACTTCAAGAACAGTTGTTAGGGCCCTTCGTAGGATTTTTGCTACTCATGGCCTACCTGATGTTATTGTATCCGATAATGCTGCACAGTTTACATCTGTAGAATTTAAAGATTTCATAGGCAGGTATTTGATTCGGCATGTAACATCAGCCCCGTTTCATCCATCTACAAACGGTCAGGTAGAACGAATGGTGAGAACTACTAAAGATTCTTTGAAGCGAATTGTTCAGGGGGATTGGGATCATCGGTTGGCAGCATTTTTGTTCAGCCACCGAGTGACCCCTTGTACGACTACGGGCCGTAGCCCGGCAGAGATGTTAATGGGGCGGCAATTAACAACTCGTTTGGACAGATTACATCCAGATCGTACAACGGACAAATTGCCAATGGCAGAGATACAAGAAGCAGTTCGTAGTTTCAGTCAGGACAACTTAGTTTATATACGAAACTATGCCAATGGCCCAATGTGGATTCCAGCAACTGTTTGTCGGGCTACAGGTCCAGTTTCATACGAAGTGGCTGGCTCTGATGGGAGGATTTTTCAACGTCATTTGGATCAAATGCGCCGCCGTGTATCGGATTCAGGGCCAGTATCGTTTCCCCCTGTACCAACAACAGGAGGTGCTTGGTGCAGGAGCCGGTCAAGACTTAACATCACAGGAAGAGGAATCTTTTTCGGCTCCACCAGGATCCACTGATGTGGGAGTGTCTCGGGAGAGTCCTACAGTAGGGGTATCGGCCCCAGCGAGTATTCCAGAGAACACATTCGAACAAACTAGAACAGTAGAGACTCCTGTTCCAGTGCCACGTCGTTCTGTACGAGAACGGATACGGCCGCGTTACTTGGAAGATTATGTCTGTGGACCCTGAACAATTCTTGGGGGAAAGGGGTGTTATGTATGTAGTGATTTCATCTGTGGGAGAAGCAATTAGTTACCCAGGATTGGTGGACCAATCACTGGAGATCTAGGCTTGGGCGTGGTTGAGTGGTTGAGTATTTTAGAGTGTGTGTGTGTGTGTGTTGTTTTTAACCTTTTATGTTGTGTCGGAATTAAACCATACTAAAAGGACTTATGCTTTGTCTGGTTATGTTGGACCCACAAACATAACAGCTGGCATGTCACCCAAAATGTCATGGCATGTCACCTTTGACACACGTGTCATAGGTTCGCCATCACTGAACTAGGCGGATGAGGGCTTTGGAATGCCTCCAGACCTGGAGCTCAGCTATAGTTAGGCTTGGGAGGCAGAGGCTGCCCGGCATCTGCAGAAGCTGAAATCTGTGGGTGTTGGGCTCATGGATAACACAGGCCCCTTGTATAGGGAGAGAAATGTTTGAGCATCTTTTTTTCTGGTATATTTTTTTCCTAAGTCCAGCAATGACAGGTAGTGGGGACAAGTGAAGGCTGGGTCACATGACTAGGTTACTCATTAGGTCTGTCTCATTATGAGAAATGGATCAAAGTGGGGGATTACAAATAAAATATTGCTTTTAAATAAATAATTTTTAAAGCCTTGTAAAGCTAGGTGGGTCCTGATATAGTATCATTTTAAGAAGTGGGTCCAGTGATAGAAAGTTTAAGAACCACTGTTTAAGCTAGTTCTGTAAAAGAACTAACCACAAGTGCCATGAAGGCTTTTAACTGAAACTGCACCAAAATTAGTAAGAGCTATGTAATTATGATCATTTATCTATTACCAACTATGTGCATGGAATGTTACAATATCAAATGCAAAAACACAAGTTAGGCCCCAACTAATCACATGGCAATATGCATATTTGGAAGAGGTCTGAAAAATGTCTGAAGAATGTCCTGCCTCAAATACGTTAAAAGTGAATACAGGTGTTTTGTTGGGCATTTTATAATGGTAAGGGGAGAATTAAACTTCTAGCTCACCTCTTTCCACAAGAAAAGGGGGGGGGCATAAAACTAATACTACAAACCTTCCATGCCGTTTTGTGAAATCATATTTGAGATATAAATATCAAAAAAATTCCAATACCTGTTCAGTTAGCAGTAACTGCAACAGATGTAAAGATCCTCAAAATACTACTCAAAATGAAGGAAAAGGATAAAGGTGTACTCCCAGGTAAGTGAGGATAAGATTACAACCCTTATCTTTCATTTCTTGAATACCTTTACCTTATGGATACCGAGACTCCTATTAAAAACCACTATTAAATTTTGCAGCAAAACCACTGATAATCCCCTATCTTTAAAAAGGCATCCCCAGTATCCATGGTTTAAGGTATTCATGGAGAGATTTGCAAGGGAACCCCAGCAGATACCCCAGGGCATGCCTGAACATATTAATCTTATCCTACCAAAGTGGCATTTACCTGCAGCTTTCTGAAGTGCTGACTCAAAAACCTAAATCTACTTTTCCTTGAGAGTACACAAGAGAGACAGCAAAATCTGCTGAAATGACCTATCTCACTATGTCAAAGCAGTCATGGATAATGTTGACATATCTGTTACTCTGCCTTGGGAGATGCACTCATTCATATACAATTCCCATCAACTGGACCTGCCATCAGTCTGTGCTGTCTGCTACTGATGTTACCAACAGCTACATCATCGTAGTGCTTTCTTTACTAACAGAGAAGCGCAAGTACTTGACAACTGTTATACTTCTAAGCATATCAGCATCAATATGCACATGCCATCAGAAATCTAAATAAAACAAACAGCAGAAGGTAGCATTTAGGATATGCTAGGATATGTCTCTCTGCACCTTCTTTTATATGGAAAATGTACCCTGTTTATATGTATTTGCACAGAGGCGTACCAGGGCGAAACTGCACCCATGGCATGCAATGTCATGACATTGCAGGGTGTAGCTTCTGTCCGCCATGGTTCAGCCAACTTTGGCCAAGCCATGGCAGGGAGAAGCCAAGCACCCGCCTCCTTGTTTTGCCCAAGCAGCGGCCAGAAGACACCGCGGGCCTCCCTAGTTCACAGTTTTGCCCAAGCAGCGGCCGAGGGAAGCCGCGCGCCTCCCTGGCTGTGCGAGCCGGGGGGGCGAACGACTTCCCCCATCGGCCTCAGCTCAGGCGTCTTCTTGGGCACTGCATGAGGGGGCTGAGGGCAATCGGTGCCCCCTGGCAAATGGCACCCATGGCTCTTGCACAATACCCTAGATATGTCTCTGTATTTGCACACCTTGCAGCAAACTACATCCTGTAGTTTTCAACTACTGTAGGGAAATCAGTGCAAATGGTTGAATTCACAATTCTTACCTTACCACAAATCCTTTGTGCTGGCCCAGGAACATAAAAAATGCGCTGTAAGGCAGTTTGCGCCGTCTCGGAAGTTGGATAGGCCAGTGCACAGATGTGGACTGCCCTCCCCGTGCCACTTCCAGACAAGCACTAGGCTGGTGCAGGGGGCTGAAGAAGGCAGGGTGGGCCATGGGTGGACTGGCCAGGCTGACATACGTCAGATTCAAACACCCGGTCCCAACCCGGATTTGTGTCTACAATTTCACTGGTGCAGATCTGAGGAGCCCTATTGGGAGGGCTCCTGTGTAGCATGGGGGTAAGGGGAATTAATTCCCCTTACTCTAAGATGCACAGTATCCAGCCCCAACCCTGTGCTGGATATGGGGCAGGCCAGCTGGCCTCCTTGTTCCAACATGTGTTAGGACAGGGCTGTGAGTGATATGGTTCTAGTGAAGCAACACTGTCAAGGTATTAAGGTTTTGTTTCAATTCAGTAATCATACAAATGATGGTTTGTGCTAACCGTAGTTTAGAACACAAACCTCTGCTTTCATTCTGTCCACAGCACTCTGGATTATAAATTCATTAGAAGCAAAATTGTTAATATATTACAGTACAGGTCACACAACAAATTAGTAACCACCAAAAAAACAATGGCCACCCTGATGAAACTCACACAAGTGAATAAGAGTTCTAGTGTTGGCTCTGATACATGGAAATGAGAGCTGACTCATTAACATCTTATTTGTTCCCTGCTGTGTCATAATACCACCTCACTGACTCTCAGAATAATCAGTCTCATTGGTCAGTTTTAAGGAAATCCACTTTATGTTAAATGAGGTTATTGCGTTTTCATTTTCTGGTTATTTGGCTATAACTTCTAATAGAATACAGGGCAGAAGGTCTGGTCGAGAGGGTTAAAGCTGCAGTAATTGCCCAAAGATAAGATCCGAAGGTCACTAGTTTGAAGCCACCAGAAGCTTCCATGTGTGGCAGACCTCGAGAATGTGGCTGATTAGATCTGAGCTGTCTCAGATGCCTGTGAGAGGGGGAGTTGTGCTAGATGGCCAGTTGCTCTTTGGTGAGAGCAAAGAAGCAGATTATCAGCCAGTGGAAGGCAATCATGCAGCGAGAAAGAAGGACTGGACGATAAAAGTGTCATCTGTATGTAGTTGTTCTTGAAAGATTAGAACTTTGTGATTTGTAAAAACCCTTGCGGTTTAGAAAATGCCTGCCTAGGTAAACCACCTTGAATTAAAGTCAAAGGAGCAATCTGATGACCAAGAAAGGCAGTATGTAAATACCAAATATTTTTATTATTATTATTATTATTATTATTATTATTATTATTATTATTATTTTCAATGCAGTTTTTTTCATTGTATTGTACATTAAATTCTGCACTGAATGATACATGATGGTGTTTGAAAAGATCAAGATTTTCACATTTTTTTGCCAGAAGCGTTGTCACACATACAGTATATCCCAAGTTCTTCACACGATGCAGTCCACACACCCCATGCCCCCAATGACAACACTGTCTATACATCATCATTTTAAATTTTGTCCCTGCAAATCATCTTCAATGCTTTCCATAAAAAGATAAAATAAGCACATTTTAGTTGTTAAAAAAAATTCATTTTTGTCAGCAATGTGGAAAAGCAATGGCCATATCCACAATTTATTATTTGCATTACATTCTACTTTTCACATCTTATGGTTCCAAGGTGTGTCACATCGTAACAGCAACAAAATCAAATCAAAATAGTGTAACATAATATATCCAGTTCATCCAGCAACAATCAATAATACCGTAAGTACTAATTTATAAATCAATTTCATGGATAAGCTTTAAGCCAAAAACAGAACTTGCTATCACCCATGGATAAGTCGAGGGTACAACTTAAGGGGGTACGAAATTCTCTGAATATGACTTACCAGTAATTTTTCTGAGACAGCAACAGACAACCAACCAAAAAGGAGCAATTTCACTTTCTTCTGAGGCAGCACAGAAATGGAGCTATTTTCCAAACAAGAAGGAAGAAAGATGAATGTGCTTATGGGAGTTGTAGGCTTTGTTAAGAATACAGTACAGCATCTCTATAGCAGCATCCCTCATAATAATTACAATTCCCATAAGCACTTTCACCTCTCTGCCTATTTAGAGAAGGATAATAGCTACCTTTTTTTGCTTGCTGTCTATTGGTGCCCAATGCCAATTTTACTGATAAGTAAAATTACTCCTCTTTTCTACCTCCCCTGCTTTCTGCATATTAGCCCACCCCCACCCCAAAAAAGCTGCTGTTAGAAGCTTTATTAACAGTATTGACCTGTGTACAAGTCAATCCATTTTTCAGGATCAATTTTTAGGCATAAATTTTTAGACTTATACATGAGTATATAGGGTAATTGTAGTTCAAGAATCTGGCAGAACAAGTAGGTTTTTAACAGCTTTCCAAAGACCAGAACAAGCACAGAACTGAACATCCTGGTCCCACAAAATAGTCCAGAAATGACCATGGTTAATGGTATCAAAAGCCATGGAGATACCCAGCAGAATAAGTGGAGATATACATGCCCTATCTAGCATAAACTGTCAATCAGGACAGTTTCAATCCCAAACCCAGGCAACAGACTGGATTGAAATGGGGCTAGAGACAAACCACTAATCATCCAAGACTCTCTGGAGATGCACTATCACCATGCACTTATCTCAAAAGGGGAGATAAGAAATTAACCAGGAATTAAGAATGGTTTCTGGAGGAAGAGCCTTACCACCACCTCCTTCAATCTAATCAGCATTTTACCCTCTTGTAAGGAAACATTAATGACCACCTCCACCCACTGAGCCATCCCCTCTTTGCCCAACTTGACCAAGTAAAGCTGCTAAAGGTAAAGAGAGTAGGTAGACAAACTCCAGAATTTTATCCACATCCTCAAGGTCCAGAGGTTGAAAAGTAACAAAACAGGAAAAAGTTGGTACTTGGATCATTTCTTTTGTCATGACAAATAATTTGTCCAATATGTCCAATTTGACACAGAAGCGTTGCACAATATGTTGCACAATTCATCAGCAAAATGTTGTACAAATTGGTCACAATGGGCTCCAGAGGGGGCTTCGGGGGGGCAATATATAGCAGATATTTGACCACTCAGAAATTCCACTGGTCTACATTGAACAGACAATGATGAAGCAGCAATAAGGCTTTTCTGCCAACATCATCATACAGTAGGTCTTAAAATTGATTATTTCCCATGTTTGGTCAGTTTCATTGTGCGTCTTTATCAAGCATTGCTCAAGCAGTCTTTCAAACTCTTTCTTGGCACTGAAGAACCAGGAGACTGCATTAGATCCGCATCAAGGAACTACGTCAAGCCAGAGTGGGCACTTAGGAACTAGCCTGTCATCACAAGTTGGCCGGGCTTCAACAGAGTTTCTAGTCCAGGCAAGCAGAAAATCCTCAGGAACCCTCTGGAAACAGTAGTTCCATTGGTGTCTTGGGGCACATCATCCTAAAAAGTCCTCTGCCCATATAAATAAAACACTGAACTCACAGTAAGTCTAACTCTACAGATCTGTCCATGTGACAAGGGAGTAACAACAAATACTACCAACCACAGATCACTCACCTGGAGTCAAGCAAAAACAAGCTCCTGAGTGTACATGCCCTACTATTATGGTTGTCATGGCAGCCATGGAGTTATGAACTACTTCTGCTGCGGGGAATCTAACACAAAGGTGTCAAAACATAATGCCCACAGGCAAAAAGCGGCCCATAGAAGCTCTTTAACCAAACATGAAAGTTGGAGCTCGCCCAGCACCACCACCATTTGCTCTCAGCTGCTGAGCTGCAAAGTGACACATTTGCAGAAGCAGCACTGCTGAAAAAGGTGGTGCTGGAAGAGCCCAATTATCATGTGGGCCACCCTTTCAGCAGTGCTCCTTTTGCCAAGGCATTACTTTGCAGAGGCCCTCTCAGCAGCTGAATTACGAAGTAATTCCTTAACAGAAGCAGCACTGCTAAAAGGGCAGCCTGTGATAATTGGACTTCTATAGCTTTAAAATATCAAGATTTGTGTATTTTCTCTTCTGTCAATTGCAGCTAATGGATTCCTAAGTGAGAAAAAAGTGCTTATTTCTAGGCTGCTAGTGGACAACTGGATGAAAGCTGTTTACCAGCTTTCCACTGACCACTGGAAAGCAGACCAGTGGATGTGAAGGCCAATTCTAAGCTCAAGATAATTACAAAAACAGATTGAAAGATTGAAAATAAAACTGACAATATCATAACGCCATTGTACAAGTCAACGGTAAGGGCACACCTGTATTATTATGTCCAGTTCCTATTGCTACATCTCAAAAAGGATATGAACTGAAAAAGGTGCAGAAGAGAGCAACTAAAATGATAAGTGGGCTGGGGCCCCTCCTTTATGAAGAAAGACTAGCATTTGGGGCTCTTCAGTCTACAAAGAAGGCACCTGAGGGGGGAACATGATTGAGACTTACAGTACACAATTATGCATGGGATGGATAGAGAAGATACCAGAACCAGAGACCATCTTCTAAAAATGACTGTTGGAGAATTAGAACAGACAAAAGGAAATATTTATTTACCCAGTTCATTAATCAATCTGTGGAACTCTTTCCCAGAGGATGTTGTGAAGGCACCTGGCCTAGATGCCTTTCAAAGGGGATTCGTTTATGGAGGAAAAGTCTAACACAGGTTACAAACCACACAAGGTGGTATGGTCTGGAGATTGAACTGTCATCATGGAACAAGTCCACACTGAACGGATAGCATAGAGGTTTGGGGTTACTTGTGCTCCCAGGGAATGGCTATTTCATTCAACTCAACAGCTCAATGTCACACTGGTAGGGGGCCAAATCTCCACTACACTAGGGCAGACATTCTCCCTACTGCCAGTTCCAGCAGACATGTTGCCAAAACATAGCTGGCAAAATTGATAGTTTGCAAACCACAGCTTCACATTGTGGTTTGCCAACTGAAAACAAACCACGGTTTGTCAAAAATGCAAAGCCATAGTTTAGCATCTCAAACTATCAGCAAGGAAGCTTATGTGTGAACAGAACCATACTTTCTATACTAGCTGAAGCTTTGTCTCAGGAATCCATTGCAGCAGTGAAGCTGTGCTATTACAATTGCATGAATAACAGTACATGAAAGACACTTATTTAAATCAATACAAACCATACAAACAGTTTTGTTAATGAATGAGGGCAGCATTTTGTCCTGATAAAGCAAGACGCAAACAATCTAAGTAAGGTTTGTGTTAAGGAAACACTCGAGTTACAGTAACAACATTCGAGTTACTGTCACTCAGATTCTGCATTAATATTTTGACAGTGTCCCAATGCTGGTTAAGGTCTCTTGCAGTCACTGTTCCCCATATTTCACCTTTTGTATCTTACAGTTGAAATTATGTAGCTATTGCAGTTTCCTCTGCCTCAACACTAGCTAGTCTTCCTTTACTCCATTATGAACAACAAAGGCAAGGTAGCCAACTAAAATGTCAGCTCCTTAAAAGCAACCAAAGATCAGCCAGTGGCTTAAAACAACAAATACAACACTGAAAGTATACGTACAAAACCTTGCTTCGAGAACTGAACCAGACTTCTACATTTAGAAACTTAAAGGGGTGTTTCCCCCCCCCCCACATTGACAATTGTTTAACTTCTCTTTCCTACGAAATGAAAACTTCTCCCTGGAGCTCAATTCCATGCAAGCAGAAGCTCCCAGTGGGAAGTGAGAACAAGAGATTTAGAGTGCACTTCTGCGGAGACGTATTATTAAATAACTTACTAAGAGAGGATTTACCTACTTTCAGTGCTAGAGATTTGCAAACTGGCGATGCTCAGGGGAGATGGAGCCAAGACTGTGTTCTGCCCGGTTTACTGCAAGGTTCTGGTACAAAAAAGAAAAAGAAATTGAAGGGGGGGAAAAAAAAGGTAACTCCGAAGTGGGCTTGGAGGGAAGGGGAGAAAGAAGAGGAAAGGAGCTCTCTCCACGAAACCACCGCCTGTCCCAGGCAGTCTGCAGAAAGCGGGTCACAAAAGCCCCTGGGCGACCTGATGCGGGGTGAGGGGGCGGGAGAGGGGTGGGGGTGGGGAAGAGCCAGCCCCGCGCGCCCCTTCCCCCCCCCTCGCAGTACTTTGTTCGGAGAACGGGGGAGGCGGCAGAGAAGAAGTCCCAACTCTTTGAGGGGGGGGGCGGGTTTCAAAGAGAGCTGCACCTTTCACCAAGCGGGAAGCCCACAAGCAAGCAGACCCGAGGCAAGAGCCCGCTGACCAGTGTAGTGGGAGAGCGGAGAGCGACCAAGTATCCCCACCACCACCACGTCCGTACCTCAGCCGCGCCCGCCCCGCACGAAGGGGCTCTGACAGGCGTTAATCCTCTCTGAGGCGGGCTACGTGTGCGGGGGGGGGGAGGAAGGAGAGAGAGAAGAAGAGTTTAATGCGCTCTCACAGGACGGGAAGCGACGTCGAATAACGGGGGGGGGGGCTTGACCGTCTCGTGTTAATAACTCCCCCCCCCCTTCCTCAGTCACAATCACAAACTCTTGGGGCTGGGGAAGACTATAAAGAGAAAACCACACGGGTTGTCTCCCTGCTATGGATGCGCGCTTCGCATTTTTTTTTTTTAAACTCCCTCATCATCGCTATAAAAAATGGGGGGGGGTCGCTTGCCCCTTTTCGTTTTAGAGGCGCGCGCTTGCCTCCCGCCCCCGCCCCCCTCCTTACCTCGCGCCACATTCCATTCGCCGCCTCAGTCAGAACCCCGCGCGCGCGCGCACCGGCCGCGCGCGAAACTCCCCTCTTTCACGCTCCGCGCTCGGCGGTGGTTAAGCTATAAAGCGGCGGCTTAGCGAGCGAACCGTTCCGACCCCCTCTGGCCGATGCGAGGCGGAGCCTGCTGGCGCTAGCCCCGCCCACAAACATATAGACCCGTGCCTGAGAGGAGGACTGCGAAAGTCGCGAGGGGGGCCTGAGGAGGGGCGGGGCTTGTCCGAGCGGCGAACCTGATTGACGTCAGCTTTAACCAGTGAAGGGGAGAGCGGGGGTATTATCCCAATGCGTGTCCTGCTTCACTCAGCTTTTCTCTCTGCTCCTCCACTTCAGCCTACTTTCACCCCCGTTTCCTGAGGGCTCTCTTAGCTACCTTCTTATCAGTTGGCGTTGGTCACACAACCCGTGGGAACTGCTACATAAGACCAGTTCTCCAGCTCGTCACTCAAGGGGGGGTGGGGGGGTTGCCACATAGAATCCTTCTCCCCCAACCGACCACTGAGCCCAGTCAGCCTCCTGCACAACAGCTGATGCCCCCCCTCATCCAGCCTCCCAGGCCCCAGCTCAAGACCCCAATTCTTCCCCGTTCCCCAGTTGGGGACCCCAATTCCCCCTCCACCTTAACAGATATTTGGGCGCACAGGTCGCCCAATGCCCCACTCAATCCAGTTCCAAAACTACCTTTAAAATGACTTAAAATTTAAAAGAAATGAATAAGGCTCTATGTTCGATTTTCCGGTTAATTGATTCACACACTACTGCGTTATAATAGTTTTATATTAATCTGTATAAAGAAGTATATTAAGCTTTTTAAAAAATGAGCTGACGCCTACTAGACAACAGACAGTATGCAGTGTCGTGTTTATTTCTGATTTACTCTGCCTTTCCACTATAAAAGCCCTCAAGGCATTTTACAAAACCAATAAAAATACTGTATACTGTACAGCAGTGTTTCTCAAACAGTAGGTCGGGGAAACCACTTGGTGGGTCACAACCTGATGTCAGGTGGGTTGCGGAAAGCTAGGAGCCATCTTGGAAGCTGCAAGCCTAACTTTTTAAATTTTGTTTTTAGTTCAGTGTTTTTACCGAATACTTTGTTCTAATCTTGTTTTCTGTCAGGGATATTTCATGGCTGGAAAATTACAAGGCAAAACAATGTATTCCAGCAGTTAAGTTCCCTAATTGTGGGTTAGGGGGCCCAATTTTGAGTTGGGTGCAAAATTGACAGATTAGGCTATGTGCATCAAGGGTTAAACAAGCTGCTAGGGGGGAGGGCAGAGCACTGCTGCCCAATCACCATGAAAACCACACCCCTTGGCATTCATAAATCAGGCAGAGGCAGCCTCCTTTGGACAGCCCCCTTGGTCCACACTGATGGGCAGTTTAAGGGGAACATAACCCCTTGATCCGTTATCCGAGTGGTCTTGATTCGTTAAATGCAGGTCCCACAAATTCTCAAGAAGGAAGTCTGCAAGCTGACAAGGAAAATGTATTGAGTCCTGTGGAAAGTGAAACTCAGCCGCACATGCTTGTTTACTCATGAGTAGGCAACTGTTACTCAGCTCTTACCAAAGGCCAGGCAAAAGGGAACACAAGATCACCAGAATGGTCTCAAACATGGAACTCAACAAATGCTCCAGAAAGTGGCATCTCCACCATAGTAAAAAGGATAAAAACAGAGGTTTAAGCAGCTGATAAAGTAAAACACTTTTTTTTAGGCACACAGAGGTAGGTGGGTCCCAACTGAGTGTCATTTAAAAAAATGGGTCCCAATGCTAAAAAGTTTGAGCATCACTGATGAGCTCAATTGCATTTATTTTTCTAACATTGAGGATGCTTTTGGATTTGAATCACCTAGTTTTGTATATACTGTATATGTACAGTACATGTTAAAAGTTACCATAGATATGTTAACCTTTTCTTTTTCTGTTAGCCAGGCAAAAATGGCTATTGCAGTTGTCCTGGAATTCACCAGCCACAAATCTCTCCCGCCATTGCAATTCAATCCACTTGTTTGGAAGCAAGTCCCTGTGAAAGCCACAGTATTTTCCATTTCATAATGTTTGGGACTGAAATACTAGTTTTTTCTTACACCTACCATTCTCTTTTTCCTTTTCATACTTCAGTTTCAAGCAGTTTGGAATTGAACAAGGGTTTTATTTTTGTGGTTCCATTGAGGATGTTTTAAATTGTTGTAGATAGCAGACCCCAGCTTTGAATATATGAGGAGGTGGAATGTTGATTAGAGAAAGGAAAGATGGAGGCCCCTATGGTGCCGGCATTGTGAAAGTTAATGCTGCATGAACAATGTGGCCTACTCTTTCTTTGCTTGTGTGTGTGTTCCTCCTTTACAGCTAGCCTTCTAAACAAAGGCTCTTTAAGTCAGATGTCATGTGAGCAAGATTTTCAAGAACTACCATAATAGAAATTGCATGTTTTTGGCATTTCAATAACTATATTCCCATCTCAAAAGAATGAACAATTAGAACCATCTTAAATCTAGTAGTTATAAGTAGGTGTGGTGTGCTTTCTTTTTTGGGGGGGGCGTGATTTTCTTTCCAAAGTTTCTTGATTAAAATAGAAAATTGCGGTGTTATGTGTTTTTATCCTACATTCTCAATCCAAGTACTCATTTTTATTAGATTTTACAGGTGATACAATATTAGCAGATGCAGCCACAGTATTTCTAATTGGAAAAGTAGTCTTTTAATTTATGAAAAATATCTTAAACACCAAAATGTGGTGTTTTGTATTTTAATTCAGATTTTAACCGCCAAAAGGCAGTTGTTAACGCCCATAAAGCAGTTTTCAACAACAAAAAACCACCCCTATTTATCAGGCTTTTTATGACATCTGAAAAATGTGGACAATACTACACCAATTCTCACCAGTTATGAGCATAAAAAGGCAGAAGACGGGGGGGGAGATGATATAAATCCAAGATACAGGTAACAAAATGACTGGATTCTCTATAACACATTAATGCCTCCGTTGTACCTGATTAAAGGTAAGCAGCTTGACAGATTTGTTGGCACAAAGCCTTTACCTATTTATGCCCTAGTATAGTTCTTTATATACTTTCTAAAGCTTAGTCTTCTTACTTTCATCAAGGTTGGTTACTTTATTTCATATCCAGAAGCACGCCTTGCAAAAAGCACATGTAAAACTTTATAAAGTATTTTAAAAGACATGGTTATGAATAATCAAAATACACATAATGTTTCCTACCCATGTTAAAATGGCATCACAGTAAAGTATTTACAGTGCCACTAAAAATGTGTATCACAATTATTATTAATAGAACATTGATGTGTGCAGTTTTCTGCTGAATCAGCATGTGAAATAAATTACCTTTCCCTCCAGACCCTCCAGAAAGGTTGCCGTGCCTTGAATGAGATGATTGAATTAGAAAAAAAGCAGGATGTTACATAAAATACGTTAGCAGTGTGTTGTTTCCAAGGATAGCCAAACACACAAAATATAGTGCCTTTTTCCCCCAGTCCTGGCTATGAACTAAATACCTCTTTCGTCTGCCCCCTCAAAAGTTATTTTTTTTCCTCTCCAAAACGTAATATTGACAGTTGCTGTATTCCATAATTTTAGAAGGGAAACAGTAATTACTATATAAAATGCACTACAGTATCCCTCTAGTTTGTTGTGGGTTTTTATGGAAAAATCAGTGATCCTGCATTTCATTTGAATAATGTGTAGAAAAGAGTTGTATGTTAGCCACCCAATTTTTTGTTTTGTTTTGCTAGGTGGGTTATAGAATCAATACAGTCAGCATTCACAGGGTGAAAACATCTTGCTTAAAATGTTCACTTTGTTTAGTACAAAACACATCTATCGACAAATTGACTCAAAACAGACAACTTCACAAACACGTTGCTGTCAGTCATGTCTACTTCAGCAGGGAAAAGAAAATATATTTTTAACCAATTCTAATTTTTCAAGCTTCTCAGAAAAGTGACTGGCCAAAATAATTCAGTAATCATAACTGGTAATAAAAAAATGTCCTGTATCACCTTATGTCAAAAAAGATTATTCTTTACTTGCAATAAAAATTTTAATGAATGTTCATTTATTTTGAAGATTTGTATCCCACCTTTCCATTTGCAGGAGCAAATGTTCAAGGCACATAAAAATGAAGAATAGAAAACGAACAATGTATAAAACAATTTTACAAAAGGAAAAAAACAAAACAAAAAGGGGGCATTAACATAAAAGAGGAGGGCAAACTACAAAAACCAAACTATAGAGACCATCGATAAACAATGACACATTACGCAAATGCAAGACGAAACAGCAATGTTTTGAGACCCCTCCAAAAGACCTTGAGGGAACAGAAGGTTCCTTGTCTAAGAATGGTATTCCATAACAAAATAGTTTACATTAATCTGTATTTTAAAGAAGTGGGTATCTGCTATTTGCCAGATATTAAGGGAAAGATTTCAAGGAAACATATGCAATCCTCTTGCATATGCCATTGAATTAGGACTACCTGAATCTAAATCTCTGTCTTTTGACCTGGTTTTGACATGGAAACCATTTAGGGCATAATCCTAATCTGGAGTTAGGCCAGTAAAGTTTGGCTGGCACAAGGGACACAGTAAAGCATGTTTGGACCACTCTCGGAATCAGGGAGGACGGTGCATGTCTGTGTGCTGGCCTCTCTGACTCCAAGAGTGGTCCAAACATCCTTTACAGTGCCCCTTGTGCCAGTCAAACTTTGCTGGCCTAACTGTGCCGGTCTAACTCCAGGTTAGGATTGTGCCCTTAATTTTTGTCAGGTGAAGTGGCTCCCTGGAGAAGGTTTGCTGACCAAGAGGAGTAGCACTAGTGGTTAGCGTCCACTCACCCCTTCCTGCTCCCCTATTTCCCTTTTTCTGGATCAGCAGCTGAATAGTAAAAATCCTTGGTAGTTTGCATTCATTACCCCATTTCAGGCTTCTGAACATGGACTAGACAGACAAAGAGTCAAGCTTGTTAAAAGTATAAATAAAAAGAGAATCAAACAAAATGGGAAAATAAAAGTAGGTAATAAAAGTACAAGCAGACAGATAGAAAATGCCTGAGCTTGGCTGGAAAGCAGCAAAAATGTCACCAAATGGATGCAGTACCCACTAATGCCCAGACGATGGAGCTGAGGTGCTACTCAAACTCTCAGTTCAAAGCCCCTGCAATGTTCTTTGTCCCGGGGGAACTTGCACGCTGGCTGGACTCAACAGACAAAGCAAGAAAAGCTCCTTGATCATAATCTAGTTTAAGCTTAGCTACTTACATTGCTCAAGGAGTTCCCAGTCCTTGCACTCATGGGTGAGAAAGTCAGTGGTCTTCTTTGAGCATCCAACAAATGGGTCAGGCAAGCATTTTCTGCTTACTTGGAAATATATAACTTTGCTTTGAATCCTGAGCCCATCATACAAACATTGCCAGTGGTACACGCACATTTACGGCACCCAGAGAGTAGGGAGCACTGGTGCTGGGACTCAGTACCTAAAGAGGATGCTGTGCCGCCACCAGGGGTAATACTGCCGGGTGGCGGTGCAACTTGTTGGGGTAGGGGAGGAGAGGATTGGGCCCCAAAGGGGGGTGGGGATGGTGGCTGCCTCTGCCCCTGAATCCTAACCCCATCTTGCAAGCCAGGCAGCCCAGGAAGGGTCTCCTCGGCTCTGTGGGGGCAGAGCCAAGGAGACCTATTGGCAAATGCTTCCTTACCCCAAGGAGACCCTGGCAGTAGCCTTGGTGGCCCCAGGATCCAATAGTTGCCATTTCAGTGCAGCTGGAGCCCTGGAGCCCTCCAGCTTCAGGATTGGGCTGCAAGTCACCCAATTGGAGGAGTGACAGCCACTTGATCATTCCACCCCACCCCCTTGACCTAGATGGAAAGGTTTGGCTGTCCAATCACTAAGCACATGTCAATCTTGGGAGAGGGGTAGCCATTTCAGACAGGAAGCGAAGCTGAATCCACACATGCTTGGGGAATAATGGAGTTTCCAAACAAAAGACAAAGGCTACTTGCAAAAAATGCCCCAGCAGCTTTTTTAGTCGTTGAACCTGTGTAGGACCTTCAGGGGAGTTCAGCATGTCCAAAAACATAGAAAAATGAGGCATTCATCACAGGTTACCTTGTTGGAGAAAAACAGGGAATGTGAATCTCTTGACCCTCTTAGATGTCTAACAGCTTTATACAAACGACTGCCTTTTGGAGCCTCGGATATTGTGTTGCTGTGGTTCTACCTTGAGGATATGTTTCAAAAATTGTGCTGGGAGACTATTTTCATTCCTCAGGGAGTCGTCTTGTACAGTGCCCCAAAATTTAACTTTGTTTCTTATGCTTTTTTTTACATTTATATGTAACTGTTGGGAAAGAACATCCAAAAGACTGGTGTCATCAGTATCTGCTCCAAGTGAGATTATGCTATCTTTGAATGCATGCCAGACAGCCCAATTCTGAGCTGCCTGGGTGCCGTGGGGGTAGAGGTAGCCAAATGGCTATTGTTGCATGCCACAGCAGCCAGGAAACCACTGGAGGCACTCTGGGAGAAGGGGATGTTTGTCTCCTTCCCCCAGATAAGCTGGGAGACCCATCAATGAGTCTCCTCCTGTCTGTGCTAGCTAAATAGATGCGAGGGCCTCCATGGATAGAATAGGATCTGGCGGCAAAGGCAGTGATGTCATGCAGGGGGTACGCGAGTACTGGTTCCTAGGATTACGGCTGGCCCGGCCATTCACCCGCCCACTCGCTGACTCCGCCCCCTGCAATTTTTGAATTTCCTGCACGTTCTCAGATCCAGGCAGGCAGGCAGCGAGCGGAGCCTTGCCTTGCCTTGCCTGCCACTGAAAAATGAGCTGCTCTGGGGTTTTGGAACTGTTGGGTCACTTTAACATGATGCCAGGCCTCCTTAACATGTTCTGGGGGTGCTGTGGAATACTGTTGCCACTGTTGGGTCAGTTTAAAATCATCTGAGCCCTCAAAAAGGGCTTTTTAATGTCACTTCCTGCCATGACATCACTTCCGGCTTATGATGTCACTTCCGGTGGGCGGGTTCTGACACGTGCCAATCAAAAGTGAGTACCTGTTCTTAAATCATTTAGATGACACCACTGGGCAAAGGTAATACAAGTAATACATGGGGTGTGTGTGTGTGTGTGTGTGTGTGTGAGAGAGAGAGAGAGAGAGAGAGAGAGAGAGAGAGAGAGAGATATCTAGCATATCTTACTAATTGTTTACTGTTACACATATCAGAATGAAGAAAATATATTTCCTGATCTTTTGGAAGACAAAGTGACCCCATTAACATGCCTAACAATTTAATGCTGATCCAAGCACTCAATAAACCATTTAATTGTCATTGCTGATATACATTTATCTACTAGTGATTCAAAGGGGTGGTTACAAAGGTAACCTTTACAAAGGTTACAAGTAAATGCACTTTTCAGTTTATTAATTTCTCTAAATCCCCATTGTACTGTATTGTATTAAAGATTAAGTGCAAAAGGCAGGATAAAGTGTGAGTAATTATTCTGTAGCCACATCATCTTAACATTTGCAGAATTTCAGAGCTGAATCCTGGGTTGAATTGCTCAACTTGAGCAATTCAAATCAATTGCTCAGGTATTGACCTGCGTAATTAGAATATGCTGTTTAAATAGCTCAGACATAAATGCAGAACTTGCAAATACACTATTGTAAGCAGAATCACAATTTGTGCCACTGGTCTATACAATAAATATGTAATTTCTGTTTTTCTAAAGTGATCTAACCCAGAGTATGAACACACAAATGTGTGGCCAGTTAGCAAAATAGATGAGATTATCTATATATGTGCAGGGGGGGGAACAGCCCAGTTTTCCACAATTCTTCTAAAATACATGAAAAACTGGGGGTTGCAGTTCAACCATTTTGCTAGAAAAAATAATTGAAAGCATTATTAAATAGTATAGTAAGAGAGCCAATTATCTGAAAAACGAGGACAGAGTGACTGTCAAAACTGAGCACATCTTTAATGTAAATACCGAGCACGAAAAGGGAGAAGAAGCATTATTTAATTTAACTATAATTTTAGTGGATTTGTGTGTGTGTGTGGTAGTGTATACCAGGTAATTTCCGAGCCAAAAAAAAATTGGTACAACCAGCGGTGTCATGCTTCCGGAACACTGGGCGGGAGAAACGGGTGAGCGGCAGCCCGCCCGTTGCGTTCTGGTCCGTTTCCACAGGGGTGGGGAAGACGGCGAAACAGAACGGAACGCAATGGGCGGGCTGCCGCTCACCCGTTTCTCCCGCCCAGCGTTCCGGCTGCATGACACCGCTGGGTACAACCTACCATTAAGCATTATTCCATCTTTTCATGCCTTGTATTTTTGGAAAATTGAGTTCATATTTCATAGGAATATATTTCCTATTTCATAGCACTTTAAGAGTAACAAGTCTGTTTAGAACATAAACAGGTCTATTTGGAACATATTTCATTGAACTTTAGGAATAACATGTCTGTTTAGAACATGGGGGATGTGGTGGAGCTGGGGGTTAAACCACTGCTGCTGGGCTTTCTGACCGGAAGTTTGGGATTTCAAGACCATGCAACAAACTCCTGTTGCTTGTCCCAACTCCTGCCAACCTAGCAGTTCGAAAGCACCTAAAAATGCGAGTAGATAAATAGGGACCACTTTGGTGGGAAGGTAATGGCGTTCTGTGCGCTACGGTGTATAGTCATGCCGGCCACATGACCACAGAAGCTTGTCCTCGGACAAACACCTGCTCTACAGGCTTAGAAACGGAGATGAGCACCTCCCCCTTCAGTCGGTCATGACTAGACCATTTGGTCATGGGGGAACCTTTAGAACATGGAGGACAGAAAAAATATTGGGCATCCCCATCCAAACCAGCATTTGAGCTGGCACAGGCCTCCCTGCGCTGGCTCCGAGTATCACAAACGTGCAGTATGGCACATGTGCACTGACTCAAGAGCTAGCTGGGCTGGTGTACAGGCAGAGGCAGATCTAAGGGAGGGCAAAGCACTAATAAGTTTTGCAAGAAGCCTCACCTTGCAGTGGAAATCACTCCTCTCCTGCACCGTTTTAGCCAATCCTCACAGTACAGGGAAAAGCAACATCTTGGTGTTGCTTACTGGCTACAGCAGCAAGGGAGAGGAGGGATTTACATGACAGGGTAAGGCTTCTTGCAACACTTAGAGCTTTGCCCTCCCTGTAGATCCGCCTCTGTGTACAGGCCAGTGCCTCTTGGCTGGGCTGGATCCGGATCCTGTGCCAGCTGACACAGATAGGATTGTGCAGGGTAGTGTGGGGGGTGGAAGACGGTGCCAGGAGGGTGGTTTGGAGGTGGGAGGGAGGCATTTGGGGGGCAAGGAGGATCAAGCCTGGGAGGGGATGAGTTCGGCAGCAGCAGCACTCACCATATCCTAACCCCAGCCCAGGCAGTCCTACACAGGCTTTTCAGACTTGCACCAGCTAAATAGCTGGCAGAGATCTGAATAGCCCCATAGGTGAGGCTGGAGTGTTATATGGGGTAAGGGAAAAAATATTCCCTCACCCTGAGGCTTACCTGCGCTGGATATAGTGCAGGCCATGCAGCCTGGCTGTGTCTGGTACAGGTTAGGATTGCGCTGTAATTTGCTAATTAATTTTTTTTCACTCAAGTGTCTTATTTCAGAAATTTATCTTTAGTACTAAAAATGCCTGCTGGTTTCTTTTTTAATCTTTCCCATTTTTACATTATTTATCATGGCAGGATCTTATAATCTTGCATGTTCATATTGTGAATGCCACAATTTGAAAGCATGTGTGAAAACATGTCTCCTTTTCTAACGTTTTGGTGCAGTTTCTATATTTGGTTTTAATGCAACATGAATATTTTAAGTGTACTGAGTCTAGTGCCTCAGACCTAAGCACGTTTAATGATCAGCACGTCCCATGTATTTAAATGAAAATTACTTCCAAATATGTGTGTTTAGGATCCCAGCTTGATGGCCTGATAAGGCAGTAGTCGCAAATAAGCATGGTAGTTAGGGTAGTACATAACAACAATTTCTGCATCAACTACTGGGTCCTGTGACATATGTGGGGGATGTGAAGGTCCATGCAGTGTATCCGTTTTCTCACTGTGCTTTGGGAAAATTGTCCTACACCACGTGAGGATGGCTTGAAAAAGCGAACATGCAATTTGCCTTTTCAGATGCAATCACTCTGCCAGAATATTATCAGAATTCATCCAAAATGAAAACATGTGGCATGGCAAGTGCACAGTGGTGTCATTCAAATGATTTAGGAACAGGAACTCACTTTTGATTGGCACTTGTCGGGAACCCGGAACCAGCCATGGAGCCCGCTAGGATCCGGAACGCCCGTTCTGGTCCGTTCCCCCTGAATGACATCACTGCCTTTGCCCCCCTAGGAATCCGGAGTCGCTCCCTTTAACCCTCTGAGTGCCGGCCAACCAAGAAGAAAAGCTCTTTGCAGAGGAATTGGGAGGGGGGAGGAGGGAGAGTGAAGTGGGCGGAGTCAGCCCTAATTTTAACTAGTGGAACTGAGTTCCCCCGCGTTCCCCCTGCATGACATCACTGCAAGTACGTGATATGACCGCTGTTTGAAAAGAAAAACACAACACCATTTGCCACTATGAATACATTCTCTGAATGAATGCATTTAATATATTTATGTACTGTATTTAAGGAAAAAATACTTAAAACCAACCTTACTAGGTCAGACCAACTGTCTGTAAATTATCTGTTTTATAATAGCCTTCTACTGGCTGATATAGAGGAGCTATTAGACAGCGCAAAGGCAATAATGGTGCCCAGTTTCTTATCATTCAGTTCTAATTCCTGACCATTTCAGGGCTGAATGTTAAGGCGATATGTAGAGTATGAGAAGTGAAATACTGCATTAAAAGCTTTAGCTATGCAAAACTATGGGTTTTTTCTAGCGGAAAGGTGCAAATTGCAGCAGCATTTTTATGAGAGCCTGGGTAAAGCTTTAGAAGTAGTTCCAGGAATGCAATAAAGGTTGCTGTAGAGCTTTATGCAGTCAGGGCATTATTTGTGCTAACATTTCTGGACTGGAAGAATTAAAAATTGGTGTATTTCAAGCAATTTATTTTATCACAGCTTCAGAAGCTAGACATTAACCTTGGTAAGCAACAAGGATGTAACCCTTGTTTACGTTAAAGTCCACAGCTAAATGTCCGCTTATTTTAATGGTGCCGGATTGGACCCAAAATCTGTTTTGTTTTTGTGGTTACAACATCTTTTGAATTATCATGTAAAAATAGCGCTTCATATATGCTTTGTTACCTGTTATGTGTGATTAACCCAGTTATAAATGTCCTTATTTATTCATAACCAAAAGAGAATGCCTGTTTGATGTGTCCCTTTGATTTGTAGTAACCCATGAAAGTTCAATACATTCATTTTGCTAAGACTAATTACTTGGTGGGGGGGGGGAGAGAGAGTGCTTCTGAATAGCACCAGGACTCTTCTGTATTGTCAATATTTGTTTAAGGATGACTTTTCATTTATCAATCATGTATTGCTAATATCTATTCAGTACCACGGAGAGCACCCACTGTGAAGTCACTATGGAACAGAGAGCAAAGTTTCTTTGTATTCTTCTAATTACACTCTTGTGAATGGCTAATACTTTCTTGTGTAGAAACAGAGCCCAAGAATCAGGGTTCCACTTTGTCTAGTTCCCAGAAGAGAACTTTTTTTTTTCAACAAGACTCTGATAAATAGACAAGGTTCCTTCACAGTAACTTGTGACATACCATTCTACCACAAATTTCTCAAAGCTGAAAAGTTATCTCTTTTCTTCATAAAAACCATAGAAAATATTGGCATTGGCATGTCTTAATTTATGTAGAATTCACCATGTTGTAACAACAAAATAGTTGAGATGAAAATGAAAATCTCCATCTGCTGCATATCTTGCCATTATTGTGCTTCCAGCAAGTAGATGCTACTGACAAGATGAAATAGGCTGCAAGCCTATCCACACTTACCTGGGAGAATGTTCCATTTACTATAATGGCATTTCACCAAGACTGCAATCCTATATGCACTTACTTGTGCATAAATCCCATTACTCAGGCATAGGATTGCTCTGTAATAATATATGGTTTGGGACTTTTGTTCACTCTAACAATAGAAAAGTAAAAACACTTCCACTATGTTTTTAAAAGGACTGTCAGTGATAAGAATGTACCGTATCATTAAAAAAGAGAAAACCATGTATGATTATTAGTAGTACTACAGTCAAAAACTCTTTGGAAATGTGTGCCAACATCATCTCTATTTCACATTTACATTTATTAGGGCTTCATTCCTTAAGTTTGAATAGTGCATTGTTTTTATCTTGAAGATTTTATACCCTATCTCTTGATCAAATTGATTCTCAAGAAGGCTTGCAGCACATAGCAACACAGTCAATGTACAGGAAAGGCAATGTGAAGCTTGCCAAATAAACTAATTAAAATATTTTTAAAAGCTTCCTACATTCACTTGACGATCCACCCTCTGAACAGCAGTTGTCGTATCATTCACATAGCTTCCTAACCCAGCCCTTGGGAACACATGCCCTGCTCTGTGACATGAAGGTCAGATTTTATGGCACATGTCATTATTTACTGCAGAGGCTTAACAGCCAAAGCTCATTATATTGTGTGTAGCTGTCATGCCCTTTGAAAAGCCATTGTGAAAAGTTGTTTTTAAAGAAGCTTACCTTGCAGCTTGGCAAATTTGTGTGTAGTGTAGTATGAGAATGGAATGAAAATGAAGGAATGAAGCTACATATTTTGTGGAAACCTCCGCCTTGTCAAAAGCAAAATCCTCCTGTCATGGATTGAGACTCCACTATAATCCGAATGGTGGTACAAGCATTTTTCATTTTGCAAGAATGGACATGCATTATAACCGATACAGGCAGTGATTGACTATTAATATAATCACTGCGCAAAAAGCACACCATGCTTCACACATGATGAAAATAAAGAATATATCAGGAGCGTAGCTGAAGAAGTGCAAGGGGTGCAATTGCACTGGGCAACAAGGTTTAGGGGGGGCAACCAGGTGAGCTTGACATAAGTGGCCAAAATTGTGAACACTTTGGTATGTATGAATAATACCTTCATGTCATTGGAAAGATAATTTAATGCAAAATGCAATGAAACAAACCAACATGTAATATCTTCATCAAAAGTTATGGCTAAAAAACCAGAAAATTAAACACCTGTGATTTCACTTCCTGTTGTGATGTCACTTCTGGGGCAACATTTTGCTCTCTGCACTGGGCTATACTTTCATTAGCTAGCCCCTGGTATATATTTATTCTAAGAAGATTTTTTTTTATAATTCTTTTTTATTTTCCAACACTTTCCCCATTTTCAAACAAACAAGTTATAAAAGCCTTTACATAATCTTCTAGTTATTTATTCCATTTTCTTACATATAAATCAAAAACCTTTTACCAGCTTCATTTTCTATATAATTCATGTCAGCGTGGGGTAATAACTTTATAAAACATATCCTAAACAGTGTATTCTTAGTTACTTCTTCTACCTATAATATCTCTCAGACATTCTTACTAACTTTATCTTTATATCTTATGTATTTTTAAACTAAAATTGATCACTTTCAAGTTTCTGTATTTCTCTACTCATCTATACCATGATTAGTTTCTCTAAAATTTCCATTTTCACTCAGGGATTCAATGAGCGGTTTCCAATTCTCCATGAATATTTTTTAATGTTTATTCTAAGAAGATTATTACCGTGCAGAAAAATAGTAATGTCTGAAGTTGTACTGAAATGAGCATTTATCATGGAATGTTTACATCTTGAGAATACTCCTGTTGCAGGGAGCAGGGGTTGGTCATCTCTGAAGGACTGTCCCATATGGACTGCAATTACGTCCACATAAAAATATAAGGCCACTTATAATTCTGAATTGTAATGCAATGCTGTTTATTATCTATTCATGATAAAGCAGGCCTGCATCCGAAGAACCCGGCCACTAGTTTCATATGGAGGGAGGCTAGGATTGGTGTTTCTCAAACACCAGCCCCAAAGCTGCATGGTGAATCTCTTTTGAAAGCAAGTTTGATTAGCAGCCTGTGATATGGCATGGTGTATGTCATTCAAATGTGAAAACCTTTACTGGGCATGCCCAACACTTGAGATACATCTGAAGCACCTGTCTGTATCCTCCTCACAATTTCAATTTAGAACATTCAAATTCGATTAGCAGGGCTACGTATGACACAACATACACGCCACCAAGTACAGTGCCGACACACAATTACCTGCTTGCATTTCCCATCTTCTGGCTTTGTACATTCAGATAGTGAATGACTCACAGCTGCAGAAAGGAAGTCATCGACACGCTATAATTTTACCATCAAACAGAGTCCTGGAGAGATCTGTAATTTGTGCAAATGGCCTTGTTGCTGTTGTTTTCTGGCAGCTCATCCTTTCTAGAGCATTCCAAGAATTAAACTAAAAGTTCCTCAGACAAAAGGATATGGAAGGATTTTCAAAAATTCTTCTACAAGCACAGAGGCCTCTGATGGGCCAACTAGATACTGAGCGCAATCCTAAACTGGAGTTAGGATAGCATAAACTAAGCCAGCAAAGTTTGGCCAGCTCAAGGGCCACCGTAAAGCGTGTTTGGACCACTCTCGGAGTCAGGAAGGATGGCTCACGTCCGTGTGCTGGCCTCTCTGACTCCGACAGTGATCCAAACATACTTTGCGGTGGCCCTTGTGCCAGCCAAACTTTGCTGGCTTATCTTATGCCAGCCTAACTCAATTTAGGATTGCACCCACTGTCAGGCAAAACCAACTTTGAGGCCAACATCTGCCATAAAGCTCTGAGCAAGTCAAAGTGCTGCTCAGGTACCAGGGACCACAGAACGTCTCTCACAGCCCCATCCAAGGAGGGGCGCAGCGCTGACGCAAGGTGCAAGGTGCTCCTGCGCTGTGCCTCCTCTACGCTGGCTGAAGCTGGCTGGTCCAGAAGCGGAACAAGGTGGGGCGGGAGGGAGGGAGGGAGGAAGGGAGTGGGCAGGGGAGAGCATTTTGGGGCGGGCGGTGGGCGGGCTGGCAGGCATGCCAGCCCGGGAGGTGGGCTGGCTTGGGATTCGGCCATAAGCCTGAATTCTAGGCCTGATCCCCAGGCCGCGCTGTCTCCTTGGATCTGCGCTTGCTGGTTAGCAGGTGCACATCCAAGGAGCCCATAGAGGAGAATGGTGCCCTTGCACAGGAGAGACTCCAGGCTGCTCCTACCTTGGCCCGCTAGCCTGCCTGTTTCGGCGCTAGGTAGGATTGCGCCCTCAGCCACATACAACCTTTTCACTGTGCCCTCTGGTTGTACTGGTACCGTTTACCTCCTCAAAGTAAGTAAGGCATTTACACCTCCCATATTTAGACCAGCCATAAGCTACTCGAGAAGTTTTCAAACTTTTAATCACCATGACCCACCTTGTCCTCTGCTGTGGGTTGCAATGCAAAGCTCCTTCACCTCAATGCCTTATTGCTAGCCCCTGGTGCTTCCAGGTTGTGCTGGGCTGGAAACCAACTCCATTAGCCTCTGAGGGCTCCAGGATGCCCCACAGAAGTGAGCGAACTGTCAAACCCCCGAACCGTCAAAGTCTCGCCTTAAAGGGGAGGCCGACTTTATGAATGAAGTTTTATGAATGGGGAATGTTTTTTTTGTGAATGGGGAATGTATTTTATGAACAAGAACTGTCATGCTGAGCTTCATGCTTGTGCATACTGTATGGGAGATGACACGAAATGGCCGCCAGTAGACAAGATGGATGCCGGCTCCCTCGGGGAGTGTGCCACGTCCATCAAGTCAGATCCTGAGGTCATGTCGTCGGTGCCAACACCTTCGACCCCAGCCAAAGACATCTGCAAGATAACCTTGCGTGAACTCTTAATCTTGTACAGGATGAAATGCTCTTCTTTGCTTATGAAATGTGTGATTATCTTTGCCCTTCCTTGACCCCATGCCTTTGTCCCTTGCCACTCAAACTTAATCAAGCCTCTTTGTCCCCTGTGTTCCAGCAATTCTCCACTTCCCCAATCCTTTGTGTTCTCCAGATTAGCCCACTCCTCAGGGCACCGCTCACCCCTGGGGGGGGGAAGGGCATGAACCTGTGGAGTTCCTCAAGCCCCTTTGGGACCAATCAGAGGTCCCAAAGCCCCAAGTGCCCAATAATCAGAATAGAAAGAGAGAAATGAATTTGATTGGTTCTTTAATTTTTCTCCTTGTTTGCATACATGAATGTATAAAGATACCTGTCTTTATCAATTTGGTACGCAATTAGGGTGCCTTTTTGCACATGTGGTTTGCGACCTGTTGTGTCTTTCTTGCAATAAATATTCCTTCCAGAAACACCATCAAAGTCCAGCTGGCATTATTTTCGTCAACGGAAAACTTGGTAAGCTATAGCAGGGGTCCCCAGGGGGGATCGGTGGGCTTGGAGGTTTTGTGGACCTCAGCAGGAACGGGGAACGCACGCCGGGGGGGAAACGAACATCTCAGTCTTTGGGAGCCCGGTCACATTTCTTAAAGAGACAGGGGCTTGGAGAAATGGCCCCCTTGACTTGACTTCCTCCCATATCAACATCATATGAAGAAGCTTGTTCAAGATGCATAGTCTCAAATCACAGATTCTCAGGACAATTGTTGGAGCTCAGAGTCAGTAATGAGGAGGAACAAGTTATAGAAAGCTCCGCCTGTTTTCTACCTGCCCCATTTTGGGTACACACTTTCTGACGATCTGATGGTGGAAAATAAGTTTCCTCCACAACATTCCAAAGTTATTTGCTGACTCTTATGAACTCAAAAATAATATATAGCTTCCTTTGAACTATATGAGTCCTACAACAATTAATGATTAACTCCTATCCTCTACATCCACTGGACTCATCAGTGGCATAGCAAGTAGGGGCAGGGGGTGGTCTGCCCTGGGTACCAGGCCAGAAGCAGATGCTACATTAGGCCCAGCAAAAATGGCAGTAGTAGAAGAAGCTGCAGGACCTGCTATGGTCACAATCTGTAGAGGCTGCAGCCGCCACTGCCACCTCCTCCTTGTATTTCCAACAAAAGCCTCCAAAGGAGAAGGAAAAGGGGGGCAGCCAGATCACTAAGCCACCACTGTCGCCAGCTCCTCCTCCAGAGAACCTGGAAGTGCCATCATGTGATGTCACAATATGACCGCCCTGGCCACCGCCACCATCTACAGCACGTCTGGCTCATTAATTTCAGACGAACTTATTTTTCCTATACTACTTTTGCTAACTAGGTACTAGCCTTGCTTAATCTCATCTGGGATATAGGGAACAAATAAATGTTTTTTTTTTCCCAGAAGGAACACTGTACCTGCTTTTTTTTTCCTAACAGAAAATGAACCTGTTTTAGTAGACAGAAAAGATAAACAGGGCAAAAGGTGAATAGGACAGAGTTGAATCAAATTAATGTCTTCTTCATTGCTGGTGCCAGTACATGGAGGTCACCAAGAGCAACAGAATTCAGCAGGAGGTAGACTAAAAACTCAGCACTGAATACCAATAAAATGGTGAGCTGGCTTTCTTTTATATGTTTTAGACTACGATCCTCACCTGGAGTTAGGCCGGCACAGTGGGCAGAAAATTTTGGCTGGCACAAGAGACATTGTAAAGTATGTTTGGACCACACTCAGTGTCAGAGAGGCCAGCACACAGACGTGCGCTATCCTCCCTGCCTCCGAGAGTGGTCCAAACGTGCTTTACAGTGTCCCTTGTGCCAGCCAAACTTTGCTGGCCTAACTATGCCAGCCTAACTCCAGGTGAGGATTGCACCCTTATTGTTGTTTTTCCAAGTGAGCAGGTGCCTCCTAAATACAAATGTGTTTATTTGCTCTGATGTGCCTCCGCTATTTCTCCGTTCTCTTTTTGTCCCCCAGTTCAGAGACATCACTTGTTTGATACTTTAATGCAAAAATAAAACATTCTCTAATTATGCAGGGTTTTTATGGTGGTTTTTGTGTTTGTGTGCTTCTTATTTTTCTATGTTTATATGTTTGTTTTGATTGTGTGTTTTCTCTGGATTTATTTCGTGCCTTGGGAAAAATAAAATTTGCTGCATTAGGTTCATATTTGGTTAAAAAGAGAATTTTTTTATCTTGGGCTGCAGGATGCTGAATGGATTCCAGATTGTGCTAGGAACATACCTGCCCACTGAAACCACAAGCAGAAAAGGAGAACATGAATCGAAGGACCAGGCCAGACCTGCTTGTGTGCTCCCACCAGTAGTCCTCCAGGCTTTGGAATGCAGTACTAATCAGTGTTTGGAAAGGGGGAGAGAAGGCCTTTTGAGCCAATTTTACAGTCTGAATTGGGGAAGGGAGGTGAACAGTGGTAGAAAGCAGGGATATGCCCAAGTCATGTCGAGTTACGAGTCAGCAACCCCGTGACTCGACTTGAGAGTCATAGCACGAGCTTGTTGGCTCGCAAAAAATTCCAAGTCATAAGTCATTTCAAGAAACAAAATAGCCTGTAACCTGTGCAGGCGCGTATCTTACCTAAAGCCTGGGATGGCGCGAGCCATGGGTGCTGGGCAGCGGTGGGGCGCCATTGCGCGCGGTCCGGGCGAAACCACGCGGTCTTCGGCCCGCCTGCCCACCTACGTCTCCCTTACACTTGGAAATGGAGCGTTTCCAGGCTAAGGGAGGCGTGTTGGGGCGATGCGACGTCCTGGGGGCGCGGTTTTGGCACCAGCCATGGGCGCACTCAGGCCTCCGTGTGCGCCTGAACCTGTGATGGACTTTTCTTCTAGAAATCTTTTCAATTCCCTTTTAAAGGTATCCAGGCCAGGTGTCATCACCACATCCTATGGCAAGGAGTTCCACAGACTACACACTGGATAAATAAATATTTTTGTTCTAACTCTCCCAACACTCAATTTTAGTGGATGCCTTCTGGTTCTGGTGTTGTGAAAAGAACAAAAACCTGACCCCTCTATCCGCCCCCTGCATAATTTTGTACATCTCAAGCATGTCCCCCCTCAAGTGCCTTTGTTTGAAACTGAAGAGCCCCAAATGCTGTAAATTTTCCTCATAAGGGAGGTGCCACAGCCCAGTAATAATTTTGATCACTCTCTTTTACACGGTTTCCAGCTCCATTCATGGTTCTGCTGCCGGTTTTAATGAGCTTGTTTGCTTCAGAAAGGTTCTGCTTGTTCATAATGTAAGTCTCCAGTTCTTTTTCATCCAGAGGACATGGTGCTTTTTTATTGATTGAAGACTGGGGGAGCACTTAACAATACTTTACAAGAACTTTGTGGAGATCAGACCACAGTCCACCTAGTCCAACAAAAGTCCTCACTATCAGGCTGCTGTGTAACAGCCAAAGGTAATTTTGTGCCTTTAAGGGAGCTTTTACTCCCAGCCCTGCCTGCAGGTGTGTCTGTGACCACCTGGGAGCAATTAGGGCAGGAGGGGCTTATAGCCAGGAGAGAAGCCAAGTCTATTCTCTTTCCTTGCTCATTCGGTTTCTATCTGCATCCTGTATACTTCGTGTCGTGATTCAACCTGACTGTGGCTGTGTGCTTTGTGCTCGTGTTACCCGACTATTGCTGGAGTTCTTTGAACGTTCATCTGCCTGGGGAGCCGTAGCTGGACAGCTGGACCTGGACAGACAGAAGGACTCGTGGACTACTTGCCAGGAGAAGACTTCTGTGGATTCTGACAGAGGACTTTGGACCTGGTGTGTTTCTTTGGACTCTATCACACAGGTGCAGCTTGCCTGCCAGTGAAGCACTACTGGTGCCAGCTGTATTTTGCCATCTACCTGTGTGTCCTGTCTCTGTGCACTACCTTGTATTGTGTCTGCCTGATTCCCTTGAGGAATCCCTACTGCCAAGTAAAATAGCCTGAACCTAATACACCTTTGTGGACCTTGCTTCTGTGAGTCTGGGCTACTCTGCTGTTGTGGTACCTGCAGGACTTGCACCCCATCCAGCGCACGTAGGACCATTTGTGTGTGCGCCCCGACACTCACCTTCCAAGTATTTGGTAATCAGATGTTTGGTGCTTCTCAATGCTAGCAGAGAGTTTTTCCACCATGAGTCTTGCCTAATCCACTCTTGGGCAAAAAGAAAACATTTATCACGGGCAATTCTATATATACTTCCCTGAGAGTAAGCCCCATTAAGCACAATGGAACTTACTTTTGAGTAAATGCACATAGGACTGAGCTCTGAGTATTCCAGATGCCTTGCAAACCTATGGAATCTGTATCTAAGGCGGAGATTCTTGCTGGCTGGGGCAGAGAGGTGTATCTAGGAGGTGTATTAGGTGTTTTTTCAGAGTTCCTTCCTACAAGGATATCTTGCAATTTTGCCATCCAGATTTTAAACACCTCCTTGGAAAAGTTGTAACATGCAGCATGGTAGCCAAATTCCCAGGCTATGGAATTTAGACTGCAACCCCTCCTCCCAAATGCCAAGTTCAACAACAAAGAGCAGATAAACAACAGAATGCCCCTGAATCTGGGTGTTCCAATTAGTGCTGGCAGCAAATCTAATTAGTTTTTCTAATTTCATAAAGCCATGTTTATTTCTTTGTCACAGTAGTCTTTGGTGCAAAATGAAATCTGCTCTGTGCTTAGCAGAGACTAATCAAAGTAAATCTGCATAAAATCTCCTGCACTGCACTTTAAGATTATGATGGCCCAATCCAATTCAGACACCACATCAGCATCCCACAGATGCCTGGACAACATCCATCATATCCAGAGCTTGCCCAGGCAATACCACACTAGTGCAGCCCTCCCAGTAGTGCTAGTGATCCACCAAGCAACATCAACAGTGTCCATGGAAACCCCAACACAGCCTGACCCCCCCCCAGAGCGGTGACCTGACATTGGTGCATCACTGGTGCAATGACTATGTGCCATTGGCATGGTGTCTGTGCACCATTGGGTATGATGTCCAAGGAGCCAATCATCACATCCACCCAGACCCAATGCTGATGGGCAAATAAGTGAAGCTGGTGGCTCCTTCCGGTGGCTGAGGAATGAGTAACACAACAAGCACCTCCACTAACGATGATGAGATGTGCCAACAACATACACCCACATTGCTGGCCCAACCATGAGGTAAGCAGGTGCAGTGTAGAGCATAAGGTATTCAGGTATTTGGCCAGCAGTGACTATGGTTGAAGTCCCTGACGGGAAGGAGCACACACTCTCAGTTTTTTGCTGTTTCAAAAGGAAGGGATGGTTAGGACAACAGAGTTGACAGTAGAGTCACATGTGATAATTCTGAAGGTCAGAGATGTAGTATCAATGTGTGGCAGCATGGAATTCTCCCATTCCCTTACCTGTGGGGGTCATTGTCTGCTTCCCCTGCTGGGGTGTGTGTGAAGCAAAGATGTCAGCTAGGTGTTGGTGCATGGAACCCTCCTAAGGCAGAATACCTGCAATATTCCAAGGATAAGTGTAACAAAATGTCATGTATGTTGTGAAGGACAAGAGGTTGTTTGGGCAAAGTGCTCTCTTTATGTGCCAAGTATAGGGATGCGCTAGAATCACATTTTGCAAGTTGAGTCGCGTCTCGAGTCAGCCACCCCACACTTTGAACCAAGTCACGAGTCATTGTGTGCACCATTGCGACCCAACTCACAGAAAAATTTCTAGTCATTTTGACTCATTTTGAGAAACGAGTCAAGTCAAACAAACAAAAACCTTAAGCCTTCCTTCTCCCCACCTCCTAGTGTCTGAAGGATGGCTTCAGGATTGCCAGGAGGTATTTAAGGGTGATGCAGAAGTGACAGGAGAAAAAAATCAAGCAAGCAAACAAGCAAGCAAGCAAGCACACAAACACTTTAGTGTCTTTAGTTCTTTCACTCCGGAGAAGTAAGACTCAAGTCAAATTCAAGTCATTACTCTTTTCTGAGTCACCAGCCATGAGCCATGAGTGACACCTATGACTTGAGTCCAACACAAGTCCTGAAAACCCAGCATTTTTGTAACTCAAGTCTGGGTCTTGCGTTCCCATCCCTGGCCAAGTGCCTTTTCACCCTCGTTCCCATCAACAAAGTTCCTCTTTGAGAGACTAGAGAGGACCCATATGGCATGCCTGATAATCTGAGCTGACAGCTCCCTGGCAGGAGCTTTAGTACAGGGGTTGGTGTGCTGGAATTGGCTGCAAAATGTAGTCTGCATCCTATGCTTTGTCAGGGACAATGGGTGGGGTGGGGTGGGGTGGGGTGGGGTGGGGTGTGTGTGTGTGAGTGAGTGAGAGAGAGAGAGAGAGAGAGAGAGAGAGAGAGAGAGAGAGAGAGAGAGATGCACTTTTCTGCTGTTTTTCCCTTCCCATTATTCCCTATGGGGCTCCTGTGTCCTGTGTTAGGGTAGGATTTTTCCAGATTCGGGGGCATGTCTGCCTTCTCAAGGGGGGGGGGTCAGGATCTGGCATATGTCACTCCGCCTTGTCCCTCCCACGGCATGCCCCCATCTCTTCCTCATTTTGGCCACTCCCCCGCAAGTTGCACCAGAGTCTGTCACATCTGACTTACACTGGTGTGGCATTTTCACGACCTTGTGCTGATCCATGGTGTGTCTGTTGGTGGGCGGATTTCTATGCCGGCAGGGCTGTTGATCCATTGGCATATATAGAGAGATATGCCAGTGGATCTTGAGGGTGGGACTGGGCAGGGTGAAAAAGAGAAGTAGTGCTGATGACATCAGCACTGAACAACCTCTCCCAGCCCTTCCCTGTATGCCATTGCATGGTGATGCTTGTTAAAATTGTTCAGTGGAATTGTTCAAGTGGTCTTGGAAACTGGGAGCTTCTTTTCATGCCTCAAGGGCTGGGCATTCTGTTGCTCTTTTGGACATTCTGTTGCAATCTTGTCCTGCATGGAATCCTGATTACCAAGTAACCCCTTCCTTGTCGCTGGGGGGGGGTGTTTTCCGACGCCAAGCATGCAGCACCGAGGTCTTCCCAAGGTCTGCCTCTTTCTCCCTCCCTCCCTCCCCAGATGCCCAGCTACAGCTCTGGGATTCAGCAAAGGATCAGCTGTTAATTCCCTGAAGGCAAACCAGGACACACACAGAGCCCCCTTTGTTCCAGTCTCCAGCTTCTTAGCAGTTTCCTCACTCCTTAGATCTCTTGACTGTTTCGACAGCCTCCATCTGTCAGTGTTTATGTCGCACTTGGCCTAAGCACACACGGAACGGAAAGAGTTCTGCTGAAGAACCAAGCAGGAGAGACAAAAACATCTGAGGGGATTCCGCAAGCTCTTCGTTGCAAATTGTACAGTGTGGCTTGCTGCTGGTCTCATTCTTTTCCCATAGGAGCTGTTGACTTCTCAGTGTACTTTCGTCCTTATAGCATATTGATTTTCTTTTCGCTCTTCCTCTTGAATGTGCAGAGACACAGGCAGCATTGCTTCTTATGCAGAATACCGAACAAGGAGGTGGAAACATGCCTCATATATGGTATATCAAACAGGGCGCAATCCTAAGGAGTGCCGGAACCAGAGGCACATCTAAGGGAGGGCAAAGCTCTAAGTTTTGCAAGAAGCCTTACCTTGCAGTGGAAATCACTCCTCTCCTGCACCGTTTTAGCCAATCCTCACAGGGAACAGCAACATCTTGGTGTTGCTTACTGGCTATAGCAGCAAGGGAGAGGAGGGATTTACATGACAGGGTAAGGCTTCTTGCAACACCTAGAGCTTTGCCCTCCCTGTAGATCTGCCTCTGGCCGGAACAGGCAGGCTGGTGGGCCTGCGCTGTATCCAGTGCCACTTAGGAGTCAGCAGGAGACTCCCCAGCACAAGGGTACATTTATACCCTTACACCAGGGGAGACTCCAAGCCTCCTTGCAGGGTCTTCAGATTTGTGCCCGTGAAATGGTGGGTGCAGATCCAAGGAAGCAGTATAGCCCGAATCAGGACCACGCAGCATGGGCCTTAGATGTGGCCAGTCCCACCTGGGACGGCACACCCACCAGAAACACCTCCTGCCCTCATTCACGCCCTGCTCCCGGAACCGCCCCTGTTTCAGCTGGCGCATGGACGGCTCTCGGCTGGTGCTCTCAGGCCAACACTACTTGTAGCGTCAACCTGAGCACTCTAGCGCCAATGTGGGGGTGCTGGTTGGTGCTCCCACATCGGCGCTAGTGACGTAGCTACGTCCACTTGGGGATTGTGCCCTCAGTTGATCAAACTATTTATATACCACTTTTCAACAAAGTTCACAAAGCGGTTTACAGGCAAAATAATAATAATAATGAAGTTAAATGGCTCCCTGTTCCAAAAGGGCTCACAATTTAAAAATATGAAACATAAAAAATGAATATGATGCAATTCATTTACCACTATCCCCATATTTCTGCAATAGATGGCCAGCTCTCTCTCCCCCTTCAGCACTCACCTCTTCTATGGAGCTGTTGGTTTAACCCCTTAGTTTTCGTGCCCAACCCAAACAATTCCCAAGTATGTCCCCAGTGTGGTGTCTTGTCCAGTGGCTGCTGCTGGGGTCTCTTCTGCATCTCTTTAGATTGTGAACCCTTTGGGGACAGGGAATTATTTATGGAGCTATGTGAATTGCTTTGGTCTATCAATATTTTTGATGGTAGGGGCTTGCCCATGTGCCCCTACTTATCTCTTCCCTTCCACCCTGCTCTCTGCTTTGCCTCTCCCTTCCCTCCTACACTCAGTGTCTCTCCCTACTGCTCAAATGTAGACTGCAGGCTTGTTAAAGGGCAAGGACCATTCTCTTTAATTGTTTCAGTCTGCAGTGCGCCATGTACATTGATCGCACGCATCTAATCCTTTTATTCCATTTGAAAACAGCTCAGAAACTGCAGCTGGTTTAGCGTGCAGTAGTGGCTCAGCTGGTGGCCAGGGCTGGCTAGCCATGTGGCTCATGCAACATTAGCGTTAAAAAGCAACATTAGTTGCTGGAGAGATGTCAGTGCGCATGGGAGAGGGAGATTCATAGATTCAAAAGCCTGCTCTTAGATGAATTCATGATTAAAAGGCATGCAAGGGGGGGGGTGTCCAAGACTATTTTTCACTGTATTTCCTTTTTACATCCTTTAATAGCTTGATAAACCAATCAGGACACCCAGGACATTGCCATTCACTTCAAACTCAAAGCAGGGTGGCCCCATCCATGAAGCAGGGAATGTTTGTCCCCTTCCTCCAGGGAACCCCCCAGTGGGATTCCCCACCCTGAAAGCATTCACCACTGGCCCTGCTGGAGTGCCTGCAGCCCATCCTTTCGGTGCTGAGGCCAGGTGCTCACTAGCACCAGCACTCCCTCCTCCCAGTGTCACGAACATGCCTTATGGCCCTTTCACAACACTTTTAGCTGATGGTACATATACCACTGGCGATAAGGGCCTTTGGATTGGGCCCTCGGGCCCAATTGATGGTTCTCCCCACTCACGTCCACTGCTGCTCCTCCCACTCCCTGGCGGAACTGGGGGTGGCGGCATGGATGAGGAAGTGCGGAGGAGAGTGGCAGGCTGGAGTAACCCTGGAGGACCTTGTGTTTTTTGTAGGCTTGCTTAATACCCAAGTTCATTTAATGGTTTAAAACGATTCATGTGTAGAGCTAATGAACTGGCCATAGACATAGGTACTCCCACGGAATAATTGCAAGCTCACAGCACATGTGTGCATACACAACCTCTTCTAACAGCACCCCTGTGATGGCCATTTGCCTCTTGAATGATCTACAGAGGATCATGACTTTTGAGATATAAGATGAAGGGACTCGTGAGATATAAGATGAAGGGACTCTTGAGATTCCAGGAGAGCATGACAGATCTCACAAGAGTAGCACATATGGGAATGAGCTGCTTGTTGCTCTTGCTTGCCACAAAGAGCAGGCCAAGCCAAAGTTCCTCCAAGTCTACCATTTGCTGAATGTTTGTTTCACATGTCCATGACCAAATGGCTGGTTATGAACCATACTAGTTCCATTCTTGCTTTTATTTCTCTTGATTGGTCTGACACCAGAAACCCATTCCAATTCAGCATTCAATATTTGGGCAAACCTGGAGAAAGCAGTCCTTTGATTTAATAATCCTTCCGGGTTTATCTCAAGACCAAACAATTTCAGAATTCTGGAAATTCTTTCCTTCCTTCCCGCGTTGCCTTCATGTATTTACTTCTTCCAGTTCCACCATAACTGGTCTTCCAGTTTGATACCTTCTTGCCCTTTTCCTGTGTCCACATCCATCCATTAGCTCAAGATCACTCTGCATAAACTCAGGCTGAATGCCAATGTAGAACTAAAATGAAAACACATTTACAAAATAACAATGGAAAATCTGTAGAAATGCTATTTTGTTTAGGGTGCAATCCTCACCAACTTTCCAGCACTGACATAGCTATGCCAGTGGGGCATGTGCTGCATCCTGCAGTGGAGTAGTAGTCATGGAGGCCTCCTCACGGTAAGGGAATGTTTGTCCGCTTCTCTCAGAGCTGCAGTGCTCTGACCCCAGTACTTGGTTAGGATCGCACCCTTAAAGAACCTTTCTACTGCAGGACGTGTGCATTGTTTTGGCTTGTGCCATTTAAGAGGTCTGTTTTTCTTCAAAGTACTTACGTTTACTTGATAAATTTTCCCTCTAGGGGGTTTAAGAAAAACTGCATATGGTGAACTTGAAATAAACATGTGCAGGCATTATCTGTGTGAGTGCTCTGAGCTCCTGATTCAGAGTGATCACTAAATTGGAAACGTGAGACATGGCCTGGGTCAGAGATTGATGTTCTCCCTATATATGGTAGGGAATAAGGCTGTGCCTTCAGCATTGGTGCACCTGATTGGCAAACACAGATTGGCCTGCAAAGTATTAATGAGCTCAAAGTATTAATAGAAACAAAGAATCAACCACATGATTTGGACCTGCATGGGTTAGATTTTGTACATGGATGTTCTATTCAAATGTTACACCTGTGCAGGGTTCCCCAATGGGACAGGCATGGGCAGTGAGCCAGCAGGAACGTAGATAAGGAGACAGAAAGAGACTATCACTCAGTTTGAAGACAGCATCTTGGGGAAACGTCGTTGCCTGGAAAACCTTTGCATCAATGAATCACAGTTTTCTGAAACGGAAGCCTCAGAAGATTTCCAGGGAGAGGTAATCAGAGGGATTTATTAATATGGAGAGTCTTGTTTTCTAACTGACGTAGAACTACATGAATTGGAAGGGCTTCAACTTTGGGTGCAAATGAATAAGAACATGCAATAATCCTTAGTTACTTAAAGGGTTAAAGTTACTTAAAGTAAGTAACCCTTATTTACTTAAAGGGTTTCTCTACTTTCATTGACTTCAGCCTTACAGCTCCTGATGCATGAAAACCAATCAACCAACAACAGTATTTACCGTATTTCCCCAAGTATAAGACGCACCTTTTTCCCAAAAAACCGGGTGCTAAAAATTGGGTGCGTCTTATTCAAGGGGTGTGCCGGGCAGCGCTGCATTCTCCGTGCTCCCGCTTGCCTTAAAGAGCCGGTGGGAGTGCGGAGAAGGGAGGGCAGCACTCTTGCTGGCTCTTTAAGGCAAGCGGGAGCACCGAGAACGCAGCGCTGTGTTCTTCGTGCTCCCGCTTGCCTTAAGAGCCAAGAGCCAGCGGGAGGTGGCTTAAGGTGCGTCTTATACTTTGGTTATAAGGTGCGTCTTATACTTTGGTGCGCCTTATACTTGGGGAAATATGGTATATAACACTGTAAAACACGAAGTTCACAAAGCAGTTTACAGGCAAATAATAAAACTAAATGGCTCCCTGTCCCAAAAGGGCAGAAATGCAGAACATCACTAGCAAAGACACTGTGCTGGGATGAAAAGCACACATAGCAACAAATTAAATAGCATATGGAACAGTCTGTCACCAGCATTATTTTATAAAAGCACTCTGAAACAATCCCAATTCTCCCTGCTAAATATAAGAGTTACTCCTCTCCGCTAAATATAACCACCACTTGAAAAAGTGCCCCTTGCCCAGTTAGCAGGAAAAAGGCAGTAGCTTGCTTGCAAAGTTTGTGAGCTGAGACTAGCTGGTTCTTGGGGAACAGTTTCTATTGGTTTGGAACTTAAAACAAATAGCCATTCCTGAGTTTTAACAAAAAGCCATTCCTGAAACTTGGATTGCAGAGTTCATCTCGCTTCCCACCTCTTTTGGTTTACTGTTTCTGAAACTATAGTTCTACTTATCCATATTAAGCCAGACTGTACTTTACAAAGCAAGGTATCATCCTTCTCTCATGTATTTTATTATCTTGAAAAAGCAAAGGAAACAAAAACATGAAAATCTAGCAGTAAATGAAGAACGGATAAAACCAGCTCTAGGAATATTTTACTCAGGATTTAGAATAAACCAGAATGTCCTAACAGAGTGTGAGGCAAAGCTGAAGAAAACCGTTTAAAGAACCAGAGCCTAAATGGTCTCAGAATTCCCTTGCTGGATCCAAGAAAGATCCTTTAGTGCAGCATCCTGTTTTCAGTAGACAACAGCCCGATGCCTCTGGGCATCTCATTAAGAAGGAGTGATGATGATCCTGTTTGTATCGCTCACATGGAACTCTGAACATGGTGGTTTCTAGGTCAGCTGTAGCCATTAGTATTAAAAGTCTATTGATAATCTGGCTACATCCTAACAAATTAGAGGCCAGTCGCCCATCTTGGGGAAAAGCTCCAATTCCCTCACTGACTTCTAGTTTCTTTTATACAGAGATCGCCACTTATACTTCTTGAACGCTTGGCTAGTGTGAGCAGCCCTATTGAATAATCTTCATTGAATGCTTTTAAATGTAGCTCCTGGGATTACTGACTTTCAGGCATGATCTTACCACAATGAAATAAATCACCAACATATTAACTTCCCTCTATTAAATGCACATCACCCCGAGGCATTTTGCTCATGACAGATACCATATATCAAGAGTTTGGATCTCTAAAGCAGCAATTTGCCCATTTCTGTTAGATGGGAAACACGAAGCTACTATCTCTGGAGTGCAGTTATCTCAAATATTTATTAGCAGTCAAACTGTCTACATGATATTTCAGAGTTGAAAGCCCAACCTGAAGTGTAAGGCATCTTTTCATATGTAGAATTCCCTTTCAAGTAATATTGCATTAAATGGTCATCTCACTTTTCCAGGGGAGCCAACAGTATTGCCTAATTATTGCATTAGGAGTCCTTTATCTCATGCAGAATGATTGGTACAAACCACAGGGACCACTTTCATGATTCTATGGCCCATTCACAACAGTATAGAGCAGTGTTTCCCAATTTGTGGGTCACAATCCACCATTGGAATCATTTCCTGGGCCATTCCCCTTTAAGGGGAGTGGCCCAGTAATGGGTCCCCAACAGCACCACAGCAGGTGCAGGGCTGTGGGCACCCAGGGGCTCTATAGCTGGGCTGGGGTGTTGGGTTGGCCCCTGGCAGGGTCTGGGAAGCCCGCAGCCCCTTCCACAGGCCTCCTCGATGTTTAGAATAGCTCCGACTGGGGATCAGAGCGCATTTCCAGTTTTCACCCAGATATAGAGCCTCTGGGTTTTTGTGATTTACCACTGATCCCTTTAAGTTCAAATCCAATGCTCTTGATAACTAAACTGTGAGTTGAGGGGATGAACATTCATATTGTAAATCTGGGAAGAAGGTGTATCACTCAGCAAAGCATCAATATCTAATTTTCGCCATAGAAAGATCCATCCTACAACAGCTGTGCTCGTTCACTTCCATGTTTGCTGAGTGATTGCATTGATTAGGTCCAAAAGATCTTTTTAAAAGCCTCACACATAGCAACAAATTCAATAGCATGTGGAGCACAGTCTGCCACCAGCATTACTCTGAAAAGCACTCTGAAACAACCCCAATTCACAAGTCCATTCTTGTTTAAAATAGTGCCACGTTTGGAAGAAGCCATAAAACCCCACCACCTACCCCCAGGGACAGGAGGTCATGCCCTCCTCCACTCACAGGAAGAGCACCTGTATGCCTTACAGAGGATCCCAGGTTCAATCATGGATGTCTCCAGGAGAGCCACTGCCAGTCAGTGGCAATATTGAGCTAAATGGACCAATTGTCTCAGGAGATGACAGATTCGCACGTGAAAAGGAGTATTACCTCTTCCAGCAGGTCCAACTGAGGCTTGGTTACTGAACAACAAGTTGAGCAGCAGCTGCTCTTAAGGTAGAGCAGTCTCTTGTAGATGTCAAGGGTTTTAAGGACTTGGGGCTTTAAGAGACGTGAATGGAAGCAGATATGCAATAACCAAAAGTTGAAAATGAAGTATTTGAACTATACCATAAAGGTGAAGTATGCAACTGGCAAAGGTTCTGAAAGCAAATCCTTAATATGTATGCCCCCAACACCTCAACTGTTTCTGTCAGTGGTTCTCTTTATATACAGGCACGTTCGACCTTGGCTGGAAAATAAATCCATGCAGACCAAGTGCACACTTTTGGTGTCAACTAACAAAGACACAGACAAAAATCATATGCAGATTTATGAAAAATAATTTTATTACGTAACACCTTGTTTTTAACAATGTTGATTTCTTTAAATTCAGAATACCTGCGTCATTCATGTAAAATAGTTTGATACAGTACATTGTATGGTATAGTTCTTCCTCAAATTCTAAGGTTCTCCTAACACCTTAATCCTTTGCTTTAATAAGAGTGCCCCTAAACAAACGTGCGAACATATTTAAAAATAATTAACAAAATTTAAAATCCACTACATCAAGCCAGGTCTCAAAAACCATGACAAAAATATCTGAATGAATGCCGCACTGTTTGTTTTCCTTTTTCTTTTGCAGGGAACGTCACTCATGCTTTTTTAATTCCAAAGCATGCTCACAAATCAGTAACACCAACAGGAAAATAAAACACTGTCTATGACAATCATTTTAGTTGGTTTGCTAAACCAAACAGGTTTATCTCAATAACACACGCATTTACTATCGAATAGCAGCTTTAATACCAGTCAAGTCATAGATTGGAGAACAAAATAAACATATGTTGAAAATTAATCTTTGGGAGGCTTGTAAATCTGCTGGAAAAAAATGTTCATTTTTTGTTTTTATTGTGTCGTTAAAAAAATCTCCTTGTAGCAAATTTTGTTGGTCATAAAACATTGATCAATGTGGAAAATGAATCAACCCACAAAAAAAGTCACTAAAAATCAATGTATATCAAAATTCTGTCAATTGGAGCCATGGTTAGTTTGTTTTTCATCTCATTAACACATACTGTATGTTTCAAATACCAGTTAAGAGATTTTGTGTACTATTGGTCAGATAACGTTGTTAACATCAATAGAATTCACAACAACAAAAATGCTTGCCCCTAGCACATTTCACAGCTTCAACTGCTACAGACTGTCACTGAAAACAATGCATTGGTCAGTCTGAACCATGTCAAGTAAACTATGGAAGTAGCATATCCACAACACAAACTGTGCTAGTACTTTCTTTTCAAGTCTAATTCCATAAACGGGTACAATCTGAGGGAGCCACTACTCCCAGCCTATGAAAAGTAGTGGAACTTGGCTATCAGACATTTTGAAAATGTGATAGTTACAGTACATTCTTGCGGCCCAAGCCAGGTTCCAGGCAGACAGCAGCACGGCCAGTCCTACAGCCTTAGCAACAGTGCATTGACTCTATTCAGGTGCAGCTCAGTACCGGTGCGTCTGGTGAGAGTACTGTGGAGGCTGCTGGGAGGTAGTTGAATATCCCATGCTGTTCTGTGGCTGTGATGTGCTTGGTCCAGGGTTTGGATAGGCAGCATGGGGATTGGAACGCTGAAAGATGATGTGTCAGAGAGGAGGCACAATTACAATAATATTGCTGTTCAGATGAATTTCCAGACTTACTTGAAAACATGCTATGCGTTTGTCAGGGTATTCAAAGCACTTTCTGCTTTAGCTATTGAGCTCCAAACTAAAGAAATTTGAGGAAGAGTTTTTATGAAGGGCAGCAAGAAATACCACTCCCTACCCTGCGTTAGGGTATGAACAACGCAAGAAATACTATTCCCTACCCTGAGGCATATTCTAAGTAAGCCACTGGAGCACGTGCTACTCAAATACAAACAGGGTAGTTTAAAAAACCTGCCAAAGGGCTTTTTACATGCCAAGATTATGATGCTTCACTGCATGATTAACACTTTTAAAGGTGCAAAAGGAAATAAGCCCACTGTGCTTCCACCAAGATGTGCAAGGATGTAACAATTATCTATCCACTAGGATAGTGAAATCTTGAGAGCTGAAAAATGACTGGGTTTTTTTTTATTTTCAGGTCCAAAGCATCCTTAATCCACCTCATTTAATTGCTTAAAAAACACCCATCAACCTTTTCACTGTGAGCATCATTTATACACTAGCTCATTAAAACTAAAGGGCCAGAAAGAGCCTCCTTTTAAGATATTCTGTGGCAAATATGTAGGACATGACCAACTAGGCTACTAAGCTATTTGGCTTATTCATCTTTGGAAAAGCTACCCAAAACCTTTAGCATGGGTAATTTCTAGCAGAGTCAGGAAATCAGCTCAGCATATTAGAAGACTATGAGGAGTCTTTGAGACCATACAGAAGATGCAAGACTGTCTCCAACAACAGCCAACCCAAGGAAATTCACAGGCAGAGCACAAATGGTAGTCATCCCCAAAGGCATATTGCCACTGAATGTGGAGGTTCCACTTCTAGCTATCATAGCCTCTGTTTTCCTACAGAACATTTTAATTTTTTTCATAGGCTTGGGAAACTGACTTTTTAATATATGGCCCAGTTGTTAAGGATAAATCAATGCAGGGAAAGGGAAAGAAGGCTGAACTATTTCAGGCTTCAGGCATCTTTTTTTGGGCCAGTAAACAGCTACCACAGGCATTGTAATGCACAAAGCAGGTCCTGGAGCCAAAGCCATGGAGCTGCTAGATGAGAAGGGGTACAGTGAAACGAAATGAAACTGTACTCCAGAGTTCATCTGTTTTATAGATCTATGAATGAACTAGTCCTGCATCACTTCGTATCTCTAAATTCTCAGATCTGAATGTGTTAACTGATTCCACTGTACTTAAGATGTAAAGTGGTACCTCCTCCAGAGAGGACTTGCTCAAATGTTGAAATAATTACATGATGCTGCCATCAAGTGGTGAACAAGCATTGTAAAACGCTTCTGTGGATGAACACTGGGATACCTGGATTTCACAAGGGATATTGTCTTTTGAGACCCTCTGTCTCTTCCCCACTTATTCCTATACCCAGTAGCAAAAGAGGGAGGTTCTCTTTTCTCCTTTACTGCCCAGCAAAGACCAATGCCACTCCTTCCCAAGCTGGCAATTTCTTCTCCACTACTTCTGTCCAGGACTTTGAATGTGTCTCAACCATGCTTTAGCATGATGTCTGGTGACAGGTCACTTGTACAATCAGCAACCATGCTTTGAGAAGAGTTTACAAACTGTGGCTCATGCTTAACACAATGTACATCAACAAATCATTGTTAACTTTGTGCATGTAGCAGCCCAACAGTTGCTACATCTCAGGGAACTGCTGCACCATGGACATAAGAGTGAACTGATGAAGCCAAGTGCTTAGAGGATGGGAAACAAAAGCAGGTAAGCAGTTCTAAACCAGGCTTTGCCTGGTATGTTTGAAAGCGCTAACTAAGGGTGCACATGCCCATTGGCACAGTTATGTCAGGATTGCGCCCTAAAGGTCAGGATCTAACAAAGGACTACTACAAATCATGGCAATGAGTTATGTCTGAATTGAGGTATGGTAAGAAGTGGCACGTTATACAAATCTCCATCTGTTCAGAGTGAGTATCTGATCATTTTACTGAAGTGCTTTATAGATCATTATGCCAACCTAGCAAAGACCTTAAGATTAATCCTATAGTATCAATGGTTTACCATAAGCAGTAGTCTGCAGAACTTCATAAACAATGATATTTCAGGAAAGCACTCAAGTTTAACACAATTAAATTCGTTCAAATTAAGAACAACTTCTTACATGCAGAGTAGCCAAGGACTGAAAGCCTCTGATTTAGTGAACCTAAGATCTCCTGAATATGGCATACCAAAATCAAAACAAGAAAGCTGAAAACTGGAATACCTGATAGTCTGAGGTCATAATAAGTCCACCTGAGGTAGTGGTGGGAGGAACAACTCTCACTTTTTTCAAGGGAGGACCCTGTGTATGACTGTTGTCTTGGTTCCCTGGATGACCAGTTCCATTTGTATGGTTATTGCCCTGCTGCTGCTGCTGGTTCTTCTCAAATGGTGAAAAAACACAAGATACAACTCAGAAGCAGTTCACATGCAGGAAATATGAAGTCTGATATAAGGCTGAATAATGAGGCACAAACCACTTATTTAATTACCTGCATTTTTAGACACATTCAAACAAATCAGAACAAAATATTTAAAAGGCTTGCATACCATAGAGCGCACACCTAATTTTTTTGTGAATATGTATCTGAGTGGAATATTACACTCCAATGCTCAATAGTAAGACAGAATGACAATTTGCATCCAGCACTGCCTCCAGGGTAGCCACCTGAAATGTAGCTTATCTGTTGACCACCCGCAAGCAATACTGTTGCTCCTCTTAGGCCTGCGCCAACCAGCTCCATGTTCCCCTAGGCATGCATTTTACTTTCCTTCTCCACTGGACTAACGCTGGTTCTAAACTGGCTGGGCTAGGTGGAATGATAGTTCCAGCAGCGTAGTCCCAATAGGATTGGACCGCAGTCCATATGCAGATTATACGTAAAAATCTTCACTTCAACTAATGTCTTTTATAATATTAGCAACTGTCAAGGCATAATTTAAGGAAGGCAAAATTTAAGGACAATCATATATGAAATCTGAAGAGCAACCATATCCTGTGCTGCCCTTTGAGAAATCACATGAACATATGCTTAACAGCCCAAATTTAGATATAATTGGGCCGCTGCATGCAGAGTTTTACAACACTTTACTGCACACAGTGACTGCAGAGTTTTACAACTTCATTGTAAAACGGCTGCTGACAGAACACAGAGCACTCAGTTGGCGGCCATTTTGGAAGTGATGCTGCAAGGGTGGATCTGGACTTCCGCCAGTAAAATCACTAGTGTAGGTCTGAGGAGACTCATTGTCTAGCAAGTGGATTATGGAGGAATAAGGGAATTTATATCCCCTTTCCTCTCTGAAGCCCCCTGATGGATCCTTGCTGGATCCTTGCTGGATACAGTGCTTCTAAAACCAGTGGAGGGTGGAGGTGGAAATAGGATTGGGCTCTCATAACAGGTCAGACCAATGCTCCATCTGACTCAGTAATGTCTACACCACCTGGCAGAAGCTCTTTTTCAGCCCTACCTGAAAACACCATGGATTGAATCCGAGATCTTCTACCTGCCAAGCATACACGCCAGTATTGACCTATGGCCTTATTCCCTAAATCCTTATACGCAGAATATGAATAAGAGCTCCCTAATCATGAACTCCCCCAAACAATCAGGCAGTAGAAACCAATGAATAAAATGTATGTCCTAAAAATACTTCTCTCATCACAACTTTCAATTCTATACCTACTTTATCTCCTTTGTCATCAGGCTCTTCTTCAGTTAAAAATTCTCGTTTTGGGTATGGGATTTGACAACCTGCAAACACACTAAAAAAACAGCCCAATCATTATGCAGAAATTAGATACAGAAGAGGTCATCTGATCTGCATGTCCTTCCCACTAAGTTAGTTATTTCCATCCTGCTGCAGTGTATGACCATGGTAATAATGGCAATCAAGTGATGTTTACACTGACCTGAACTGTGTCCTGTTTTAAGACACTTGCAATTTATGATTTCAGGCAGTGAATTTTGTCTTGAAGTGTTCTAAGAGGAAAACTACTTTTTTAAGAAGGCCATCAAAACCTTCTACAAAATGGGACCTTCTCTACAGAAAACTGGGGGAATCATGACTCAAGATGGGCAGAGAAATGAAAAGGGAGTACAAATTACTTTACATGAGCTTAAGTCCCTAGGACTGAATGAACTACACTTCAAGATACTGAAGAAACTGGCACACGTGATCTCAGAGCCACTGTAATCTTTGAGAACTCCTGGAGAACAGGCAAGGTGCCTGAGGCAAGTTGTTATCCCTATCCTAAAAAAAAAAAGGGGGGGGGAGGATGATCTGGGAAACAAAAGACTGGTCAGCTTGACATAAATAATGATCCTAGAAAAAGATTGTAAACTTGAATGTCTATAAACACTTAGAAAACAATGGAGTGATTTCTAGGAGCCAGCATGGGTTTGTCAAGAATAAGTCATGCCTGCCTAACCTCACCTTCTCATTTGATCTAGATGTTTTACAAAACCACAAGCTGAACATGAGCCAGCAGTGTGATGCAGCTGCAAAACAAAACAAAACGCACAAATGCATTAAGCAAAGGCATTAAGTGTCCAAACCATGAAAAAGTAATAATTGTATATGCTGCAAGAGTATAGAGCAGAATATCCAGTTTGGGGCCCCACATTTTAAGGAGGGCATTGGTAAGATGAATTCAGAGGACGGCAACTAAAACTGAGGGTTTGGAAACCAAGTCCTATGAAGAATGGTTAAAAAGGGCCAGGTATGTTTAGTCTGGAGAAGAGAAAACTCAGCTATAACTGCTAACTGGGCAAGAGACATTTTTTCAAGTGGTGTTCCTCTTATATTTAGCAGGGGGAGAGTAATTATCCCTATTGCAGTGTCTTTTCTAGTGGTTGTTGCGGGTGGTCTGTATTTTTTTTTTTATTGTGAGCCCTTTTGGGACAGGGAGCCATTTAACTTTGTTATTGTTATTTGCCTGGAAATCGCTTTGTGAACCTTATGTTGAAAAGCGGTATATAAATACTTTTGATTGATTGATATAACAGTCATTTTCAAGTAGCTGAAGGGCTGTCACGCAGAAGGAAATAACTTACTCTTTGTGGCTCTTGAGAGCAAGGCAAGAACCAATTAAAACAATAGGGAAGTACATTTAGGCTAGATGTGAAAAAAATGGGCCTAACAGGAAGGGCTGCCAGACACTGTTCCAGGGTTCTGCCTCATCGGAGGTTTTCAAGCAGAGGCTGGATGGCCATCTGTCAGGTATGTTGCCATCAGCTGCAAGGGGGCTGAATTGGATAACCTCTTAACATTTTATCTACTATGCACAGTTATTCCTGCATAACTAGGAAGGTTCATTATGTAGCCTGAGAATAAATACAGCCCCCGTGTTTGTTCCTGCATAGGCCTGGAAGCCAGTTAATATGCAACCACTCCTAATTTGTTTCCAGAAACACCTGCCAGTCAGCCAAATGCATCTTCTCCAGTTAGGCCAAGTTCCTGTATGGCCACTTCTAACACCGGGCTAAACATCTGTTCACTGCATATTTAATTAGAATAAGCCCTTCTTGCTCATACATGTCAGCCTCCAATAAAAAGCGTCTGTGCTCATCTGGTCTGCTTCGCTTTGCATCACAGGCTAGTTCCCAGGCAAGTGTTTTTATACTAGTGCATTTGAGGCTACAGCATTGTGTCTTAAGGTCTCAAAAGCAATGCTGGCTAAATTCCATGTAGCGTTTTTCTGCCTAGGAGTCAGAGGGGGCTTTTGGTTTCTAACTCCAAAATGATTATTATGGATTGTCTGTAGCCAAGCAGGACATTAGTATTAGATTTATATCCCAA
>JAJKFI010000030.1:9516664-9590591 GCA_029204185.1 Lerista edwardsae
GATTGTCTGTAGCCAAGCAGGACATTAGTATTAGATTTATATCCCAAACCTTTAGACCCTCAAACTGACTTACAAGGTAAAAGTGCCCCTAAATCCCCAATTAATACTAACACAATAGAACTGCAAATGAAATCAGAAGCCAATAGTACAATTAAATATTACACGCTTCAAAGTTGCATGTTATTCTTGTGCGGGATCGTGCCATCCCAATTTTAGTATACAAAGCAACTACAAAGTAATCTACCTACTAACATCCTCTATGACAGCGTTCTCCAAATCTTGGCCCGCAGGCTGGATCCAGTGTTTGGAGAACTCCCTACCCCCTGTGAGTGGCGCTTACAGTTCTGCTGTTGCGCTGCTCCATTTTCAAGCAGATCTTGTGCCAGGGACGCTCTGTGCAGTTGTGTTTGCTCAGACATCCTGCTGCACAGCTTTCTGGGATGCCAGGCAATAGACACGACTGCCAGAACATCATTTGCACAAAATTGGATTGAAAATGCAGTGATACTACAGTGGAACAGTAAGCGCCGTTTGGGACAGGGAGGAAGTTTTTGGGACACTATGACAGCAACAGAAACAACATATTGCTTTGACTGCAAATCCTTTCTTTGGATGTGTTAAATAATAGAAACTAACATCTTGGTTAAGTGAACCTGAGCATTCAGATCTCGGTAAACTCTAAGCTAAATTCAGTCCACATTTAACGCTTTTCTTTTATTCAGTCAGACTGCTAATAAAAAGAGAACTAACATCCTTCAGGGATTTATGTAGTTAGAGATATGAAGCTGGCAGAGTAATAACCAAGGAGGGATATTATTAATCAAGAGCCATGCAACTATTCAGTGTGTGTTTATAGGATGTGCTAGAGTGAATTTACTTTCAGCAGTGACACTGTCATTACTAAACAAGGAAAGCAAAGATGCTGTACTGCTCTTGTTGCAGGTTTTTTTTTTTTTGCCTACCTCCTGTAAAAAAATATTGCATTACCTTTTTGGATGTATGTCGGAAAGCTACACCCAGCATATTTTGTAGTATAAAAGCATAATCAAAATATTATTTAAACATGCACACTCATTACAATTCAGTTTACCGGTTATCTCTGGAGTGTATGAGAAAAGAAACTGACAACATGTGCTAGTACTAGCAGGCAGTTGGTGTGGTGAAGCCACTTCCCAGAGTTCCATGGCAACCAAGCACCGCCCACCCTCAGAGGAGCAAGCAGCGCTTTGTAGCTGTGTCTGGTCACTCCAAGAAGAGGCTTCAGTGGAAGCCACTTCCTGAAGTGACCCAGCCATCGGGGGAATTTGTAGCCCTTGCCCCCCACCTCATGTCCACCCACTGCCTTCCAGGCTGGACTTATGATTGCCTGCTGAAGCTCAATGGCACGCAGCCAGAGGACAGAACCACACTGTGAAGGCTACATTTGGGACTGAGGATTTGGTGAATCACGGAATAGTATTTAATTGTAAAAACCCCATTGAAAAATGGTGGTTTAGACTAGCCTGCCCATGTAAGTCACCTTGACCATTTGCTTCAGCATGTAAAAGGCGGGGTATAAATTCTTGAAATAAATAAAATAACAGGCATTTAAAATAAGTAAGGTAATAGGACAAATACACATAACATCAACTCTGATTTAAAAGCAGCTCTTACTCAGTCCAACCACTAATTTTATACAGAAATGAAAACTAATTAGATAATGTCAGCTGGCATTTGAGAAGGGAGAACTGGACCTGCAGGCAGTTAGCAGTTGACTATGAATATCTGCAGCTAGCATAATCAACTTGCCAGTGAATGACAGAATTAGTATTATGACTAACAGGATCAAAGGCTCATAAAACACACCAGCACAAACATCATATTAACATGGAAAATGACACTTTCAGCTTATAGCAGTCTTCCAACTTGTCAGAGAGGTAGAATTTGAGTGGCCACAATTCTGTTCCAGAAACGCATACTCTAGATACTGAAAGCATTTGAAAGAGGAATATGAATAGCAGCTAATAAACTGATCACTTACTCAGATGTAGGAAGTGGATCTTCTAAGAAGTAAGGATCCTGCATAGCCTGTTCTGAGGTAATTCTCTTTATTGGGTCCATAGTAAGCAATTTCTGTAGCTAAGCATGGTTAAAAAAAAAATTCAGTACTGTCAAACCAACCAAGATTATATTTGTGGCACCACATTTTACAGGCACACTCAGCCTAGAAAAGCCAATGATTTAATCCCATTGAGTTTTATGTACCTCCATTCTCTCCCACAGTGATCATCAAAATAAACTCCATGTTCTTCATGATTATACTGGTGACAGACCCAGCCAATGTGAAAAAGACAGAGTGATTTAAAACACTTGGTCATAAAAGATATATACTTGGCTTGGCTTTGGGTGGCTAGGTTTGATGAGAATAAAAGCATGTTATTACCACCTCACTAAGATTTAGGAGAAGACAAATTAGAAAAGTAGCATCTGTAACACAGTTTGAACTGCATCAGAGAGGCAAGCCTTAACATTGGTTTTAAGATCAACATTCTATTATGATTATCCAACCGCTAGCCTCCTGCCATTCAGGGCAAACAAAAAAATAATCTTCTTCAGAAAGATACTAGCTGAACTGGGTCATTCTGTACTTGCCCCTTGAGAGAGGGTTGGTTTTTCAAAAATGTTAATCCTAGAAACAGGATTCTCATATGATGCCAGCATTGTCTTACCATTACAGCAATTAGACTTGCTCTTTTAACCCTACGTGATGAGTTCTACAGCAGTGTTCCCTCTAAGGCAGCGGTTCCCAAAGTCCTACTCAGACTTTGGGATTGTGCTAGGTTTTGGCGGGGGCAGGGCCTGTGGGGTGTCCCATGGTGCCACAGCGATTGCAGCACCATGGGGACCAGGGGCTTTTCACCTTACCTGGGGGATCACAATGGCCTCGGAGGTCCGGATCCTCCGTGAAGTCAGCACAATCCTCCAGGTAAGAGGAAAAGCCCCTGGGTTCCTGCAGCACTGTTAGCACACCCATTACTGGAACACTTCCAGTTTCCACCGTGGGTCGTGACCCACTGATTCAGGAACTGCTGCTCTAAGGGGCTCATGCCACTGTGTAGCTCCCTCTCATGGGTGTACATCAGCGTTAGCAGATGCTCGATAATGACCTCTTGTATCATCATCCAATTTCTGAGAATGCCAAGCTCTGATCTCCGTTCCCCCATGGCCCTGCAGCTTGGAGGGAACACTGGACAGGGGTTTTTACTGTTTAACGTGTTACAAATGTCTGAATGCCCTTCGGCAGCACAGCTGTTTTACTACAGAAGTTGTAAAGGCAGTCAACAATAAAGAATACTTGGTTTTCAAACATGTAAGGGTAAAGGTAAATGTTTCCCCACAACCGAATGGTCTAGTCGTGACCAACCAAAGGGGTGCTCATCTCCATTTCTAAGCCTATAGAGCCTGCGTTTGTCGAGGACAAGCTTCTATGATCATGTGGCCAGCTTGACTATATGCCGTAGTGCATGGAACACCATTACCGTCTCACCGAACTGGTACCTATTTATCTACTTGCATTTTTACGTGCTTTCGAACTGCTAGGTTGGCAGGAGCTGGGACAAGCAACGGGAGCTCACTCCATTGTGTGGTCTTGAACTCCCAACCTTCCAGACAGGAAGTCCAGCAGCAGTGGTTTAACCTGCAGTTCCACCATGTACACACCACGTACATGCATGTACACAAGCATAAAATGTTCCACTAGGTGATGAGGTGTTGTATGCTTGTTATCCATGTGACCCATATTCCAGGATGGATTGCAGGGAAATTTGTCAATGCCAAATTATCCCATTGTTGCCCTCCATGCATCCTCAAACAGCTTAGAAGGAGAAACAGACCAAGCAGGCAAGCAAGAAAAGGAACCTTCTTCTCACTGACATATCTATACACTACATTTGCCTTCCTGAGTAGACAGAACACAAATTATGCCAATTGGAGGGACCAATTCAACCCAAAGTGGTCTATTGACATAAAAGCTGGTGTACTGCAGTGCAAAGAAAATGAGCTGTAAGTAAGAATTTCCCTGGCTCAAGATCGCTTCTACCATGAATTCTCATTAGGTGGCCTTAGACAAACCACCAGTTGCAATATGGGGCAAAGTGGGGAGGCTCTTTCATTAGACCCCTCAGACAATCTAGATCCACTGAGTTCCCAGCACTTTAGCTTACCAAGTGGAATGCTTTGCTATCTGGCTTAACTTTATGTTTTTCCATATATTTGATAAGGCTGCAGTTGGTATACCTGAAAGAAAAACATTTATTTATAACACTGGAATTATCTCTTCTATCAAAGCGAACAGGAAATATACTTCTGTTCATAGCATAAAACCTAACAAATTTTATTCCCCCAAAACAATCCAATTTCTATAAACCACTATTGGTCTGCAGAATGCCACAGGGATCTATTTTGTTCCCCATGCAGTGTTCCCGCTAAGTTGTCTGCTCCATCATGGCAGCTGTGCCACGCTGCAAATTGGCACAATGCTACCTATGACGCTTGGCAATGCCATCGCCCAATATTCAGGTTTCCAAGGTTCTGCACCGTGTTGAGTTCTGCTGGAAGGTAGTGAGTTGCTCTCCTTAGCAGAAACACTCTTATGCTCTTTAACATCTTCATGGGAGTGGTCACAAAGGGATTTGGATTTGCATATCCTCAATGTGCTGGATACAGCTGTCTCTCTCTTTCCCATCAAATACAAAGGGGAAGCTGAGATCCTACAGCACTGCCTGAAGGTGGCGGGGGAACTGGACCGAGGTCAATAACCTGAAATTAAATTCAGACAGGTCCTCCTTGTCCAGAAAACCATGATGCAGGTAACCACCTGGCTTTCTCAGAAGGAAACTGCTTGAACCATTCACTAACAAGCTATGCCATACAATTTGAGTATTCTTTATCTGGACTGCTTGGGACGGAAGGTCTCTGGATTTTTCTGGAGTTTGGAATAACTGCACAAAAACAATGAGAAACGCTTCCTCTTGCTCTTTTCACCATTTCCCATTTGGGTATCCGCTGGCCGTTGACATTTTTCAACATTGGCACACAACATGGAGCAGAGAATACAATTTACAGCCTGTATGTGGGAATGCCCCTTCATGGATCACTGCCTTGTCATGGCAAAGGGGCTTGAGTAGCTCAATGAAGCTGTGAGCTATGCCATGTAAGATTACCCAAGATGCTCTACTACTCTCTCATAGTAGAGAGTTCTGACTAAACATGATCCGCTGGAGAAGGAAATGGCAACCCACTCAAGTACCCTTGCCAAGAAAACCCCATGGATTACAGTAATAAAAGGCTAAATGGTATGACGCTGGAAGATGAGCCCCTCAGGTCGGAAGGTGTCCACTATGCTACTGGGGAACAGCAGAACACGAATACTAGTAGCTCCAGAAAGAGTGAAGTAGCTGGGCCAAAACTGGAAGGAAGCTCAGCTGGAAGTGAAAGGAAAGTATGATGCTGCAAAGAACAATACTGCATAGGAACCTGGAATTATGAATCAAGGTAAGCTAGATGTGGTCAAACGCGAGATGTCAAGACTGAACATCGACATCATGGGAGTTAGTGAACTAAAATGGACAGGAATGGGAGAATTTAATTCAGATGACCATTATATCTGCTACTGTGGGCAGGAATTCCTTAGAAGAAATGGAGTAGCTTTCATAGTGAACAAGAGAATGAGAATAGCAGTACTGGGGTATAACCTCAAAAATGTTAGAATGATTTCAATTCGGATCCAAGGCAAACCTTTCAACATCACAGTAGTCCAAGTCTACGCCCCAACCACTGATGCTGAAGAGGAAGAAGTTGACTGTTTCTATGAAGACCTACAATACCTCCTAGAATTAACACCAAAAAAAGATGTGCTTCTCATCAAAGGGGATTGGAATGCTAAAGTAGGCAGTCAAGAGGTAATAGGAATTACAGGCAAGTTTGGTCTTGGAGTACAAAATGAAGAAGGGCAAAGACTAATATAGTTTTGTCAGGAGAACACATTAGTCATAGCAAACACCCGTTTCCAGCAACACAAACGGCGACTCTACACATTGACATCACCAGATGCTCTACACTGAAATCAGATTGATTACATTCTTTGAAGCCAAACGTGGAGAAGTTCTATACAGGCAGTAAAAAGAAGAACATGAGCTGACTGTGGCTCAGATCATGAGCTTCTTATTGCAAAATTCAGACTTAAACTGAAAAAAGTAGGGAAAACCACTAGGCCCTCCACGTATGACCTAAATCATATTCCATATGAATATATAGTGGAGGTGACAAATAGATTTAGGGGCTTAGATTTGGTAGATAGAGTGCCTGAAGAACTCTGGACAGAGGTCTGTAACACTGTACATGAGGGAGCAACTAGAACCCTCCCAAAGAGAAAGAAATGCAAGAAGGCAAAGTGGCGGTCTGACGAGGCTTTACAAATAGCTGAGGAAAGAAGGGAAGCAAAAAGCAAGGGAGAAAGGGAAAGATATGCCCAACTGAATGTAGATTTCCAGAGAACAGCAAGGAGAGATAGGAAGGCCTTCTTAAATGAGCAATGCAAAGAAATAGAGGAAAACAATAGAATGGGAAAGACTAGAGATCTTTTCAAGAAAATTGGAAATACCGAAGAAAAATTTCGTGCTAAGGTAGGCACAATAAAGGACAAAAACGGCAAGGACCTAACAGAAGCAGATGAGATTAAGAAGAGGTGGCAAGAATACACAGAGGAACTATATAAGGCCGATCTAAATGTTCCTGACAACCACAATGGTGCAGTCACTGAGCTCGAACCTGACATCCTGGAGTGTGAAGTCAAGTGGGCTTTAGAAAGCATCCCTAACAACAAAGCTAGTGGAGGTGACAGCATTCCAGCTGAGTTACTCAAAAACGATGATGCTGTCAAAGTTCTGCACTTCATATGCCAGCAAATTTGGAAAACCCAGCAGTGGCCACAAGACTGGAAAAGATCAGTTTACATTCCAATCCCAAAGAAGGGCAATGCCAAAGATTGTTCAAATTACCACACCATTGCACTCATTTCACACGCTAGCAAGATCATGCTCAAAATCCTACAAGCTAGGCTTCAGCAGGATGTGAATCAAGAACTCCCAGAAGTACAAGCTGGTTTCCAAAGAGGCAGAGGAACTAGAGATCAAATTGCCAAAGTTTGCTGGATCATGGAGAAAGCAAGAATTCCAGAAAAACATCTACTTCTGCTTCATTGCCTACACTAAAGCCTTTGATTGTGTGGATCACAACAAACTATGGCAAGTTCTTGAAGAGATGGGAATACCAGACCACCTTATCTGTCTTCTGAGAAACCTGTATGCGGGTCAAGAAGCAATAGTTAGAACTGGACATGGAACACGGACATGGAACGGACTGGTTTCAAATTGGGAAAGGAGTACGACAAGGCTATATACTGTCACCCTGCTTATTTAACTTATATGCAGAGTACATCATGAGAAAGGCTGGGCTGGATGATTCACAAGCGGGAATCAAGATTGCTGGGAGAAATATCAACAACTTCAGATATGCAGATGATACCACTCTAATGGCAGAAAATGAGGAAGACCTAAAGAACCTTCTGATGAGGGTGAAAGAGGAAAGTGCCAAAATTGGCTTGAAGCTCAACATTAAAAAAACTAAGATCATGGCAACCACTCCCATCACTTCCTGGCAAATAGAAGGGGAAGAAATGGAAGCAGTGACAGACTTTATTTTCCTGGGCTCCCAGATCACCGCAGATGGTGACTGTAGCCATGAAATTAAAAGACGTTTACTTCTTGGGAGGAAGGCTATGGTGAACCTAGATAGCTTAATCAAAAGCCGAGACATCACCCTGCCAACAAAGGTTCGCATAGTCAAAGCTATGGTTATCCCAGTAGCAATGTATGGCTGTGAGAGCTGGACCATAAGGAAGGCAGAGCGCCAAAAAATAGATGCTTTTGAATTATGGTGTTGGAGAAGACTCTTGAGAGTCCCCTGGACTGCAAGGAGATCTAATCGGGTGATCTTACAGGAAGTCAAGCTTGATTGCTTCCTGGAATGACAAATCCTGAAGCTGAAGCTCAAATACTTTGGCCACCCCATGAGGACTCTTTGGAAAAGACGCTCATGCTGGGAAAGATTGAAGGCAAAAGGAGAAGGGGGCAGAAGAGAATGAGATGGTTAGATAGTGTCACTGAAGCAATGAACATGAAATTGGGTGAACTTCAGAAGCTAGTGTAGGACAGGGAGGCCTGGTGTGCTGTGGTCCATGGGGTTGTGAAGAGTCGGACACAACTTAGCAACTGAACAACAACAATGTGGAAATGAGCTCAAGACCTCGTGTTCACTCTACAGAAAGTTTAAAAAAGACAAAAATGATTGGATTTTGGAATAGTCCGGATTTCAGATATCTGGATAAGGGATCATCTACCTGTATCTCTGAAACTAGATGTGAAAGGGAAAAACTGATGCAATTTTTGGAATCAACACCCCAAATGCATATAAAGCCACAATAAATTTTGAAAAAATTTTTTTTCCTGACGCTCAGTTTTGCAGGACTGTGTTATCGGTCAATACAATGGCCTCTTAGGAGCTGGAAAGACAACATACAAATGTCCAGTGCATGCTACACAAATTTTGCTTTGGCGTAAAACAGTGGTATCCAAACGGGAGACCACTGCTGCTGGCTAAGACTTTCCTGGCATGAATGACTGTTACCATCCTGCCCAGGAGCTGGTTTGAAGTCCCTCTGTGCATCCCCAGTACTTGTGCCAGCCAGCCACATCTGCCTGGAAATCTAGGCATGAGTTATGTTGGATTCATTTAACCCAGAAGTGGCTGGCCAGTGCAAGTTTCGGGGGTGTACAGAGGAGCTTTGAACGGGCTCCCAAGGGGAACGGTAAGGGGGAACGGTAAGCTGCTGCTTATTGCAAAGGTAACCCAGTCACAGAATTTGTGGTTCCTGATGCAGGAAAAATCATCAGAAAGGAAAAAAGGCAATTTCTTAAACGTTTTTGAAAAACTCACGTGTTCCTTCGAAAATCTTTCATTAATGTTGAATGTTCAGGCATCTTTTTTATGTCTTCCCAATCTTTATCTATGAAGTGAACATAAGTATTTTCTTGCATTCCTTTACACAGAGAATAGAGCATCACCACATACATCTGCCTGCTATCTGTTCACTCTTTAATGAAAGCATGCAAATAAAAATATCATCCATTTTCATAGTGTCCTCTGTAGCATTAGATAAGAAGTTCCCAAAGATCATTTATTAGAGTTACAAAATGGACTGTTTTGCTATTTAAAAATCCAAAGCAATATACATGATTAAGAATTAAAGCAATCTAATAAAGTATCCCTAGCAAACTGCTGTAGCAATTCTATGGAAGAGTGGTGGCGACCTCATTTTTGGTGGGTTGCCAAAGAAGGATGGAAAAAAAATCAGGAAACTAACTTCCTTAAGCCTAGAGGCTATTCAAAAATCAGATACTGTAGCTGCTAATTGCCCTGCAAAAAGCTCAGCTTCTGCAGTTTGAAAGATAGCTGCTAATTTGCCCTGCAAAAACCTGAGCTCCTGCAGTTTGTAGGCATGTGTAAATATTGCGAGATAAATGTTTGAGGGTCTTTTTTTCTGGTTATTATTGCTTATAAATAAATTCTTTTTAGATCTCTTTCTTAAAAGTCTGGTAAACTTAGGTGGGTCCCAACAGAGTATCATTTTTAAAAGTGGGTCCTGGTGCCAAAATGTTTGGGAACCACTACTATAGACCGCATTGTTACAAAGCAAGATGTCTTAGTATCACAGCAGTAGATATTGGAAGGACATGTTAAGCTTCTATTCCCAGTTCACAAATGTTTATATCAAGACAATGAAAATGCATATTCCCATCAAGAAATCAGGAACAAGTAGTTCATTTTTAACATTCTTTACAATCTGGGGCAATATCTAGTCATTCAGAGATTTGTAAACATATTTTCTATTGGCTGATGTTGCTCCTTTCAATCTTATGAATAATTCAGAATATATTGAGGTGTAAAGAGGATGTCTGTCATTTTAAAGTGGAAATAAAAAGAAAAAAGTGAAAGCACACCAGTATTTCTATTCATGTGTATCTGTAATCTTCAACCTTTTCAGACGCTGGTCCTGCATTTAACCCCAACATAATGAGAGACAAACTTAATTTTTTTTAAAAAAAACTTGCCACATTCTTCCCCTGGTGTGTCTTCCTTTCTCTTCTAACCTGATCCTCCTTCTCTACTCTTGTTTTCTCTCCACTATACCCGCCCCTTCCTCCAAAAATTTCAAAACAATTCTAGTAATAGCCCTGGTGCACCTGGACAATAGGAAGCGTCAAATACATTGTGGGTCTGCAAGTTGAAGGCCAATGTGAACTATACAACAAAGCTGAATACATAAGTACAAGTTTGGCCAAATTAGTATGATTTTATTAGATTTTAAAATACAGGTGAGCCTCTATCTGCGGATCCAGTACACAGATTCACTCCCCCTAGATGTGCCAGGTTTCAAAGTGACAATAAGGGACAAACAGGTATCGGTATACTGCTTTCTATCAAACCACTCCATGGTTACCAGAAATAATATAAAAATTATGCAGTTAACAGTGGCGAGGCAGCAGCAACTGTAGCAGAATTTTAGAATGGGAGTTTTTAAGTCCCCTTCAACACTGATACGGGATACAATTTTTAAATCTTAAATATGGGAAGTCCCTTATAATAAGGGACCCGGCAATTCTAACGCTCCCATTACATTACATTACCTTTGTTTATTGTAGAAGCACTTGCAGCATGGCTGCTTCTTGTTTTAACAGTTTTGCTTAATTGAAAACCCGTACATGCAATCAGCCTTCAGGTTAGATGGCGACTAACAGGAAGCAGGAGCTTTCTCTGCAGTGTGCAAGCTAATTGCCTGCATGTTTGGCCCTTCAGTTAAGCAAGATTGCTCAACAAGAAGTATCCACGCTGCAAGCTCTTCTGCAATAAATCAAAAGGTAATGAAATCGGTGGGCAGGGAGGCACTATCCATTCAGGCATCCCTCCTATCAGTGGTAATGAGGGCAAAGACCCCTGCAGGGCCTGCCTGTATTGCATTTTGTTTCAAGTTTACTTTACAGCTTGTAGTGTAGTACAGTATAAATATTTGTATAATTTTATTGTTTTGAAGCAAAAGCACAATAGAATGTGACTGTAGAATCAGATTTCATCTGATGAAATCACCAACAGATCGGCATGATAGAAATAGAAAATCTACCTGCGGGAAATCCCATTACGTTGAATATTCTGTCCAGCTGGTCATGGTGGTATGGATTACTAGTTTTTATATCTTCTTGACGGCAGTGGAATATTGGCTCTGATGTTAGTAGCTCAGCAAATATACACCCTATAGCCCAAATATCTTTACAAAAAGAAAAGATTTAATTATGCTTTTCTAACAGAAGAGAGCGTAGTCTGAAAAACAGCAGTCTCAAATTACACCTGATAGCTTCTTACATCAAAGCATTCAGTTTTTAAATGACTTGAAAAATATTTGGCATATCTGTCCTAACCGAACTGCACTCCAAAATTTTCCCTTTAGTCACTTAATATATTACACATATTAGAAACTTCTTAATACTGAAAAAACTAATGTTTTTCTATAGCTCCAAATGCTAGGAATATGGATACTTTCTTATGCACATAGAGCAGACAAATGATGGTATCTCACAAAGTAGATAAATCAGGCATACTAACAACAATGAATTACTTACCAATAGCTTTGGTATAATGCCTTGCTCCAAGCAGCAATTCTGGAGCTCGATACCAGAACGTTACAACTACTGGATCCAAATCAGCTAAAGGCTTCAAAGGTGAATTAAATAGCCGGGCAAAACCCATGTCAGCTGTAAAAATGAGGGGGAAGATGTTTTAAATTTTAGCAACCAAGCTGTTTAATGTGAATTACCAAATTCAAATGTAATACACGCTAGCTCAACAAGAATTTTGATTGTATTAAACAGAAAATGCAGCTTTGTAAATCACGGCTAACACAAATTGACCATCCAGGATTCACCAATGTTCTGATTCAAAACTTAAGTCCTCAGAAAGTTGGAAAACCTGGGCAAATACAGAAAGAGTAATCCACTGAAATGCTGAAGATGCTCCTAGAAGCTAGTCATTTATGAATCTGACAAGCATTTAAATTCTTAGGCATCCAGGTAACAAGACACCTGTAAGTTCCCATATTTAACATAGACAACTGCTTGCGAGTGCAAGCAAGTACTCCGTGTAACTGAGTTTCCTTCAGGCTTAGATAGGAAGTACTCCCAATTCCTGGTTTGTTTGTTTTGCCTTGATAGTTCTCAGCTACTTGGAAGATTTAGGCTGCAATCATATACACACTTTCCTGGGAGTAAGCCCCATTGACCACAACAGGGCTTATTTCTGAGTAGATGTGCATAGGTTTGCATTACTTAACACACAGTCAGTTTGGACCTAGACTGTCAGACAGCAGTAGTTAACTTTAACAGTAACAGTCACTTCTGAACTGTCTGAATAGGGAGTGTGAACAGTACAGAAATGAAATATTTTACTGCTGGAGTTACTCGGTACTTGCTGGAGTAAAGGCCTGCCCTTTGATAGCATGACTGCAAATGCACTGCCACTTATTTTACAAATTCCAGTAGACTTGACAATTTGAGGTTGCAGTTGTAGGGCATACACAGACTGAGCCAGCTTTAAAGATATAAAGCCCAGGTGTTTTCAAGAAGCAAGGTTCCAGACCTCATTTTCATCAGAAGAGACTCCATTAACTTTGCTCGACAAGCTGAAAGCATTCATTCCCATACACAGCCCTATTTAAAATTTTGTTATGTTTCATTTTAAAGTTAGAAACAATTTACAATTTCCTATATTGAAAAGCAAGACAAACATTTAGCTGCTGGAGGAAAAAACATACTGATACGTCCTCTATGGAGTCATAGAGAAAAACTGCAGTGTATACAAAAAATGCTTGAAAAGCAGCAGTCCAGCACTTCAGGATAATTCATGTTTGTTGCTGCTAAGATAAGGTAAAGAATCTTCAGCTTTATCACACTTCTGGAAATCAACCTTCCCATCATTGGCACTGGATGGCTCAAGTGGACTGGAGGGAGGGCTCTTTCACAACCAGTTTGTGTAACCAGTTTGGGGAGCAACCAAATTTTTCAGAATGCTGCAAACAGCTATCACTGGTAAAAGCGTAGGTGGTCAATTTCCAGTTTTAATAATGGATAAGTTGTCTATATCACAAGCAGCAGCACCACAGTTAATGCTAAATATGTTTGGATTCTGACCAACCCTTAGCTGTCCATGTTTGCTGACAAGAGGACCTCAATCTGCCAGTGTTAGTACCGTTGAGAATTTACAAACCTTTTAAGGAGCTCAGAGTGCTCAGCACTCGTCTCATGCTATTTCCTTTGAACTGAATGATGAAAAAGTTCATTGACTTCAACAAGAAATAGTATAGGGCCAGTCATGAACACAAAAATCTGCTCCAGTGGTTAGCAAATTGTTGATCAACAGTCTCATACAACCCCCAAAAAAGTAACCACTGAATACTATATGTAAATTACAAAAGCAAATTCTCTCAGAGAATGAGTAGGAAAAAAGGGAAAAGAAACACCTTTGTACATTCAATATTAACTCCTGACTACATTCATTTAAAAATTCAGGATGCACATTAGGTGTCTGCTGGTGCACATACTTATGTCCACTGGACACCAATGTGCATTAGTCACATGCTGAGACATAACTAGATGTAGATTTTACAATTAAATTAGGATAGTTTTAATTATGTTTTAAAGAGCCTTTTTATAGAATATGGAATTTCTGTGTTGCAAGAAGTTTCCACAACCAAAAATTGTCCTAATGTTCATAGCTTCTTATCTTTCCCATTTCAAAACTATTTTGTATATTTCCTTCAAATTAATGCTTGTGAGCTTTTTTTACCTTTGTCTCCAACAGTTGAGGAACTGCTGTACTACTAACACTACTTCACACAATCCTCACTAACAACTCATTTTAGAGTATTGACATTATTCAACTCACTTAAAACTACATTTTGTGAAAAAGAGGGTAGTTGGATGTTTTCCTCCAGCCCTCCAAATTAGCTTATTTTTTTAAGTATTAAGAGAATTTCCTCATTGGATGAGGTTTCACCTGTGATCCAGTCAGCGTTAACAGTAAGTATTGACCTATGTAACTGCACCTTCAGAACATTCTCTCTTAAATGCTACACTGGGACTTATCAAAGATATAAACATACCAATTTTTACTCTTCCTCGCTCAGGACCTTCACCCATAACTAAAATATTAGCAGGTTTCTGTGGAAAAAAAATAAATATACAATACATATACCAAGATCAACCTAAACATTTGTGGCTGAAATTAGAAGCTTTAGTTTTTCAGTTTTAAACCAAAATGCAGTGGAATATCATACTGATAGTGTCTGAAAAAATTATTAGTTTGTTGAAAGGCTATGCAAACAGCCAAATAACTTTTCTTCCCCATGTTAATGCTCTTCTCATAAAGGGTATCCTTTCAATAGCATTCCCCATTGTGCCCCTCTCTCCTGTAAGTATGCGCAGCTTCATTCCAGAGTTTATTCAGGAAAGGTATTGCTTCTCCCCATCTCTCTAACTTCCAAAATTAGCCAAAAACAGCAATCTTCCGAGAGATACTAAATGAACTAGTTTCTGTGTGAGAAACATAATTATTTCCAAAACTAGGGATTTGTTATTCCAAAACAAGGCAAGAGAACTGTAATTTAAACTTCAGTCTGAATATATCAAGTCAGCCCCTCTTAAAAACACTGCCTTTCAGATGCCTCCCTTTGCAGAGAAAATGTTTTCAGATCCTTGCCTGGCTTTTAAAGGCTTGCTGCATAGGTTTCATTCTCTCTTGTCCAGTATTCATTTCTTTATCTCTTTCCACTCGCCATTCCCCCCCCCAGTAGTACCTGTCTTTGGAAAGCCTTACAAAAGAGAAGCAAAAAGGTCTGTACACTTACTGTTGAAAGAACTACAGCCACACCAACACTATTTGCTGTCTTCTCTTTGCGAACCTTTATAAAATGGTAGGACTAGCTGCAGTTAGTTAACTAAAGCTAGTGTAACTATAGTGGCGTATCAACTTCTGATTTTCTTGCTTCTCCCTCAAAAATATGTTTCAAGGTGAAATTCTTTTAAGAAAATGTGGCATCAACAGCTCATAGTACAGTGCTTTGAAGTAAGCTATCAAGTATGCACAAAGGCAATTATTTCCAATCAGTATTGGCACAATGTGGAGGTATTATGTGACCACATGCCTGAACTTTTAGTATAAAAATATATTAGATAAAAGTACTTCAAGGAGCCTTTGATGGATGAATGAAAACACCTTTGATAGGAACAGCTATAATCTGGTATCATTACAGTAAAAGCACAAACATGTCAAGAATCAGCAAAATGCAGGTTGAAAAGGGAATATGCATGACTCTGGATAGGTGTAAGGATGGCTATAATGCAGTTTCAATAAAATGTGTACTCATAATTCTACGTCTTCTTAGCTACTATGTAGCACTAAGTCATCCAACAGTGGCTGGTTTTGTACATTTAAGAACACATAACAGCAAAATATGCTATTCTCTATATCCTAAACTAGACTACATCTCAAGTTTTGAACATGTGCTAATATTTTGCAAGAGAAGTATTTTACAGAAAGCTGGAACTCTGATTTTGTTGTTGCTTAGCGTGCTGTCAAGAAACACCATTGTTCAATAAGTGAGGGAACTAATCGGGTGAATATGAATGATGGTTTGCATTCCCTTGCATCATTCTGTAAGCATTTTATCAACATAGACAGAAAGGTAATACAGATCACAAAGCTAATATAAGCAATTATTTAGGGGATAGTTATGCATTCCCAACTATACAAGAGTTGTCTGCATTGCTGCTATGACAATGAAAACCAGTTTGCTTCTCTTCTCAGGAGAGCATGTATATAGTTTGCATGGGTGAGGTACATACTACTATTCACCTGGAACAACAACATTACAAGGCTAAATTAGCCGCCCATTCTGATTTAACTAAATTGTTGGGATTTCATGAAAATGAACTTCCTAGGTTAAAATATGCATTTGTTTGAAAATGTGATATCACAAGGAAGGATGATCAAAGGCAAGCTTATATCAACATTTTTGCAATATGGAATAGCTGTCTGATACAACCAGCGACTTGGCAAATTCTTAGTAAAAACAGATGGTATGTTGCATAACAAGGCTACTTTTTGTTGAAAAATGTTTTTGTGCATTTATGAATTCTTGTAGGAAATGCTGATATAAAATTCTGTACTGATTACTTTTATCATATCAAGCTTTAAATTACCATTCTGCACTGTGAAACTTAGACATGTTAAATTACTTCCAAGTGTGTAAACACATCAATAAGACATTTTATTAATCTTTCAGGCTGCAGCAGTGTCACCGCATCACCACTCATGAGTTCAAAACAGGTTTAGTGTATCCTAGCTTTCAATGAAATAAGCCTTCCAAAAGGCCAGCTCATTTGAGATACACTGCAGTTGACAAAGATATTTTTTCAACGTCATCTTCCCACAGCAACACCTACAAGCAGAAAGGCACATGAGGATGCTTATGCTAGTCCTTTAACAGTTCCAGCCATAATGCACTGTGTCAGCCACATGCAAGGCTAACTGAGCAGTGGAGATGCTTGATAAGGATTTACTGCTGATGAGGTTTTCCACAAGACAAGAAGCTGCCCATGTATCCCTTCAGGGACAGCTCACATGACATTTCTCCTAACATGATTTTCAAATTAACTTGCACAGTTAAATTAGCTAAATAGTGACTGTTTAAAAATAAGCTGTCCCCTAATTGAAGGCTGGTCCTTGTTATCTATGAGGGTTCCATTCCTTGAACCCCTGCAGATACCAAAATCCTCGAGTACTCAAACTTTCAGATTTGGGCCACCCCAAACCTTCAAACCCGAAAAAGCTGTGCTCTAGACACGTGCAGAGGGTTTTCGGAGAATGCAGGGCTCAGAAAGCGTTGTAAGGTATAAAAACATCACTTCCAGTTTCCCCAAGAAACTAGAAGTCATGTTTTGTGTGAAATTGGTATTCTGCGGGCTGGGGAGATTGCACCCGACCTCCCCAGCCCTCAGAAAACCCTCCAGCCCCGACCAGAGCACAGCACCGGCTGCATTTGGAAACTCCAGGATGGGCCCAAATCTGCAGGTTCAGAATCCACCGATTCTGAAATCCGCAGGCCCCAAATCATCGGATATCACGGGGCCACCTGTGCTCACTTTTCAATTTATTAATGGTTTGATTTCTACAGTGTTCATTTCCCAAAGTTCTCATTCTACCTTGCACTTGCTTATTGATAAAATAGCTGAGAATCAGATACAGCTTCCTGTATCTCACAGTGGCCCACCAGATGCCTCAGGGAGCACACAAGACAAGATGTCTGGCAATATTGTAATCCTTACAATATAACTTCAAGTGTCGTATGTACCCTGAGTCTGCCTTAGTCATTTCCCCCTGTCATGGGTTCCATGGGGGCCGCTAACGGGGTTGGGCTTGTACTCACTTTGCGGTGGGCCCAATCCCGAGAAGGCCGAGGTAAAACAGGCACGAGGCGTGAAGATTGGCGTCTCAAGCGGTTTAATGCGGTAAGAGCCTTTACATTCATGTATACAAGTAATTTAGGTCCCCACGTTCACTTCACGGAAGACCACGTGCTAGCTGCGGGCTTCTTGCCCTTCGTCACACTGACCAGCGGCGGCTCATCCAGGTAGGTCCAGGTAAGTGGGTTGAGGGTAAGGGTGGTTGGGCGCTGGCAGATCCCCAGGTCGTTCGGGGGTCCAGTCTGGCAGCAGGGGGTGCAAACCCCAATGGGGGAGCGCTAGAGACCAGGACCCTGGTGCAGTGGTCCACGGGTCCGGACTGCCCGTTGGCGGGGGTATGGCCCGGGGTCCTGGTAACCCTTCAGGATCGGGGCCCAGGAGTTCCCAGGAAGGTGAAGGGCCGAGACAAGGCTCGACGCCCAACTGCCCTGCCCGGGGCTGCTCGGAGGTCCCTCTCGCCCCAGGAGGAAGAGCCACCCCTCACCATGCCGGCCGGGCTCCTTATGAACCCACCCGCTTGAGGAGGAGGGTGGATCCCCCCTAGCCCCTCCCCCCAGCCGAGATCTCGCTGGATCTCGGCCTGCATGCTGGCCCCGGCGATGACGTCATCGCCGGGGCATTCAGAGGCCTGCGTACCGGCGCCCCGGGCTCCCCCGGCGTGGCGCCGCTCTGCATGGCCTCCCCGGCCTCCTCCGGGGGGTTGAGCTGTGCTGGTGTTGCCGCAGGGCCGCCCATCCCCCCCCCCTGGAGCAGCTGAGGGGGCCGGTGAGCCGCTGCTGCGCCCCAGCCTGAACGGGGCGCTGCCTCTGGTGCCGCGGCATCGCTGGACCACCCAGGAGCTCCCCGACAGCCCTGTGGCTCCAGGTAAGTGCCCCCCTCGTTCGGTGCTGCCATGGGGGGGTGGATCCGGGGTGACACCCCCCTAAAAAGATTCAGGATAAAGTCATTCAGGAATACATGACTCACTATTCAATCCAATTATAAAAACATTAAATCCATTACTTCAAATCATGCTCAAAGTAAATAAACTTTCATCAGTTTACAAAACATTCCAAACAAGTCTCATAATTAACACAAACCAGGGTAGATAAAAATTGATGATTTTTTTAATTTAAATTGGATTTTTTATTTTTATCGAATTTATTTTAATAAAATGCTTTTGGAGTAAGAATCTATCTAAAAATAGTTTTCTGTTTAAGATACATTCATAATTTAGTTTATTCAGCATGAAATGCAGCTTAGTTATGTAGCATGAGGCTGTATATTCTGCAATATTTACATTTTTGGTAAACTCAATGAATCCAAGCTCTGCAAGCTGAGATAACATGTACTGCATTGATGCATTCACACAATTTTACGGTAACCATGAGATAAATCATAAAACAAAACATGTTTAAGCAAATACAATAATATGTAATATAATGTTTTAATTAAATAAAAGAATTTGAGTAGTTCTTCAACTATGTGTGATTAACCTATTAACCTAAAATCGGTTCCGATATAGATATGTTCCGATATGTTTTACTAACTTGACAGCTTATTATTCTAAATAGGAAAACTTCATTTTGTTTGCAAGTAATAATATTAAAGATTCTAACTACCAGCAAGAATGAGTCCTTACATTTAAAGAGCACCTGTCATTTCAGCTCCATCATGGCAATGCCTATTAGCAGGCATTCACTCGCCTGCTGCCCGCCACATCCCTCATCTTGTTGTGTCACTGCTGCATCACCAGCCATCCCATTAAAGTGAATGGGACTGTCGGTGAGTCAACAGCTGGTCAGAGGAGGAGCCGCTGCAGTACGTAGATGACAGTTGCTCTTGAAAAATTATGATTTAAATCGAGTTGATTTAAATAAGCCTTTTTTACTAGTGATTTAAATCATTATTTAAACCAAATCCACCCTGACACAAACTAATTATAGTGGAAGCTATTCTACTGCTATTCTATTGCTATAACTTTATCTTTGCTGCAGATGCTAAAAAACCAAATTAACCAAAACATTTCAATGTATTTCAAACCTGCAACCAACTGGGAGCCCACACCCTAAAGCCCTCTGGCATGCCAATACAGACTGGGGCTTCCATTCACAGGAAGCCCTGGCTAGGACTAGGAAGCTAATTGACCAATTAGCTCCACTGCAACTACTAACAAAACACAGAACAGAAGAGACATAAAATACTTGCAAGCAAAACACAGCTCAGTCCCAAAATGCCAGTAAGAGCCAACTACAGGCTCGGAGCATGGGTATCCTCTGGAGGCAAATATAGCAGCTCTTCTTCCACACTCTCTTGTCACTTCCAGATACCTTTAGGGATTGACATGAGGTGGCCCCTCTTACTCAAGGGAGAAGAGACAGCTGTACAGGTCTGCAGTGTTCTAAACATGTTTGTAAACTTTTCCCTGGATAATGCAATGTTTTTAAACTACTTGGAAAAACTCATGTTGCATAGCAAAGCTTTAGTAAAGTGAAGTTTGAAGTTTGTTTCCAAAGCAGCTTGTGAAATTCAAATCCCCATGAAAAATGTTTTTTTTTTAAAAATGCATAGGGAGCACTACCAATATATACAGTTCTCTTTTGTTCTGTGGTTACCTTTCTGATCCCTTTTTGTTATTATATCCCAATTCTATAACCGGGCAACTGAGGGCAAGAGGGTGGTTTATTTGAATGAAGCTATTGCGTCAATGGTTGACAAGAAATTTGAATTAGGGAGCTCCCAACTCTAACACCACAATGACCCAGCATAGTTAAGCTTGTTTGTGAATAACCTTCAAATCAGACAGCAAGTACAATTAAGAGGTTACTCGTGCCAAGTTCTGACATTCAGAAATGCCTTTTTCAAGTCAACATTGATAAACACAGTTTAAAGGAAAAAACCGAAGCATGAGAATAAGTTATCTAGCACAGTTAATAATGCAACTGAGCTTATAGAAGTGGGATGGTAGAGTAACATAGCACACCTGTATGATGTATGTTTAATGGTAAAGCAGCATTGCTTCATCTAGGCAATATTATAATAGGAGAGCCCCAAAACAGTAGCAAAACAAAACTGGAGGGGATCAAGCTCGCTAAGCTACAAAAAGAGGACATATTTAAGAGACAGCAAGTAAACAGCTATATCTAGTATTCAAAGGAAACAGGTTTTCTCCCAGGGAACAGAAGTTGTCATAATCCCATTAGGAAACGCATATTAGCCAAACTGCTGAAGCATATTAATTGAATAACATTTCTGCAGGTTGTACACCTTCTGCAAAGAACACTTCCATGCAAGTTCAAAGTATCTTTTTCTTCAAAACCAGCAAAGTGAAAAGCATCTGCGTCAGTTGGTAAAAGTCATGATTCTCTGCAACATTCATATGCTTCAGAACAATCCCACAGTTTGAATTAATATCATTCAATTACACAACTTCAGGCAACACAGAATATTAAAATGAGCATATAGTATAATGTGCATGGCTGACTCTTTGATATGGGATTACAGTTCACAGGAAGTAGGTCACATACATTTGCTAGACAATTACAGTATATTTTTTCAGACCAAAAAGATCTATGGAAAAGTAATTTTTCTTCATGTTACAGCAAAGTTTCAATTTTAATAAATATAAACCAGAGGTCTAGTTCTGGTTAGAAGGCAAGAATGGGGGAAAACAAGAGGAAAAACCTCTTGACCCAAAAGCATCTGGGTCATATTTGGTCTGTAACATTTTTTGTAGACCAGGAAATTTGATTTTCACTCTGTGTGCTTAACCAGAGCTTTTGCACACTACAAAAATCACAAATAATTTGTTTTCTAAATCCAACACGATTCAAGTATATAATCCCAATACATTAGAAGACTGGATAGTTTAAATGCAGCTTGAACAACATCACTCAATTTCCTGGAAAACATTTAAGGTATTATTTCTAATATCAAAACCTGACCCTCTAATGGATTTTGATTTCTCTACAGTATTAATTTTTATGGGTATTTAATATAAAAACACAAACATTTAATGCAATAAAAATACATTGGCTTTTGATTCCCTTTGTATTTTTATGGCATCAAATGGTAAGTGAGGTTAAGCATTATGTGAACAAGACTTATGTCTGCATAGTCCTTTTCCCCTACCATGCTCTACTTCAGTTATTAGGATTTTGATCAAGCCATAATCTACCTTTACTTCCAACCAGCAAACTTCACCTTCTAAACAAGAAGCCACAGAGCTGAAAACAATGCAACGCAATTCCAGAAAAACCTACACTGGCTAAATTCACTTCAATGTAGAAAATTTTACTATGAGTTCTTGGAACAGTCATTTTCTTTTGTTTTAAAATAATGATAACCTCAAACCAACTGCAACAAAAATTCATGGGTTTTCATGCTCTGAAAGATGTATTGATCAACATACTGAAATGATTTCTACCAAGATGACTCCCTGAACCCATACGTCAAATGGAAGGTGAAGACTAAATGCAGGCAGGGCTATTTCCTGGAAAGGAATTTTGACATCTAGTTCCTCAAAAGGTTGAGGGCATAAATGCAAGGCGATTTCTAACAAGGACCTCCTGTATAAAACATGATACTGAACAGAACAATATCCTGCTGGACGTATGTGGAAAGTTTTACCACTTGTCAAATGTCCATGTCTAGGATGGTCTGTTGTATTCCTGCACACAGAGTGGTTCCAATACAAGTCTGCACTTGACTGTCTAAGGAAACATGCATGCACTATTTAGTTCTCATTTTTCTTACTAATCAAGCAAAGCAGATCATACCAATTGTCACACTTGATAAACTATTTTTGTAGAAAGCTTTTGCCACTATAGCCAAGAAATAGGCCTCTAGAACAGGTGACTCCAATGTTCAGGGGCCTGCACAAAGAGATTAGCTTCCTGGGATGCACAGGCCTCCTCGCAGACTGTTCTGGATTCAAAACCTTCAGATGCAATGTATGCTAGGGCCTGGGACTTAGGTGTAGGCTGCAAGTTAATCTGTAAATCATACTTGATAATGTTTATGCAAGCCTGCTAAAGTATGAAATCTGAAAAAGAATTGCAATAATCTGTAGACCATTTTTGATCACTTTCTGCATCATGCTTCTGCATGCCTCTGGCAAAAACTGCATGCCTCTGGCAAAAACTTATCTTGTTCAAGATAGCATCTTAGGGATGGGTAGTCAATGTCTCCTGACATAGGTTTCAAGTGAACCAGACCAATAGTGGTCTAGGTATGAAAGTTGCTAAGAGGGAAAATAAAATATGCTGACTCAAAATTGCATTCTTGTCCCACATTGATAAAAAAAAGTCATTTTATATTGATCAAGATCTCTTTCCAAGTATAAAAACCATGTACTGTTTCTTTTCCTTGAAATTAGTCCAAGGTAAAGTGATTGGCCTCTCACCCACTTTCTACTGGACTTGTATTAAGCCCCAGTGAAGTCAAGCATGCAATTAAAGGTATTCAAACCCAGCTGATTTCAATGGAAGACAGCCAGGTATTGCATTACTCAAGGAGGGAGATTGCTACCCCATATTATTACATCCCATGCTGCTCCATTAACATCTGAAACAGAGAGACCATAAATGAAGTGGTTAGTCCTCATATCAGCACTACCTCTCCTTTCAAAAAATGATTGGCCACTGAACATGTCTGTTCATTTTATCAAACTGCCGCTGTGTATAAGTACATTTTAGTTAACTTGGTTTCTTCTCTAATGTTTCGTAGTGTACGTTTGGCTGGATCCTCAGTTCCATCCACAAACTGTTTTTATTCTCACCAGGACCAAAGTATTTGCAATTATTGCCATTAGAGCATATTGTAGACAACCAAACAATATCCCAATACTACTGTTAAAGGCTTCAGCATTGGTTTCTTGTCTCAGCCTCCATAACATAATGGGACCAGTCCCAATACAGCAGCAGTTAAGAGACAACACTGGCAAAGTAAAAGCTCTGGTTTGGCCTTTTTAGTAATATGTCTAATAGAGTGAAATTATATGCACTTACTTGGAGTAACTGAAGTTAGTGGAAAGTTACTTCTGAGTAAGCATGCATAGGCTTAAGTTGTAAACCAAAGGAAACAGCTCAGCAACCAAGGGTTAAACTAGAGAAATGTTGCTCATTAGTTGTGGTTGCCTGTGATTTTTCATTTTTGTTGTGGTTCAGTTGCCAAGTCATGCCAGACTCTTCACAACCCCATGGACCAGGCCTCCCTGTCCTACACTAGCTTCTGGAGTTTGCCCAATTTCATATTCATTGCTTCGGTGACACTATCTAACCATCTCATCCTCTGCTGCCCCCTTCCCCTTTTGCCTTCAATCTTTCCCAGCATGAGCGTCTTTTCCAAAGAGTCCTCATGAGGTCGCCAAAGTATTTGAGCTTCAGGATTTGTCCAGGGAGCAATCCGGCTTGACTCCCTGTAAGATTGCCCGATTAGATCTCCTTGCAGTCCAGGGGACTCTTAAGAGTCTTCTCCAACACCATAATTCAAAAGCATCTATTCTTTGGCGCTCTGCCTTCCTTATGGTGCAGATCTCACAGACATACATGACTACTGGGATAACCATAGCTTTGACTATGCAAACCTTTGTAGGCAGGGTGATGTCTCAGCTTTTTATTAAGTTGACTAGGTTCACCATAGCTTTCCTCCCAAGAAGTAAACGTCTTAATTTCATGGCTGCAATCACCATCTTGGAGCCTAGGAAAATAAACTGTCACTGCTTCCATTTCTTCCCCTTCTATTTGCCAGGAAGTGATGGGAGTGGTTGCCATGATCTTAGTTTTTTTTAATGTTGAGCTTCAAGCCAATTTTGGCACTTTCCTCTTTCACCCTCATCAGGAGGTTCTTTAGGTCTTCCTCACTTTCTGCCATTAGAGTAGTAGTATCCGCATATCTGAGGTTGTTGATATTTCTCCCAGCAATCTTGATTCCAGCTTGTGAATCCTCCAGCCCTTCTCATGATGTACTCTGCATATAAGTTAAATAAGCAGGGTGACAGTATACAGCCTTGTCGTACCCCTTTCCCAATTTGAAACCAGTCCGTTCCATGTCCAGTTCTAACTAGCTTCCTGACCCGCATACAGGTTTCTCAGAAGATAGATAAGGTGGTCTGGTACTCCCATCTCTTCAAGAGCTTGCCAGGTTGTTGTGATCCACACAATCAAAGGCTTTAGTGTAGGCAATGAAGCAGAAGTAGATGTTTTTCTGGAACTCTTGCTTTCTCCATGATCCAGCAAATTTTTATTTGGCAATTTGATCTCTAGCTCCTCTGCCTCTTTGGAAACCAGCTTGTACTTCTGGGAGTTCTTGATTCACATCCTGCTGAAGCCTAGCTTGTAGGATTTTGAGCATGATCTTGCTAGCATGTGAAATGAGTGCAATTGTGCACTAGTTTGAACAATCTTTGGCATTGCCCTTCTTTGGGATTGGAATGTAAACTGATCTTTTCCAGTCTTGTGGCCACTGTTGGCATTTGGAGTGCAGCACTTTGACAGCATCATCTTTTAAGATTTTCAGTAATTCCGCTGGAATGCTATCACCTCCACTAGCTTTGCTGTTAGTGATGCTTTCTAAAGCCCACTTGAATTCACACTCCAGAATGTCAGTTTCAAGCTCAGTGACCGCACCATTGTGGTTATCAGGAACATTAAGATCTGCCTTACATAGTTCCTCTGTGTATTCTTGCCACCTCTTCTTAATCTCATCTGCTTCTGTTAGGTCCTTGCCGTTTTTGTCCTTCATTGTGCCTACCTTAGCATGAAATTGTCCTTTAATATCTTCAATTTTCTTGAAATGATTTCTACTCTTCCCCATTCCTCCTTGTTTTCCTCTATTTCTTTGCACTGCTCATTTAGGAAGGCCTTCCTATCTCTCCTTGCTGTTATCTGGAAATCTGCATTCAGTTGGATATATCTTTCCCTTTCTCCCTTGCTTTTGGCTTCCCTTCTTTCCTCAGCTATTTGTAAAGCCTCGTCAGACAGCCACTTTGCCTTCTTGCATTTCTTTCTCTTTGGGAGGGTTCTAGTTGCTGCCTCCTGTACTATGTTACAGACCTCCGTCCAAAGTACTTCAGGCACTCTGTCTACCAAATCTAAGCCCTTAAATCTATTTGTCACCTCCACGTATATTCGTATGGGATATGATTTAGGTCATACGTGAAGGACCTAGTGGTTTTCCCTACTTTTTTCAGTTTCAGCCTGAATTTTGAATTAAGAAGCTCATGATCTGAGCCACAGTCAGCTCCAGGTCTTGTTATTACTGCCTGTATAGAACTTCTCCACCTTTGGCTGCGAAGAATGTAATCAATATGATTTCGATGTAGACCATCTGGTGAAGTCCATATGTAGTGTCGCTGCTTGTGTTGCTGGAAAAGGGTGTTTACTATGACTAATGTGTTCTCCTGACAAAACTGTATTAGTCTTTGCCCTTCTTCATTTTGTAGTCCAAGACCAAACTTGCCTTTAATTCCTATTACCTCATGACTTCCTACTTTAGCATTCCAATCCCCTATGATGAGGACATCTTTTTTTTTGGTGTTAATTCTAGAAGGTGTTCTAGGTCTTCATAGAAACAGTCAACTTCTTCCTCTTCAGCATCAGTAGCTGGAGCGTAGATCTGGACTACTGTGATGTTGAAAGGTTTGCCTTGGATTCGAACTGAAATCATTCTTGAGGTTATATCCCAATATAGCTGTTCGCACTCTTTTGTTCACTATGAAGGATACTCCATTTCTACAAAGGAATTGCTGACTACAATAACAGATATAATTGTCATCTGAATTAAATTCTCCCATTCCTGTCCATTTTAGTTCACTAATTCTCATGATGTCAATGTTCAGTCTCGACATCTCACGTTTGATCACATCTAGCTTACCTTGGTTCATAGATCTGATGTTCCAGGTTCCTATGCAGTATTGTTCTTTGCAGCATCATGTTTTCCTTTCGCTTCCAGACACATCCACAGCTGAGCTTCCTTCCAGTTTTGGCCCAGCTACTTCATTCTTTCTGGAGTTACTAGTACTCATCTGCTGCTCTTCCCCAGTAGCAGAATGGATGCCTTCCAACCTGAGGGGCTCATCTTCTGACGTCATATCATTTAGCTTTTTAATACTGTATTCCATGGGGTTTTCTTGGCAAGGGTACTTGAGTGGGTTGCCATTTCCTTCTCCAGCAGACCACGTATAGTCAGAACTCTCTACTATGATTTGTCCATCTTGGGTAACCCTACATGGCATAGTTCACTGCTTCATTGAGCGACTCAAGCCCATCCGCCACAACAAGGCATTCATTTGTAGTTGAAGGGAATTGCAGAAGAGATGTACAAATGGATTTCTTATCTCTGTGTTGAACTCTCAAGTATCAGACAGTCACTACTCCTTAGCTTTAGTTTCGCATCCACAGAACTAGCCATAAGCAGAAAGGAGAGCTAGGTACACCATGCCAATTGTTTTTCTGGGGAAGATATGAGTTGAGAACAAGTCAGACCAGGACTTGGAAAAATCACAAGTGTGCTGCAGAGTTGTGTTCTTCCCCCTTCTTGCAGATTCCCCACTCCATTTTTGCATTGGCGTTCTATATAAATTCGTCATGATAGCCAAATCAAGTTGGCAAAAATTTCTGAATGGTGGTTACCAAACCCACTTCAGATGTCACAGAACACTATACTTGGGACAACAGTTGATATAGCAAGCTGAACAGCATTCACAGTGGCTGCTGAGGGGTGAAAGTGATGTCATTAATCATTTGAAGATCAGAAATAAGCACTTTTTCTCACTTAGGAGCTGCAAATGACAGAAGCAAAAAACTGAAAATACTGTATGATTAAGATTTACATGATACGGGAAAGCCCAATTCTCACATAGGGTGCCCTTTTTAGCAGACCGCTTCTGCCGAGGCGGAACTAACTCAGCTCAGCAACTAACTGCTCTACTCAGCTCTGCAAAGTGGCACCTTGGCAGAAGCAGCACTGCTGGAAAAGTGGCCTGCATGATAACTCGGTTATTGCAATGCCTATATGTCATGAAACTTTTTCATGTGTATCTTGTTTTGCATTAGAGTTGGAGGTGAAGAGAACTACTCGTGTGAAGGAGGGGTCAGGTGAGGGTGATTGGCCTTAATGAGCTAAACCTAAAAAGCCTCACGAGCAGAACCTCCGGGTTGCTCTCAGGGAAGCAGGATATCTTCATCAGGTGCTGTGAGAGCTAGTTGCAGTCAGTTAGGGAGATCAAACATTGGAGGGTGTTTTTGTTCTCCTTTTGAGTTCCTCTCAGCTTGGTTATAGACAGAGGGTTTTTATATGAAAGGGAGGAGTCCTGTGAGAGGGAGCCTTCTGCCTTGTAAATTTATTATTGAATTTGATGATATAGAGGCTCTTGTAAACTTATTTCTAATCTTATACATGTTAAAATAAATTGGCTTTATCTTTATTTCTTTTGGCTGGGTTTCTTTTTGGAGGAGTTTGCCCAAGGACTCCCCCTTCTTTAAACTGTATTAAGCCTGGGCTGGTGGCAGCAGCAGCTACCAAGGGGAGGGAAGTCCTCTCCCATCATAACACTATATTTTAGCAGAACTGCTTCTGCCAAGCTGTAACTTTGCCGCTCAGCAGCCTTGAGCAGCTGAAGATGGTGCTGGGAGAGACTACTGTATGGGCAGTTAAAAATGATCCATGGGCCCTTATGTTTGACACCCCTGCCCTGGATCTTTATTGGGCTGCATTCATTCAGTGAAGTTAAGAACATGACTGTGATCTGATGGCTCCTACTGATAATCTTAGCTTTCATTCAAAGGTGTAAATTGTGAAGAAAAATGCATAAGCACTAAAAAGATCATCTAGCAAAAAACAGAAGGCCAACACTTATTTTTATCGTGCACACTTATAGTAACATCTCTTCTGATTTGGGAAAGATTCAAAAACACTAGGTTTTCTATGTCATCTGCAGAAGCCTGACAACTCTACAGCCACCACATGCTGACAACCGCAATTTTTGCAACTTCCCCAATGAATGGTCCCTGCCAAATTCAGACTGATAACCCTAGTTCTACTAGAAGCCCGACTGAAAAGCACCCCAAAGCAAACTCTAGTCAGGAATACTAGACTACTAGATACTACTACTTGTGGAGATCTTGGTGTCATGGGACACCTTCAAGCAGCTTAGTCCTGTTTGCTAAGTTTTGTAATCTTCAAGCAGTGGTGTTCCTACCATTGTTCATGGGGCAGGGTGCCCCTGGGATGTGCTCACCGCACTCCAAAATCCTTCTGAAGAAAACCAGAAGTATTATTTAAAGGTCTTCTGATGCATTCAGAGCACAACAGGATGTCGTATGAGGGCTTCAGAGCTCCAGATGAGTGGAGGGAGGAAGTTGATGCAGGGTGGGGGCAGCGATCTACAGTCCTGGCCCTAGGGAGGGAATGGACCAGGGGTGCGGCTGTTTTCAAGGGCAAGAAACAGAAGAAGGAAAGTAGGAATGTTGGTGTCATTGATGAACACTAGAAATGAATAAAGATGCTAGACTGGTTCAACTGGAATTTTAAGGTGAGTTCAGAAATTCAAGGTATTAAGGATTTAATCTAATGTAAGGAAACATTGGCCTAGATTTTTTTAATCTTTATTAAGGAGAAAAAATACAAAGTGAAAACAAAACTTGAACTCAATATATATTACTATAATAAAGGGAATAAAAAGAAAAAAGAGGAAAAGGGATAAATATAAAAAACAGGAACCATCTTACAAAGAAATCACTATTAAACTTTTATAGACAAGTATTTTAAAAAGGGTTTCCATATCTCCATAAATTTATCCATATGAAGTTGTCTTCGATAGACAACCGATTCAAACAGAGAGAGCTGAGAGTTCCTCCATCCATTGCAAAGTAGTAGGTGGGCATTTATCTTTCCAACCTTTCAATTTAAGACTTTTAGCATTGGTAAGGGCACAGAGAACCCATTTTCGTTGGCCTTCCAAAAGTTTCCATACTGCAGGCAAATAGTTCAAGAGAATATGCATGTCTACTAACCTTAATCTCTGTTTAAGGGGGGGGGGGGCGCGGCTAGAAAAGCAGTCATTAGGCGCAAGAGTAAGTTCCAGCCCCTAAGCAGTTTGGTTCGCTTTGAGGCTAGAGAAGTTGCCTGTCTAGTCCCTGGTCCGTATTATTAAGATGTACTGCAACAAAAAAATGTAATTTAGCTTACGCCATACATTTGATTGTTTTTATCTATCTATATATATAAAAACAGACGTGGGTGTGTGGGTATGTATGTCCGTATGTTCTGAATAGGCTCCTCAACGCCTGGACCGATCGGCACGAAACTTGGCACGCATACACCTTGCGGCCTGGCGACAAACACTGCGGGGGTCAGACCCCCCTACAGCCCCCAGGGGGGTACGGGGGGTCCCCACGTCACAACGGTCAGAAGCGGCCAAAATTGGAGTCAAATCCACAGTTTCCGGGGTCGCCGAGATGAGCTGCGACGCTCCCGATGCAGTTCGGGTCTGGGGTTAGCCCCCCCCCACGTGAGGGTCAAGAAGGGGTGCGAAACACAACGTCCGCCATGCCCTTCTGGAACGCCTGGACCGATTGGCACCAAACTCGGCATGCGGAAGCCTAGCAGCGTTGCCAGAAATACTGCGGGGGTCAGACCCCCCTAGCGCCCCCAGGGGTGGGGGTACGTGGGGGTCCCCGCGTGAAAATGGTCGAAAATGGCCAAAATCGGTGTCAAATCCATAGTTTCCTGGGTCGCCGGGACGAGTGGCGACACTCCCGATGCCGTTGGAGTCTGGGTTCAGCCCCCCCTTGGCGTGGGGTGTGAGAAGGGGGGCGAGACAAAATGTCCACCATGCCCTGCTGGAACGCCTGGACCGATCGACACGAAACTCGGCACGCATACACCTTGTGGCCTGACGGCAAACACTGCGGCGGTCAGGCCCCCCTAGCGCCCCCGGGGGTGGGGGTACGTGGGGGTCCCCGCGTGAAAATGGTCGAAAATGGCCAAAATCAGCGCCGAATCCATAGTTTCCGGGGTTGCCGGGACGAGTGGCGACGCTCCCCTCGCTGTGCGAGTTCAGGTTCACCCCCCCTCGGCGTGGGGGGCGGGAAGGGGTGCGAGACACAACATCCGCCGTGCCCTGCTGGAACGCCTGGACCGAGCGACACGAAACTTGGCAAGCATACACCTTGTGGCCTGACGACAAACACTGCGGGGGTCAGACCCCCCTAGCGCCCCCAGGGGGGACACGGGGGGCCCCAAGTGAAAATGGTCAAAAACGGCCAAACTCGGCATCAAATCCATAGTTTCCGGGGTTGCCGGAGCGAACGGCGATGCTCCTGACACCATCGAAGTCCGGGTTCGCCCCCCCTCAGTGTGGGGTGCGAGATGGGGTGCAAGACACAATATCTGCCTTGCCCTGCTGCAACGCCTGGAGCGATGTGCACCAAACTCGGCATGTGCGTGCCTTCCAGCCTGGCAACAGACACTCTGGGAGTCTGGCCCCCCTACCGCCCCGAGGGGGCCCCGGCGTGAAAATGGTCAAAAATGGACGAGATCGTCCTCGGTTCTGTAGTTTCTAGGCTCACCGAGGCCAACAGCGACGCTGTGGGAGTTCGGGTCCGCACCCCCCAATGTGGGGGATGGGAATGGGTGCGATACGAGATGTCCACCATGCCCCACTGTGACGCCTGGAGCAACTGGCGCCAGACTCGGCATGCGTATCCCTTGCGGCCTGGCGACAAACACTGTGGGGGTCAGGCCCCCCCGTGCCCCCGGGGGTGGGGGTGCGCAGGGGGCCCCAGGTGAAAATGGTCAAAAATGCCCGAAATTGGGAGATGGGTCAGGAGGGGAGATATAAACACCCGGGCGAAGCCAGGTACATAAAAGCTAGTTGGGTTATAAAAATTGAACCTTGTTTTTAGCAGATGCCCAAACATAAGCAATGTCCATAAAACAAATAGAATCACTTTCACATAATCCATTAATTCCATGAAAATCATTTAATACAGTACTGGGGTCATGTAGCCTCATTTGGGGGGTTGCAGCAACCTTACAAAGCCTATGCAAGAGAGGGCTTTGGTTCAATCCTATAATGCTACTACCTTCTCACTATCTTGTCCTACAGCTCCTAAGGCTGGCTCTGCTCAGGCTGCACCTCACAGGGTTGTTGTGAAGGCATAAGAGGTAGGGGGAAACAGGACAGAGTGGGCGGTGGCAGGCTGGGTGAGCAGATTGAGTCCCAAGAGATGAGGCGGGATTGGCTGTGGGTCTCCATACTTCATGAATTTGTTTACGAAAAAGGTTGAAGAGCAATGATTTAACACAAAGTGTAACAAATCAGCTATGATTTCTACAGCAGCACATTATTAAAAATATTTAACTTCCAGTGACAGTGCCAAAGAGGTACACCACAAAATCACTATAATCAGCCCCCATCTTATTTATATGCCAGTGGTATTCAAACTGTTTAGACCAGGACCCACTTTTTAGAATGGCACTTATGTCGGGACCCACCAGAAGTGATGACATTAACTTGGAAGTTATGTCATAGCCAGAAGTGAAATCATCAAGCAGGAAGTGCTGTCATGATGACATAAGCAAATGGCACTGTAATGTAAACTGGCATTCTTGGACTGCAGCAATTGCATAACATCTCTGACAGAAAGCAAGATTGGGACAAAATATTATGTAAAAACACTGAATGAAAAACTTTTTCATTTTTTTAAACTCACATGAAAATTCAAACTTTGAACACTCACATCAGGAATATAGCAAGAGTGAGGTCTGCAGCTTCCAAGATGTCTGCTCCCAGCTTTCTGCCTGACATTAGGTCGCGACCCACAGTTTGAATAAAACTGTTACATGCTATAAGACTCACAGATTCAAATATATGTGCTTAGCCCCCGCCCCAAGACAAAGGAAAAACAATTTAAATCATGCAGGCAACTCCCCCCTGGCCATTCTGCTTACTCTTTTACCCCAGAAAAGGGACTATGATGCTACAGTTCCACCAGCTGCCATACCTCTCTTGTACTGTGCTTTAAAAACTAAATTACACAGCAGCAATGTCTATTACAGACTGGCCAGGTTTTGTAAGGGAGCTTTGACTATACAAGATTTTGGATTTACGCACTGAGAGAGCATTACCCTTCACATAAGATGCAGGCAGACTGTCGTTTATGAACATGTTCATACAGAAGTATGGTCACTTTCCATCATCTAGAAACTATTTAGGAAAGGAATCCCAGTTTATTCTGCAAAACATACAAAGCATGGATTTTCCCACAAAGATTCTAAGAATAATGGCAGATTCTTGTTGGGCACAAATTCCCAAGTACAAAATAAAAATTCTGCCCCAAACAAATAACATATATGCTTGTATTATGTGCATTTACTTTTAACACAGAGCCCAAGTGAGACTTGGCCCCAAGTCTACCAGAATTTTGGGCAGCCATTTTCCTTTCACAAGCATGGCGCAAGTCCAAAGAAAGAGATCAAACTCTTTGACTAAGTCTGTGTTAAGCCTATAAAGAGTTATGTCTGGTTTAGTGCATCAGAGAAATATGCAAGTATGCAGCAGATGACTAGGCAGAAATAAGAAGGCCTATAGGCTAGGCAATGACATAAGCCTGCAAGAAACCCTGTTGCTTCAGTCACATGACACCCACTGTAGAAGTGGCCAATCAGGATCTAGGTGACTACAGCACAAGCACCCATAAAGTAGCTGTTTGCTATCTGATTCAGTCCTTGTCAATTATAATGGCAATGTAGATTAACTGCAACCAATAACTCATTTCACAATTAAATAATCAAACATCCATAAAGTGGAAATGCCTGCTTAGCTATATCATATTTTAAAATGACTGGCCTATATGGCTCTACTGAATTTTACCATCTCTTGAACCATCCAGTTGAGATTCTTTTACATTCTTACAAATATTTTTATTCTAATTTATTTTTTGACTACTGCATAATATGAACAATTTCTTGTATTGAAATGATCATCTCAATAGTGCTTGAAGGTCATAAGAACATAAGAAAAGCCCTGCTGGATCAGGCCAAAGGCCCATCTAGTCCAGCTTCCTGTATCTCACAGCGGCCCACCAGGTGCCCCAGATGCTTGCATCCTGTTGCCACTCCCTTGCACCTGGTACCAGTAGCCCACCACCTTTGTAAGGAGGTTGCACAATCCATCATGGCCTATAGCCCACGATGGATCTTTCCTCCAGAAATCCATCCAATCCCCTCTTAAAGGCATCAAGACTAGATGCAATCACCACCTCCTGTGGCAAAGAGTTCCACAGATTAACTACCCGATGGGTACTTCCTTTTATCTGTTTTAACTCTCCCAACCCTCAGTTTTAGCGGATGCCCCCTGCTTCTGGTGTTTTGAGAGAGGGAAAAGAACATCCCTCTATCGACTTTATCCCTTCCATGCATAATTTTGTATGTCTCAATCATGTCCCCTCTCAGGCGCCTTTTTTCTAGACTGAAGAGCCCCAAACACTGCAGACTTTCTTCGTAAGGGAGGTGCCCCAGCCCCGTAATCATTTTTGTTGCTCTCTTCTGCACCTTTTCCAGCTTCTGCACCTTTTCTAGCACTATGTCCTTTTTGAGATGTGGCGACCAGAACTGGACACAATATTCCAGGTGTGGCCTTACCATCGATTTGTACAATGGCATGATAATATTGGCTGTTTTATTCTCAACCCCTTTTTTAATGACCCCAAGCATGGAATTGGCCTTCTTAATTGCTGCCGCACACTGGGTCGATACCTTCATTGAATTGTCCACCAGCACCCCAAGATCTCTCTACTGAGCTGTCACAGACAGCTCAGAACCCATTAGCCTATAGATGAAGTTTTGGTTTTTTGCCCCAACGTGCATCACTTTACATTTGTCTATGTTGAAACACATCTGCCATTTGGCTGCCCATTCCCCCAACTTGGAGAGATCCTTCTGGAGCTCTTCACAATCCTTTCTGGTTTTCACCACCCGGAAAAGTTTTGTGTCATCTGCAAACTTGGCCACCTCGCTGCTTATCCCTGTCTCCAGGTCATAAAAAAAGGTCAAAGCAATGGCTGTGCATGTTCAGTAAGTTGTAGGTTTGAGTCGGAAATAAATACGGATTCAGTTCTAAGGAGACTCTGCCTAAAGGGTTCGTTACAAAATTATGTTGTTGCAAGAATGCATCTAAACCTGTTAGATGAATTCCTTTAGCAAGAAACATCTTGAATATTCATTTTATTTAAAACATTTCTATGTCAATTTTCCAAGTGTTAAGAGGCTCTCAAGATGATAGGAAATCAGCATACATACAGTGCAAACCAGTATATACAGTAGGCTTAACACCCACATAAGCAGGAAAAGGAATGGGCTCCGTTACATTCCATGGGGATAGCATATGGGTGTTGTGCTTGCTTGCTTGCAGTTGACTGGATCAACTCTTTATTCAAAAACCAAATTTGCTTGATGTTTTTGGGGGGGCACAGTATTTAACATTCAGCAAAAGAAAGCAGGCTGATGGGAGAAGAGACAACTAGTATAGCATATAGCCATTAACTAGATAGCATTTGGACTTCACATTTGTCCAGGAGAAAGATGAGCCAGCATTAGGAAAACACATGGTATCTTAACTAGAACTCAACACTAGTACCAGAAAGCCATTATATCTGAGCAGCTAGATAGTATGCGTTGTTCTGGTCACCAAGCAATCAGAGAACTAGACATAGGATGGATAAAAGACAAAGGGCTCCCTACAAAGGAAGTCCTAAAAAGTTGGGGATTTTGAGAAGGGGAAACATGCCAAAAGTATGGAAATGAATAGATTCTGTCACAAAATTGTAGGGCTAGGAGTTAGTAAATGGAAGTGATTGACAGCAGATTGAGGAAACCAAAGGCAGTATTCTTTCACTTAACATAACCAGCTTATTAAACTGATTGCCATAAGGAAAGTTGATGGTCAATACCATCAAGTTGATGGTAGCTTTAACAGAGAAATACACACATTTTTGCAGAACTGGGATTTTTAGGCATAAACTATTCTTCCATATTCAGAGGTAGTATACTTCTAATTACTAGGTGCTGAGGGCAAACATTATGGATTGCTATCTCTGTCTGTAAACTTCCAAGGGGCATCTGGCTGGCTACTACTGTGAATAGTGATGGACTAGACAGATAATTGGTTTGATCCAGCAAGACAATTCTTATAAGGCTTGCATGCACAGAAAATACACAAGAGACTTGGAAATAAATACCATTTACGTGATTGAGAGTTGCAAATACAGTCACACCTAAGCTTGCTCTTAAGAGTTTTGCATTTTAAAAATTAAATAATGCAAGACCAGCTACATAAGGAAACTATTTGTCTTATCAGATAATAGAACATGTCATCCAAAATATACACTTATTCATTAAACTCTTGCAGTGCCAAGTTAAGCTTTGAAGCAAATTAGTATTTCACTACCTATATCCTTGGTGAAACAGGATCAACTTAAAGCTTTACACCGATTTCTAATCCCCACTGTAGATCTACTTACCAAATCCCTGTGTAACACCCAGTTAGCATGTAGGTAATGAATACCATCTAGGATCTGATATAATAGAGATTTCACCATTCCCCGAGGTAACTGAACTGGTTTCTTGTTTGCCTTAGAAGCTCTGTGAAACTTTATTATGTGCTGCAAAACAGAAAACAAATATATGTAATAAACCCAAGTGCAAATATTTGACATAATTATACAAGCCAAATCCTCTCTGAATTAATTAGTCCATGTGGCATTTAAACAGGGCATTTGAATAAGGATTATGTATAGTTTCCCATAACAAGTCCAAGCTATCTCCCTTTTGGCTCGGTATAGTAATATTTCCTATGAAGCTGTTTCCTATAACACTGTTTCACTAAAGCACTCTTACTCCTGGGTATCATTTTTACAGTATCCTAAAAAGAAAAATGTTAAAATCTACAAAACCATTCAAATGTTTGGTGAAACAGTGCAGTTGCATGGGCTGTATTTTCAGCTAACTGGAGCTGCAAATTCTCATTGGAGTAGTCTGTACCAATTAGAATGGTGCACTCTGGTTAGCATGGGGCCAATTGTTTACTACCAGGAAATACTGTAGAAGAGGAAACAGGCAAGGCAATCTACCCTAGATGTCATCTTCAACAAGAAGAATGAGTCCTTCTGCAGTTCCCAAAGATGAGTCACAGTGTGGCTCATCTACCTGAGAATAGATATTCCTCTCATCTTCCACTGCTGCCATGTAGGAGGAATGACAGTAGTGGTTATCAATTACACAGCAGGCGCTGGTGAGCATAGTAACATGAAAACAACTACATTAGAACATGTTAGAATTTCCTCCCATAGTGCTGTTCCACACAGCACTATGTTTTCTAGGAATTCACTCATATTGTGAAGAGGTAATACTAGTGCAGTGCTCCAACAATCAGATGCATTTCATATTGTGATTACAGTATCTTCTAATCTTAATGTGATTTATCATCTAGTATACCACAAGCCAAGTGTGTTTTATATCCTCTCTGTCAACACCGATCCCCTACTTAACTTCCTTTCAAGTAGGCAATTATATTTGCCTATTCCGAGTCTTAACAGTATGAAAGATGTTTAAAAACCCAAACCAATGGATGCATCACACCTGATATAACTCTGGTATAATTTAGGAGGTCTAAAAGCAGACTTGTACCAAACATTTTCAATGTTTCTAATCTCTATTTTTCATCAGTACTACAGCCATTTTTCCATATGCAGCTTTAAGACATACATGGAGCACACAGGGTTTGAACAGGTCATCCCACTGCATAGGTCTGATGAGGTAGATTGCTTTTGAAAAAACTGTACCACAAGTTTAAGCCATCATCTGGAGTCTTGGGGAGCCCCAACAGCGCATGTATAGATTCTCAGAGCTACAGAGTTCTGGCACAAGCACAGAGTGGCTCAGCATAGGGCAAATGGCGGCTGCTTATGTGTGTTCAAGGAGCCCCAAAAGAGAGAGCACACTTGGAGAAATGCTTCTCTAAGCTATAACCATCTCAGGGTCTTGAAAGTTTATCATTGGGGCTCAGTTGTTCGAACAATTTTAGTCACATCACGTACACTGTCCAAGAGCATATACAGGATGTACTTTCCATTCAGTTTCTTTAATCAACCAGTCCTTGGGAGTATTTTTACTGACCCACAGGCAAAATAAAATAATAAACCTTGTAAAATATGCAAATAAAAGTTAGTGATGCTACAACTCTATAGGACATTGCTACCAACATCTTGCTCAACATTTATCCAAATACAAATTTTCCATGAAGAAAAATATATGCAGGGTACAACTTTCATTTCCCAGTGTGCTATCTGGGCTATATTTTCAATGGAGATCTTTTGTTTGTTTGCACCCAAGTGATTTTGATATGTGTTAACTGCCTTGTCAGTAAGAAATCTGAACTTTCATTCCTCAAGAGTTTCGCAGATAACCAGTCAATGCCTTTAAAACGTATAATGGCTCAAATCCATGGCTTCTTGAGTCACAAAGCTAGCAGCCAGTGTTCCAAAAAAGATAACAACTAAATCTCTAATACAGCAAGAAGGCAGAATGTCTTTGTGAAAGAAAATAAGGCCCTAGCGGCTTTAGCCGACTTGCTATATTTATTCCTATGAGGTCAATGTCAGGTCAGTTTCAAAGCTGGGACAGCTTTAGCTAGAATATGGTGTGACAAAGGGGAGATTTGGCCTTACTTCAGAATATACTACTGTATCTCTACATAAAATCTATCTAGTCTTGTTTACCAAGTGACAATAATACTTAGTAAGGGAAAAATAATTAAAGGTAGTTATATAAACAGTTTCTCATTTGGGGGTATGGCTGGAACAAGCATTTGTCCAAGGAAAAGGCAAAATTTTATTGTTTCCTTATTTTCAATACAAAGGTCTTTCCAGAGCTAAGTGGAAAGAGGAGTGAGTGGAAGCTGCAGCAATAGGTCTTGCTTGGAGGTCACATCAGAGGAACAGAAGATGAAGTGTTAGCTCGACCCCCTCTTTTTTCCAAAGCAAACTGAAATGGTGAAAACAGGGGTTCCCAAACTTTGCAATGCCGCAATCCACCTCATCCTCTGCAATGGGTCACAATGCTCCTGGTGGTGCTGAGGACCCTAGAAGCCTCAGAAGCTTCTGTAAGCTACTTTCAGTTTTCAGAAACAAACTGGAAATGGCTTACAGAGGCTTCTAAGGGCCATTTAGAGGCCTGCATAGGGGGTTGCTGGGCAAGGAGAGGCCTCTGGAGGCTCTGGTAAATATTGGGACTTCTGGAATGGCACCAAATCAGCACAAGGATGGGCACGAGGGCTCAGTTCATGATCCATTGTGCTTGGGCATATGACCCACACTTTGGAAGAGCTGGGCTGACTAGTTCAAAGACAGCACAATACTTTTGTTCTCATGAGTGACCAACTCCAAAGGATCATGCAACTTCTAACATTCCCTGCCAATCATCAGATGAGTACTCCAAGTGACACTAGAAAAAGGGCAACTTTTCACAAGTTAGCTATGTTTTAATATTTTAATTAACATTTTATTAATAAAATAATTTTAATTAATAATTAAAATTAATGTTAATAGTAATTAATTACTATTGATTTTATTAATAGGAATTAATATTTTAATTAAAACAGAACTATGCACTGAGTGCTTTATACCACCTGAATTGCTTTCTTTCATTGCAGTATGCCTCAGAATCGAGCATTTTCTCGCAGTACCAGTTCACCAATACTCATAGCTCAATATCTATAAACAAGTAGACTTCCTTACCCAGAGGTCATGTTCCGCATAATCAAAGAGAAGCCACACTTTTCTGTCAGCATGAGACAGAAATACCTTTTGTAGAGAAATAACATTTGGATGCTTGAGCTCCCGCAGCAGCTGCAAAACAAATACCATCCATTAGAAAGGTGTCTATACAAGCTAGAGATTAGAACTGACAATTCCTTTTTTATCTTTAAGCCCTACAAATAAGCTTGTTTTTCAAAATTAATCTTTGAAGCTTTTAATCCAGAAGAATAAGCAGCATGGGCTCCATTTTAATTAAGGAATTCCTTATAGACAAAAAGACTACAACTAGGTCAAATGGACCTCCCATAGGAAGCAGGTGGTGCTATTTAAGTTTAAATGCTTACATAAAAGTAGCATTCCAAAATAAAACAAATTGTAACTATATACAAGAAATGTGTTTCCCAAAGAAGAAAGTCAAGCGTTCGCATCACTTTTTCCTTTTTTTAAAAGGTCTTGTAATAGTCAGAGAGAAGGTAGATATATTAAGCTAATTTACTGTCTGATAAATTTATGCTGGACATAAGGGTTGGGCTGCCCAATCCTAACTTGCACTGGAGCAGGCAGGTTGACTGGCCTGCACTGTATCCAGAGCAAGGTAGGTGCTGGCTAGAGGGCAACTCAGGATATAATAAGAGGAGTAAATTCAGGCTGCCTATGTAAGGCTGCTCAGGCCAGGGATGGGTGTTAGGATTCAGCCTGCATTGCTGTGGCTGGTCCTACCCCCTTCTGGGCCTGATCTACCTTCTGGACCTCCCTCCCCACCTTTGTAACACATCTCCCTTCATCCTCTCCCATGCCCTACACCGGCCTATGTTACTGGAGCAGGGTCTGGATTTGGCCTTTGGAAGCTGGCGCAGGCCTCTGTGCCGGCCTCTCCAATTTCCAATATGGCAGGAATGTGCTTTACGACACATTTGAGACACTTAGGAGCCATCACTGGGGGCGGGGGCTATACTAGCTTAACCGCAAATTTGGATTGCTCTGTCAACCATCTATTCAAACTAAACTTTGAATAATGTAGTTTCTCAAATCTGCATTTTCAAATCAAACCTGTGAAATTTCTCTGGATTTTAATCTCTATTCTTTGTCTATCAAGTTTATTTTGGAAATCACCATTACTTGCTTTTAGAGTCCAAAATGTATAATTTTGACCTGATACCACTATTCCCATCAGTCTTAAATTGTAATCCCTCAATCCATGCCAATTACAGTAAGCCATTGTTGTTGTTCAGTCGCTAAGTCTTGTCCGACTCTTCGCAACCCCATGGACCACAGCATGCCAGGCCTCCCTGTCCTCCACTAGCTTCCGGAGTTCGCCCAATTTCATGTTGATTGCTTTGGTGACACTATCTAACCATCTCATCCTCTGCCGCCCCCTTCTCCTTTTGCCTTCAATCTTTCCCACCATGAGGATCATACTTTACAGTAAGCCATACTTTGCAGCTATTTTGCTTTAAAAGGATATTGCGGGGCATCTCTGTAAATTCACATGGGCATGTCTACGTCCATGTGTCATAAAGTATACTATCGCCAACACCCACAACAGAACATAACAGTACATTCCCTATTTCAACCAAAGAAACATTCCCCTAGCCAGTAATGAAGCTTATATTTAAATGCAAGGCTGCTATATATAAATATAGTACATTTAAGGCATTTTGGGGGCACTTTTTCCTAAATTCAATCAAAACAAAAATAGTAAAAGATAGTTATAGCAAATTAGTTACAGCACTAAAAATCATTTTTAAAATGTCTGAAAGAATAAAAAAGTCTGATGACTATTGTATTAAGTCTATTAGGCAAGTCTGCCTAAGTAGAAAACTCCACAAGAGGAGCACCTCAACCAAGAAAAATCTCTCTAGATCGCTACTAGCCTCACTTTCTCTTCAGAAGTGAAGTGAAGTGAAGAGGCACTTGGAGAAGGGCTTTTAAGACCACCTCAGTGCAAAGGTGTTCTTCAGGGTATTTGCTTTCATGTTTAAAACATAAAAAATGTAATCAGAACAGAAGCGTTTTCACTACACCCAACTCGATTCAAATTACTTACTGCTATTTCTCTGCATGCAGACATAGAAATTCCAGTACCTTCTATTTGCTTTAGAGCATAATCTTTATCATCTTTCCTGTGAATGAAGCACAAATCAAAAGAGCATTTTAAAACTCTAAGGCAATCTTATGAGCAGTTTGATATCATGGCCCTCTGTCCTAGTTAAATGTTTGGACTGCAAAGCAACGACAAGCAAGAACAGAAGAAAAAAATCGTGAACCTTTTTCAATTCAGACAAGCTACTGCTGAACACATATCAAAGATCTATCCTGTTGGATGGATTAAAGTGTGATCTTTGCGCAGCAGCATTATACAGCCAATTAATCTTATTCATGCAGCACATACACATGTGAGCTGATCACTGCTGAATCCCTAAATGGGCAATCCCCAAATTCTGTGAGTGTTCTGCTCCAGGCATGCTCATGTAAGTTTTGTGCAGGTTAGAACCAGGCTGTACAAGACTTGCTCATTGCAAGCTGAGATCATGCCCTTCATTTCCTCTTTCATTTAAAGAGCCTGCATGAAGAAAGGGGTGAGACTGCTATATCACTCCTTCCTCCACGTGGGCTCTTTAAATGAATGAGGAAATGAAGGGCATGCTGGGAACAATTGCAGCTTGCATAAGTCAGGGATTGTCTTCATACATCTCATGTGATTAACACCTGCAATTTTTATTTTTAAAACATTCAAGCCAGAAATACAAAATATAAATTATGGCACAATATTCACAAGTGTTTAAATTGATGTTATATTATGCTTATGATTACAAATATACATGGCACCAAATATATAGAACAGTTCTCAAACCATTTAGCACTGGGACCCACTTTTTAGAATGACAATCTGTCTGGGTCCCACATGTCATGACCGGAAGTGCCATCAATGTGATGCCAGAGCCTGCTGCTTGTCTGCAAATGCAGCAATAAGTTTCTCAGTTATTTTCCAATAGCAAAGTGAATCAGAAAAAAAGGCCTTTTGACACAAGCAAAACCACCATCCCACTTTCCAGGGTCCCATCTTCCCATATTCTCAATATGACTGCTCTGGGTGCTTCGCAACCCACCTAAAATTGGCTTATGACCCACTGGTGGGTCCCAACCCACAGTTTGAGAACCTCTGATATAGAGCATATACCAAAGTATATGCTTTGATTGTTAGACCAAAAGCTTTCTCCCAGATATGTGTAATCTGCATATATTAAATAGCATTGATCCCTTTGCGATTATAACTAAAACAAGAAAAATGACATCTAAATGGTCAAAACTACAGTTTTAGATAAACAAAATTCTCCCGCTTGGTTCCAAAAGCCTATCTTAAAGCATCTTTAAAACTGACATACTATAACACTCAAAATCCTCTTCAGTGGGGAATAAGGCTAGATGTACATTTTCTTACTAACCTTTGGTTAATAAAGCACGTGCACCCAGCACAAGAATTGCAGGCACACCACTGCTGTGACCACTGGGTAAGTCGGTCTCATACAGTCATAGTTTGGCAGGCGTGGGCCATTTTGGGGCAGGGGAAAGGGACTAAAGGAAAAAGGAACACTTCTTCCTTTAGTGAGGAGTCATTACAGCAGTCTTTGTTCTGGTATGATTTACTGCTAGTATAGCCAACGGGAGCACTATATTTTAGGTAAAACAAGGCCAATCAGCAGCAGTTTCCTACAACACTGTGATCTCCTACAGTGCTGTTTCGCATAGCACTCATCATTCCAGTACTGTATTCCCTCATGTTATGGGTAGAGGTGTTTGTTGTTAAACACCTTTTTTTGACAGTTAAACACCACCATTTGGCAGTTAAAGTATCTGAATAAAAACAGATAGGGTGTTTAAGTTATTTTCCAGAAATTACAATAGACTACTTTTCCAGTTCAAAATAATACTGTGGCTACATCTGGCGACACTATATCACCTATATCATCTACCTAGAACGTTCATAATAAAAATAAAAACTTGGAATGAAAATGTAGAATAAAAACGCACAATACCACAACTTGCTATTTTAATCAAGAAATTTTTGGAAAAGTCAGTATTCTTAGGTCTCTAAATTCAATACATAAATATTGTCAGACAGTGAAGCCTGCCATGTAGACAACTACATGGACATAATACCACCCTTACCTACCTAGTAAAGCTCCTGAGGGAAGAAAACAAATCTCAATTCCTACTTCATATTACTGTAGCTAAAGTTAAAGAGACCTAGAGCACTACAGGCAGCCAAATGAAGGTGCTGGCTTATTAACAAAAATACACAAGTTTTATTTAGTAAATTTATTGCACCTTTCTTTCAAGGAACTCCTCTTTCTTTCCCCTGAATCCTCACAATCATCCCATGTGGTGGAATAATAGACTGACAGAACTCAAGGTTGTCCACAAATCCATTTTCCAGCTTATTAGGTTATATGCTTTGCTATTTGTTATTATTTATATTATCTATTGGTCATGTTATTTAATGTTTGATCGCATACCGCCTTTGGTGCACCTTGAGGAAGGCAATACTTAAATTATATATAAATACCCAGAAGCACACAGATCTCCTCCCCAAAGCAAATTGAAGAAAGGTTAGAAACAACAAGAGTCTCTTGCACAGCTTGGAGGCGTCTTCTGTTTTTCACCTTCTCCATCACTCTACACAACATCCCATTTCCCTCCCAAGCACTTTGCACATACCAGGGGAGAGGAAATAGTTGATTTTAACCAAAAATAATGATTGATTTTAACCAAAAATAATGATTGACAATCAACCCAGTATTTGTGGACCTCCTAATCAGCCTGAGAGATTCTGGCTGAGTGCGGATTTGAATCCACGGCCTGGTTTAACATGTAGAGTGCCAAACTTAGGCCATACTGGCTCTCACCTTAGGCAGCATTTTATAACATTAAATATTTAAGTTATGTTTTCAAAGAAGTTGATTTATACAATATTTCTAGAATTCAATGAAGTTAGACAAGACACAGCTGCTTCTATTTGTCAGAATTGGCAAGCCAGGAATAGAGATTCAGCGTGTTTTGGATGCAGCAATACCCTCCTTAAAGGATCAGCTTTGCAGTTTGGCCTTTACTCCCATATGTCCAGGTGCTTGCTGCAACCAGGGTGCCTTTGCCCAGCTTAGGTTGGTGAATCAGCTGAGCCAGTTTCTGGAAAAAGAGGCCTTGGCCATGCTTACACATGCCTTAGATACATTGCCAGTGTACAAATGCAACATACTGCACATGGCTGCCTTTGAAGTTGTTATAAAAATACTATTGCCAGGATTGTGACAAAAATCAATTCTGGGGAGCCTGATGACCAATATAGGAACGTTGCTGCTCTCATGTCAATTCAAAGGGTTGGTTGTAGAGCTTGGAATCATTCCACTGACTTGTTAAAATCAGTTGGAACATGGCTTCTATGCTTCCTACCACATTTAAAGGTTTGACTAGTGGTGACATATGAGAGGGCCTTCTTTGCTGTTGTCTCCCAGAGTATGTCCCTGCTATGTTCTATTTAGCACCTAATCAACCTGTCTTTTGTCACCTATTCCAGATCTGGGTATTTACACAGGCTTTGATCAGCGATTCAGAGTCAACTGCTGGTTCTTGCATTACTATTCTTTCCTGTTCCATTTATCATTTTGTTTTGCTTTTATTGCATTTAATTACATTTGTGATTTTGTTCTTATGAGCTCCCTTGACATTTTTTGCTGAAAAGACAGTATAAATTCCCTAAATAAAGTCAGCCTTCATTAGAGAAACACAGACTTTGCAGCCTAGTACTTTCAATCACAAATTCCTTATTTGACAAGGGACAATAAACACAGAACACAGCAATTCTACATTGCAATGCTAAATAAAGCTGTTCTCTCAGGATGTGGTCACCTATTACCTCTTCCACCTGCCTTCATACAGCTTTCTAAAGTGCAACTTCCTCCATATCGTCTCTCAAATGAAGCAAGCACCTGTTATGTGGTTTTAAGGCTGTCTATTGGGAAACCTGATCAGAAATAATTGGTTTCACACCACATGCATTTAAGAGAACAGAAGAATCACAAAAGTGTCACCATAAGCTTTTTTATTCAGAGCTTAACAAACAGCTATACAATGTGTATTGTGTGTAGAATCAGAAACTTTAAGCGCAAGTCATTAACTACAAATTCCAGTAGTTTTATCTCCTCTTCTTAAAATTTATGAAATGGTATAGTCATAATTTTTCTACTTGCTCACAACAAGATATGAAGGCACATGTGATCGTCACTCAGAAACTAAAATCATTGTGTGGACATTCATCCAAACCCAAAAAGGACACAGACATTATAGCAAACTGAATACTCTGAAAAGGTGCTTAAAGATATACAACGGTTAACCTGAATTGGTGGAACATTTCAAAACAGACAGCTGAAGACCTCATAATTTAATCCATGTTGAAAGAATTTTGCTTCAAGTACATCACCAAGTGAATTCCACTAGCAATTCAGAAACGTCAATTTAATGAAGATTATCAGGGCAGCTCAAGTATAAACTACGACTAGACCGAGGAGTTGAATGGTTAACCTTTTGGCATATGCAGTGGAAAATGAAAGACGCAAGTCTGTATACCAAAAGACAACACAAATTGAACATTGCTAGCAATAGTTAAGGAAACCTTATTTTAATAAAAGAAAGGACACAATCCTAACCAACTTTCCAGAACGGACATAGCTGTTCCAATGGGGCATTTTCTGTATCCTGCAGTGGACTAGTAGTTACAGGGACCTCCTCAAGGTAAGGGAATGCTTGTTCTCTTACCTCAGAGTTGCATTCCCCTTACCCGGGTGCTGGAAAGCTGGTTAAAATTGTGCCCTTAGTGAGTCTTAGCAAGACTCACAGTTTGACATGTAGAACAAGGGCAATCGGGGGGGGGGGGCACCCAGGGGACACCTTCAGGGATATACCCCCACTAGAGAGAAGGCAAGGCCGCCCGCCCATTTGCCTATCCTGCTGCCTCCACCACCAGAGGAATCATGCATTGCAATGTCTTTTCCAGTGACAAAATAGTGCCCAGTGTGAAGGGTGGACAAGGGGCCAGGTGCTGGTGGCACAGCAAAGGCAAGGCCGGCCGCCTCTCTTCTGCCACTAAGAAGCCTGCAATCATGCCCGGTGTGGAGGGCAGACAAGGGGCAGAGAGCCAGCAGCAGAGTGAAGGCAAGGCTGCCTGCCCGCCTCTCCTGTCTCCACACCCGCTGTCACTGGAAAAGAAACAACCCGGAAGGTGGGTGGCCTCTTTGTTGCAGCGGCCAATGCGGAGGACAGATGGGGAGACACGAGGGAGCCTGTGTTTGTGCCCGGGGGGGGCTAACAGCGATTTTTCCGCCCCCCAGCCCAACACTTGGGGCATTTGTCCCCTTTCAGGAACACCTCTGAAGTAGAGTATCATCTTCACCAAAACATACACATTAGTTAATTCTGCAGTAAACTAGTTTAGTATGGAGAACCACAGTGAAACTCTCATCAAATGGAGGGCTGCAACTAATTTCCATGGCCCTTTCTTCATCAAGGTAGATGCCAACCTCAAGCTAAGAGAAGTACCACAATAGCACTTTTAATATTCTTATTTTAGTAATTACAGGCATGCCCCAGTATCTGCTTTGGTTCCATTCTGGACTGCCCCCTCCCCATGGATATATAAAACCTTGGTTATTAGGGACACCTTTTTAAAGAAAGGGAACATCAGTGATTTTACTGCAACAAGGAAAAATTAGATTTGTTTAATGTTCCCCTATCTTTTTAATTAGCACCCCAGTATCCATGGTATCTGTGGAAAACTGAAACCATGGATACCAGGGCATGCCTGTATCTTGAACATTGTTCTACAAACCATGAATACCTCACCCATTGGTCCTGAGTTACTATTTAAAAATATGAGAATTCAAGTGGAGGCTTACATGGAAATGCCCACAGAAGAGTACTTTTTTCAGAACCACTCTACTGGAGTTCTAGTCTAATCTGTTGTTCTCTGCTGCCAATACGCCAACAGACAAGCAGCACACAGTTAACAGAACTGAGGAAGGAAGGACGGGTGTTCAGTAGGTTTTATGATTTACATTTGTGTACAACAACAACAACCACCAACTACCACTACCACTACCACTACCACAACCCCGTCACTCCCCTGCATCTGGCATTCTAAAGTAGCCTATTACCCTTGCACCACCCCCAAGGAAGACACCAGAATGAAGTTGGGGTTTACCTTGGTGGTGGTGCAAGGGTAATAGGCTATTTTAGAATACCAGATGCAGGGGAGTGACAGTGAGATACAAGTATCTAGTTGTTTTGTGTGCTCCCTGAGGCATCTGGTGGGCCATTGTGAGATGCAGGAAGCTAGACTAGATGGGCCTTTGGCCTGTTCTTATGAAAGACAGCAGACCAAAAGAATTGACTAAATTCAAATTTCCCCTAATCTCTCATAGCAGAGATCACCAACCGGGGCAACCAAATAATTATCCATCCCTTGCTCTAGCTGGATTGAAATGGGTTTAGAGTTTGGGGTCGAAAAATCCTCTTTAAGTTAATAAAGAGTATTAGTAATACAAATATTAACAAAAAAGGAGGCAAGTTCTTATTTAGAATTAGTTTAGTCCATCCTTAAAAGTCTTACTATTTATATGAGATTTTTCTAGGTTGGCAAATTAATATCCGATTCTAATTTGAGTGGCCAGACTTCAGTCTTATCTTGTTCAAGGGGACAGAATGAACCCTAGTGTTAACTACTCTGTTTTGAATGTGTCTTTTATAAATACAGTACTAAGAAAATGGGTTCTCAATACATTATATTGTGGGTAGCCAATGTGTGGCTTTTGCTCTAGAACTGAGATTTTGTATTTGAAGTTAATATATGATTTTGTTTATATCCCGTTATATACAGTATATATTTCTAAAATAAAGTACTGCAACTTAAAAGAAGCGCCTTCATTTCTATCCCATGTAAATAGCAAGACCTAAGAGTGGACAAACTCATTCTAATAAAAACTTACATCTCTTTTTTGTTTAATTTACATTTCAGGCCCTGCTCAATAATCCATTTTTAACATTGATTTTAAGAAGGGTGCAAAGACATGATTTTTTTATTTTAAAGTATCTAATTTTCATGAACTTAAACAAACTTGATTCTCATAAACTGAAGAATGTTGGTTTTATGCGGACTCAAATTGTTTTATAGGGGTTTTTGTACGGCCCAATCTCTAACTGCATCAGAATGGATGGCGCTAACATACAACTTTATCTCTCAAGTAATATTAATACTTAACACGTGAAGTGCTTGGCGTACTCAAAGCGCTATACAGATGCTATCTTGATGTAGCCATTACCACAATCCTAAAATATATAATCCTCACATTGCAGCTGAGGCTAAAACAAAGTGAGCTACATCTGGGACCGAGGATTCGGTGAATTACAGAATACTGTATTTGTTTAAAAAAAACATTAAAAACGGTTGTTTAGACATGTGAGCCACCTTGAGCATTTGCTTCAGCATGGGAAAGGTGGGATATGAATTTATTATTTGAAAAATTTATAGCAGAAGTAAAATTTGAACCACAGAAGTCTTAACAGCTTTTAGACCTACCCTAGAGAGGTCTACTCAGACATAATTCCTATTGTTCAATGAGGCCTACTCCCAGGAATGTGCACAGAGGACTGCAGCCTTAGCCACTATGGCTCTTATGATGCTACAAATTCTCTCTCGCTTGCATCTACCACTTTGCCAACAAGAAAGTGTTACACCACTGGTTTGAACTAGCAAGATTCCAGATTCTAGAGATGAATACAAACAGGATGGTAATCGCAAAGCCTGAAGTGAGAAGATGAAGGTATCTGAGGTGTGCTCGTGCAGGATTTACCACTATCACAGAATAGAGTTGAAAAATACTGGGCCCAAGTGTTCGGATCAATAACAGCAAGGTCTGTGATCCAAAGACTCTGTCACAATTGCCCAGACTTTTTTAGCTTTATTCAAAGTTATAGCTTGCAAAAGTTGGTTCCATTGGTCATTAATAAACTCCTGATTTTTTCTTTAATAAGTAGTTGCAACTGACTCTTTATATGAAAAAATTTAGGTGGTAACTCTTCATCCCTGTGTTGTCTATAGACCTCCCACAAGAGAACTTTAAGATCTTTACATTCTCTATCAAACCAAGTACTTTTGACAAAATTTCCCCTTCCTTATTGGTGTCTAGGATTGTGGCTTAATGCTGTTGACATAAGGGATATTAGCCATTCATAATATCCAATATATTCAGTCAGGTTATCTTTGACGAGATCGATGGCTTTATAATCCGGAAATACCTTATCTGCAAACAAGTCAAGAGTCTTTTGGCTTGTTTCTGAATTCCAGTTTATTGTCTGGAGAATAGCCAGTCCCTTCATCGGGCCAGGCTATGAACTTTCCCAGGGTATCCAAGATCAAGCAAAAGAGTTAATGGAAGATGATCACTAATAATATAATCGCCCACTGTGAATTCTGCAACACAAGTTAAAGATACAGGGATAAATATGTAATCTATGACACTGGCACCTCTTGTAGATAGAAAAGTATATTCACCAGAATGAACAAACTTTGTTAGGCCATTCAGCCAGATGTTGTTAGAATGCATACAAAATCTGGCCAATCTAAGACATGCCGAATTTAAATGCTTATCCTTAGAACGTCAACTGTGAATAAATGGTGGCAGCAGTGGGTGAGGAAGATGAAATTTTTTCACCAAAAATAAGATTATATAGACTAAGACGAACTGAAATCTTCAGCATACTGCTTGAATTGAGACTACTGACATTGAGATTATTACTTTGATAGGATGGGGCAGGAATTTTAGATTTGAACACATGTTTGAATGCTGAAGACCAAGATTTAGATTTGTCACTTTAAAAGTTATTGTTTAGCAAGATAATCTTATTAATGCTAGGCAGTACTTTGTGTCTTACTTGATTGGCACATGATACAAAAATGATAAGTACATATTTTTCTCTGAAATGACCATCTATATTTACCTGAATTATCAGTCACTCCACACATATGCTTTTCCTCTTAACTAGATTTCAAACATTTTACAAACAAATCTTAAAGAATTTGATTCCCAGATCAGTAAAGATCGTATGTCCCAAATAAAAATTATTTATGTATATCTCACTGCTGTTAAAGTGAACTGAAAAAGTGGCAACAGCACTGCAGTTATCAAGCATGTAAACAGCCTCCAATCCTTTTTAAAGATTAAACCATCATACACAGGTTGGCCTCAAAAATAGAAAATATTCTGAGGGTACAAGTTAGAATCTAATTTATTACACTTTAGAAGGATCTGGACAAACCAGTAATAAGCTAGAATTTAGTTCTTTTGTATGCATGATGGCACATGCAAAGGTATCCTTTCACTTCCAATCACACATACCTACTCACAGCATGCCACCAAAAAGCGGCTGCAGGTTCCTTTGAGGCAGAACAGGGTCAATATGCATTACCTTAAATTGTACACAGAAAGGTACATTTTGATTATGGCAATAGAGCACCAAACATCAATCAATCAATCAATCAATCAATCAACAGGTACTTATATACCGCTTTTCAACACGAAGTTCACAAAGCGGTTTACAGGCAAATAGTAATAATAAAGTTAAATGGCTCCCTGTCCCAAAAGGGCTCACAATCTAAAAAAAGGCAGACCGCCAGCAACAGCCACTAGAAAGACTGCGCAGGGGTGAAGAGGGACAGTTACTCTCCCCCTGCTAAATATAAGAGGAACACCACTGGAAAAAGTGCCTCTTGTCCAATTAGCAGGGGTTAACTGGTTTTTAACATCCAAAAAACCTGGATTCCCTATGTGCAAGCAGGCTGTCATAATCCACTAAGACAGTGGTTCTCAAACATTTTAGCACTGGGAACCTCCTTTTAGAATGACAATCTGTCCAGGACCCACCAGAAATGATGTTATGGCTGGAAGTACCATCACTGTGTCACCAGAGCCCGCTGCTTTCTTTATAATGCAGTAGTAAGTAAAGTGATTTCTCAACCATTTTTCAATAGCAAAGTGAATCAGAAAGGAAAAAGCCTATTTACAACCTTGATGCAAGCAAAATAACCAGACAGACCCTCCCCCTTTCCAGCATCCCATCTCCCCATATTTTCAATATGGCTGCTCTAGGTGCTTCGTGACCCACTTGAAATTGGCTCATAACCCACTGGTGGGTCCTGACTCACAACTGCGCTAAGATATTACTTCTTAGTACACAATGTTCAGCTTAAGTGCACCAACTAGGTGCGAGGAGGTGGCAATAGGATGCAAGCATCTTGTTGTCTCCTGGGCTCCCTGAGGCACCTGGTGGGACACTGTGAGATACAGGAAGCTGAACTAGATGGGCCCTTGGCCTGATCCAGCAGGGCTCTATGTTCTTATTAACCATGACCTGCATAAGGACAGTAAAGCTGAACCTCCAAGATAAAGAGATTGCTCAAGATGCCATAATTTGGGGCCATCTAGAGCAGGTGTATTTAATCTGGAGTCTGTAAAGAGATAACCAAAAAATCTCTGTGTGTGCATTTTTCTGTGTGGGTGGGGATGTTGATAGCTTTCTTCAGATTGTCAAAGCAAAAAAGGGTTAAAATACTGATTTAGAGAATTAATCTAACAAGACATATACATGTTAGATTTTGAATCTAACAAAATTTCAAATGTTTTTATTGCTAAAAAACTGCCATCTGCGCAACAGTTATTTCTCCCCTGCCCCCAACAATATTCTATGGGAAAATCTTGCTGTGGTTTCTTTCTTCCTCAAGAGTTCTATCCTTGAAAGGGCAAAAAGGACTAATATTTAACAAAAAACATCAATGATGACTGATTGCAAATCCTTCACAAAATTAGCCCATAAGGAAACACAAAATAAGACACAAAAGCAGCCATGAAAATCAGATACATTGGCAAAAGAAAGACTGTGGTTCTACAGTCTATTTATTCAACTAGAATAAATGCAGACCTATTTATTCAACTAGAAAAGCTCTCTATCAAAAGATTACACTAGAGGATTGCTACAGCTGACTATATGATGGCAGTCACTTGAAGAATTCAATGATAGGAAGCTGTGTAGTCTGTAAAATGAGAACTGTTTAAAAATGCAAGGAATAAAACCACAATTACTAAGAAGGCCAGGTATGAACTTGAGAATGTGTAAATGGAAGGATAAGAGACAAGAGACATTGTTAAAGGGAAAGCCAGACAAAACAACTGTAAGGAGAAACAGGAAGGAACCAGCTGTATATTGAAGATCACTTAACATCAATTGCCTCTTACCACATTTTAGAAAGTTTTAGTCATATTACGGTGATCTCAATGCAGCTTTTGTTCACTCCTTTTTACTTATATGTACAGTGGCAATTGTAAACCAATAGTGATTAAAAGGACATGGCTAGTTGATGACAACTATTCCAGAACAATGAAATCCAGCATTCAAGGTTTCAAACCCAGGCATTCAACTGAATGAGCTCACACAGTGAAGGACGTGGAAAAGTACAGTAGTGCCATGACAGAGGAAGATGGTTTTTGCAAACTGGGAGGGGACAGGCATGCATTGAGAAGCAATTAGTAATGGAAACGGGTGGGATAAAAGAAAAAGAACTTGTTTAAAGGTAAACACAAAATATAAAGAAGACACTGTACTGTACAAGAAAGAACTGGGGTAGGAAATAGGCTCCAAACAAAAAATATCTTGATTGCCCTCCTCAGCCTTCATTTCTATTCACACCTACTGGGGAGTAAGCACCACTGAACATAGTTGCAATGAGAAAGTTTTACATGCTTGTTTTGAGTAACATGTTCAGGATTCTACAATCATAGATATATGTTGGCCTTGAGCTTGGACCAGAGCTCGCTTTATCTGATGTCAAGGCTGAAGAAGTAGACTCGTCCATGATTTACAGCTACTGCAAATCTGAGTTTGTGTTTTTTGACACACAAGATACACCCCGTGGGAGAGAAGACTTCCACAGCCAGTCCACTAGGGGCTCTCCAGAGGCACCATATACAAGTAGATTATCCCTTATCTTATCCGGACATCCAAAATCCAGACTATTCTGAAATCCAGACATTTTTTTAAATGCTTTTTTTATACTTTCTGTCATGTGAACACAAGAAGGTATGGTGCTCATTCCCACACACAGGCTGCAAGTTCTATTCTCTGCCGTGTGTGCCATTGTTGAAAAATGTCAGAGGCCAGCAGACACCCAAAAGGGTAACAGTGAAAAGAGCAAGAGGAAGCACTGCTCATAATAGTTATGCAGTTATTCCAAAATCCAGACACCTTCCCGTCCCAAGCGGTCTGAATAAGGGGTACTCAACCTGTACTGGGAAAAGCGACCGTATATCGCCCAGTATTACACGCACACACAAACCTGGCGCTTTCTCTCCCTACGGGGCGCGACAGCGTAGCAGACAGGAAAGCCCGCGGCGGGGGGCTCGAAGGCGAAGACAGGAGGACACTGAAGGAAGGCCGTGCTCGGGGGAAGGTGGGGAGGCAGCCACTGGCGAGCCTCCTGCCCGCCGTCCCTCACTCACTCACCCGTCTTTCCGCTTGGCCTTGTAGACGTGCCCGTAGGTTCCCCTCCCCACTTTGCAGCCCTCGTACTCGAAGAGGTCCTCCACGCGCTCGCGCTCGCCCGTCAGCTTCACCTTGAAGTCATAGTCCATCTTCATTCAGCGCCCGGACCCGCCGCCGCCGCCACCTCAGACGACACCCCGCCCTGCGGAGCCCCCGCCTGCCGCCGCCACCGCCGCCGCCGGCACCAGGGAGGAGGACGAGGAGGAGGCCCCGCAGCCGCGACGCTGACCATCCAGGTGGGGGAGGGAGGGTGGGGGAGGGCGGCTGCCGCCCGCGCGAGGACGGCACGAGGGGTGGGAGAGAGGGGGTGGGAGGGGCGGCGGTTGGGCGGGCGGCTGCCGCGCGCTCTCCTCTTCGCCGCCTTCTTCTTCTTCTTCTTCTGCCCTCAGCCGACTCAACGGCGACTCACGCAAGCCGCACAACAGCCGGTATCTCGCGGCTCGGAATACGGCAGCCGCGCCTGACCACGCTGCTGCAAAAAGAGCGCGTCGCAAAACCTCGACTCCCCTCTCTCGCTCTCCTCTTTCTCTGGTGCCTCTCTCACCATGAGAAAATGCACCACGTGGAATACGACCGGCTCCGAGGCGACGCCCCCTTCGTCCGTCCGTCACCCTACATGCAGTGCGCCAAAGTGATCCGCTGGAAGTTTGGGAAATGTAGTGCCAACCGAGAAGGCTGTTCATTAAAAAAATTATCTTCGTGTGCATCTTGGGAGATGTAGTCAGAATCAGGAAGGGAGTGCCATGGTGCATCTTGGGAGTCTGCTAGTTGTCAATGCTGTGGGTGAGATGTGCATCTTAGGAGTTGTAGTCAGAGAGTAACCGGATGTGGGGTGGTGGTACGAGCGAGGAAGATAGTATGCCTTTTGGGTTGTAGGTTGAAGTCTGTGAAAGAGCAAATCCCCGAGGAGCAGTTGCGTGAAAAGGGAGAAGTTGTTGCTATATCTGTAGTGTGGCCTCGTGGTAAAGAACATATCTAGGAAGGTAGTCAATATACATGTAGCATACTGTATATTGAACTGCTTAATATATTGAGCAGTTGCTGGCTAGATCCTTGATGAGAGGGATATAGAACTGAAAACCACCGCATATTTTTCACATTTGTTGTTGTTTACTTGGTAAGTCGTGCCCAACTCTTTGTGACCCCATGGACCACAGCACGCCAGGCCTCCCTCCTCCGCTAGTTTCTGGAGTTCGCCCAACTTTATGCTCAATTTTTCACATACTATATACTAATATTAATATACTATATAATATACATATACTAAGGGCCCAATTCTGTGGGGGTCAGGACAGGCAGTATGAGCTAGTGTTCACCAGCCCATGCTAGTGTCACAAAAAGTGCCGTAAGGCACCTCCAGCGCCAGTGGTAAACCTTTACCACAGTCGCTGGGCAAACACCAGCCCAACGCCAGCCCCACACTGCCTGGAGTCGGCAATGCCATCCGGTGAACAGAGCGAGCACCGGTTGCCGGCGCTGTGGCCTTTTTGGGCAGGGCGGGAGGGCATTTCTGGGCAAGTGGCAGAATGGGGGCATTTGTGACAGAGTAGAGGCAGAACTAGTAGCGGCCTTCACAGCCAGATCCCGACCACAGAGACCCTCGCCTCTGCGCCTGCCTTTGCCCTTACTGCGGGGAAAGGGGACGAATGTCCCTTCCCCCGTGGACCCTCCCATGGCTGCCTGGCTGCCGCAGGATACAGCAGTAGCCACCTAGCTACCTCTGCTCGCTTGGGCGGCCAGGCGATTCAGGATTTCTCTGGTATTTTGCTTTCACCAGTAGTCATTCAAGCCTGCGTAGGAACTTTGTGGCCATCTGTACTGCCTATGTGGTCTTAAAGTATACAACTTGTTGTAATTTAATTTCAAGATGTGGATTTTGAACGCTGCTGAGAATTTTACCTACCATCAAAATCTAAAATAGCACTATTGCCATGCAGAACCACAATACATGATCTATTTGAACACATTATTTTAATAAGATATTTTCAGAACAAATTCTTATATTTTGAAAAGAGTTAGTGGACTGTTGTAAAAATCCCATTGTTATAAATCCAACCAGTACAGTGTTCCTTTCTAGTTCCATGGCTGCACAGCTCAGAGCCTTGGGAAGCTGAGCATTGTATACCTCAGAACTTGGTGTGCCCAGAATCTGGTGATCACTTATGTCATTGCCATAAGTCCGGAAATGCACAGGGCTCCAGTGCAGGAGCTGGAGCCTTTAGAGGGATTATTTATAACAACAGAGCCCAATTATAGTTCTTAATTATTTCCGTGGATTGGCTCAGGTTAGGTTTACATAAATTTAACAGCAGCTGGTAAATATATATAAACTTATATTATTAAGAAGAAACCCATCGTATGCATGTCTACTCAGAAATAAGTCCCACCATAGTCACCCCAGCTCAGTGTCTTTTTAGTGTCTGTTGCATTTTTTTTAGATTGTGAGCCTTTTGGGGACAGGGAGCCAATTAACTTTATTTTTGTCTGTAAACCGCTTTGGGGACTTCTTGTTGAAAAGCAGTATATAAATACTCTTTGATTGATTGATTGATTGATTGATTGATTGTCGATTTGGCTTACTCCCAGGTGTGGCTAGGATTCCAGCCTAAGAGATAACTTGAAGCACAATCCTAACCCTATGCTGGAATAGACTGGCTGTGTGGCCTGTGCCATATCCAGTCTGGGGCTGGGACTAGCTGAGGTGCAACCCAGGGCAAGGGGAATTGATTCCCCTTACCCTGGGTAATGTGGCAGTGTCCCAAATGGAGCTACTTGGATTGCACCCTTAATGGGATCATTGTGACATAACTGCAATAAGTCCACAATTACTTAAGATCTGCTATCCTCTTTAGTTTACTCATATGCATTTTCCAAAACAAGAACACTGTTGTGAAGTAAATGGGTTTTTAAAAAGCATCCAGTTCCTTGCAGTATCCATGTTATTTTAGATAATGTAATGTGAACTGGAGAAAATAGTACACTAAAAAGTCCCAAGTTGTTTCATTACAGAATTTTCTTCCACAACATGGCCAAACAGTGCCCTTGTGGTGTTGCATATGTGGTATCACAGTGAGTTTGGGGGAGGGAGCCATTTTGATTGCTTTGAAGAGGAGGAAACAGTTTTGTAAAAGCTGATTGCAGAGCAAATTGAATTTGAAGATAAGCTGTAATTCATTGTGAATTGGAGGGGAGGGACAATTGCTTATACTGAGGAATGGATTCTGTCTGTGATAAGAATATATGATTGTGGAATGAAAGTTCTTATGCCCAAGAAAGGGAGCCCTTTCCCTGGGTTGCACTTCTGATCTTGGGAGAGTGAGAACAGATAAAAAGAAATATTTTTTTACCCAGGGGTAATTAATCTGTGGAACTCCTTGCCACAGAGGTGGTTATGGTGTCTGGCCTAGGTGTCTTTAAAAGGGGACTGGACAGATTCTGGAGGAAAAGTCTATCGCAGCCTACAGGCCATGATGGGTAGTGAAACCCCCCCATAGTTTAGAAGTAAGCTACCTCAGAATGCCAGGTGCAGGGGAGTGGCGATGAGATGCAGGTATCTAGTTGACTTGTGTGCTCCCTGCAGCATCTGGTGGTCCACTGTGAGATACAGGAAGCTGGACTAGATGGACCCTTGGCTTGATGCAGTGGGGCTCTTATGTTTTTAAAGGAGATTGTAGCATGTGAAGGTAAATTGTGAGACAGGAGAGTAAGTGCAACTTTTGTAAAATGCATATGGAATTCACTTTCTCAGACCAATCCAAAACATTTTAACTAGAAGGGCTGCCCAATCCAGAGCTGCCCAACTGCCCCAGAAGTGCAGAGGTAGCCAGGTGGCTGCTGCTGCATCCCATGGCAGTCACGCATGTCCCCTTTCCTGGCGGTAAGGGCGCAAGGCAGGTGAGCAGTCTACTCGCTTTTGTGCTGGCTATTTATATAGTATTTATGTAAATCAGAAGACTCCAAGCCGTGGACTGGGGGCCAGATGCGACCCTTGGAGAGCCTCTTTCCGGCCCGCAGCAAGCCTCTGATCCCCTATGAGCCTCTGGCTCTCCTGACTTTGCTGGCATGGGCTGCACCCTCCAAGCTGTGCTCTGGTTGTGTGAGGAGGGTGTTCTGAGGGTCAGGGAGGCCATGTGCAGCCTCTCCAGCTTTCAGAATGCCTGAGACACTAAAACACACCCCACACAGCTTCTTCTTGGACCAATTACGGCAGTGGGGGGGTGTACCTGTGGTGGTGTGCCCCCCTGGGCTGACCACCCCACCATTGTCCCTGGGTACAATCCAAGTGGTTAAAAAATCCAGGTGTGCCTCAGGACCCACTGATTCTGTATCCATGGTTTCAGTTATTCATGGATACCATGGAAACTGGGATGCCTATTAAAAAGATAGGGGAACATTAAACAAATCTCTTTTTTACCTTGTTGCAGCAAAACCACTGATGTTCCCCTATTTTTAAAAAGGTGGCCCCAGTATCCACAGTTTCAGGTATCCATGGTGGGGTCCAGAACAGAACCCCAGTGGATACCGGGGGCATGCCTGTTTATTGGATGCAGACAATATCTTCCATTAGTACATTTTGAGGTCTGAATAGATGCTGTTTTGTGGTGATGAATTAAACAGCGCGATCTTGTGCAGAATTAGCCACAGTGGGCTTAAACGTGCCAGGCTCATAGGAGCCGTCTTCACAGCTGCAGTTCTCCATGTATCTACAATAGATCCCATTCAGCTCAGTGGGAGTTGGCTTGGGGAGAAGTCTCATCCGACCTGAGACTACAATCCTATCCACACTTTGTTGTTGTTGTTCAGTTGCCAGGGGGGCCAACAATGTGGGTGCTGGTATGCTGACGGCACCCCCAATAATTTTGCCGTGGGTACCCCAAAGTGCGGGGTACCCTCATGTTCAGCGCTGGGCCAGGAGCGCGCCGAGCAGCGAACAGGTCCAGCCGAGGGTAGCGCGATTGAGCCAATGAGCTCCTTCCTCAGGCATCCCTGGCGCCTCAGGAAGAAGCTCATTGGCTCGCCCGCCCCGGGGTGGGGCTGTCTCCTTCCGAGGCTGGGAGGCTGCTTGGAGGAAAGAAAAGAGGCTGCGATCGCACGCCCGGCCTCGGAAGTGGGTGCCACGACTCCAAGCAGCCACTTCCGATGCCCGGTGGCGGCAATCACAGGCCCTGGCCTCAGGAGAGGCTTTTGCCGGGCCGCACCACCCTTTCCCGAGACTGGGGCACGCGATCGCGGCGATGTGGGCTCAGAATGGACCGCTGCATGTCATCGCGGGGCTGCCTCAGTGACAGGCAGCCCCCCCCTTCCCAGCCCGCATCGCTGTTATCGCGGGCGATGTGGACTCGGAAGGGAACGCTGCCTGTCATCGTGTTCCTTCTGAGCAACGCGGCTACGTCAGGGGGTGTGGCTAATCAGCACCCCCAATGTTCAGGGCAAGTCGGCGCCCCTGTCAGTCACTAAGCTGTGCTTGACTCTTTGCGACCCAACAGACCACAGTACGCCAAGCCTCTCTGTCTTCCACAAGCTCCCGGAGTTCGCCCAATTTCATGTTCATTGCTTCGGCGACACTATCTAACCCTCTCATCCTCTGCGCCCCCTTCTCCTTTTACCTTCGATCTTTCCCAGCAGGAGGGTCTCTTCTAAAGAGTCCTCTCTTCTCATGAGGTGGCCAAAGTATCCACATTTACCTGGGAATAGGTCCCATTGACTATAATGGAACTTACTTCCGAGGAGACATGCATAGGATTGGGTTCTAAGTCAGAGGGGAAAAAAGCTGCATAGGATTGGTTTACTACCATACTCCTACACCCCTGAGGGCCGTAAGATTTCCTTCATCTCGCCATACCGCGCCCCCGTCACGAATAATTCTCTGTTGGTAGAATGGGGCGGGGAGGGGGCTAGAATCCTCGCACATGCGCAGCCACCCGCGGAACGGGTGATGGGGGCACCGGAACTCGCGGGTCGCTTTTGCAGTTGCACCGCAGTGCCTCGGAGCTGTTGAACTGCTTGGTGGCTGCCGTTGAGAGAACGGAGTCGTGTATGTTCAGCAACGACGCTGTCCTTTGGAGGCGGTCGCGCTCGTCGCCGCTGCGAACGGAGTCGCGGCTCCTGAGCACCGTTGTTAGGGCCGCGTCTTGCCCGTCCGGCAGGTGGTTGGGTAGGTTGGAGCCGTGTCGCGCATTGTCTCGCTCGCCCCAGTCTGGCCTGGCGAGCAGGGAGAAGGCCGGCATCTGCGGTCAGGACCGACGGAGGCACTCCAGCCCGCGCCGGGGGAACCGGAGAAAGGGGAAAAAAATCCTCCACCCGACAAAGGCCTGAAAGACTCGGTCTTCAAGGTGCCACCAAAGTCGTTCTGGGTTTCCTTTAACAGGGCTACCCTTGTGGAATTTGACGGAGTAGAGGTAGAAGGGCGGGTTCACTAGGGGTGCCAGGGATCGTCCATAAAGTATGTGTAGTGGTGTTTCGAGGAGGTTGCAATGTTGTGGCATGCGAAAGAGTTAGTGTCGAGTGTGTGCGTTAAAAAGATCTTCTGAAAAAATGTTGGTTGGTTTTGAGAGGGCTTCCATTTACTCTTTCTCAGCTTTTATCAGCCGTGTGATGCCAGTACAAGTGTAGACGTTACATCTGCTTTCAATGCATTTCCTTGCTGTGAAAATGTTGTAGTGTTGACTTCCTTGCTTTCCAGTTAAAATCGGGATATCTGCTGGGGGGGGGGAGATGGCTGAACCCTATTGGAGAGGAATGACTGTAAATGGGGAGGGAGGTTGACTGCCTTTTGTTGGCAGGGAATATTCAGTCCGTCTGTTTCTTTTACTTCCTCATCTAGGTATGTATACAATTGAAGTCTTCTCATCTGAAAAGTATTGAGGGACTAAGGTGCCCAAAATATCTGAGATAATATCTTAACATCACACCTTGTTAGAAATCTCAGCAGTTCTTACATGCTAGCAAGGCTGAGGAACAAGGCAATATTTCATGTTAAAACTTACTGTTGATTAATATCAACTTCCAGTCTACTGTTTTGACAGGTATCTGGGTTAAGCATCATAAGGGAGGAAAAATACTACAAAGGGTTCTTGGCTCCTCTCGTTATTGTCAGGTTTAGCTTGAATGTGCCAATGGTCTACTTTTTCTTGATGGTAAACATAGTACTAAGAAGTGAATTATAGGCACAGTGGCTGTTGGCTTTGATTAGGATTTTCACAAATGTGCAATATGGGTTTCATATATGTGCATACATGTAGAAAATGGGAACTTGTTGTACATCCAAGAGGCACAGCCAGTCATTACACACCACATACTGTGCTTTGAACAGCCTGCATCTGAAGCTAGCTCAAATTTGTTCCAATTGCATATTAATTATGAGTGATCCAATGAGCTCAGTTGTCTATCCTGTACTGTCATGCCCTGTATATTTTGTAACATAATATCAGATTGCAGTATCATTGCTGCTTAATTATCTTGGTTGCTGTAAGATCCCACATGAAAACATTATTGCTTATATTCACTTTACAGAGTATTATAAATTGTGATCTGATGATTACCAGTCTTGGTCTCCAGCATTCACCTACAACAAAATAACACAATCTCATTCATGTTTGTTAAACACTGAATACAGTGTTAAGCTAGGTAGACATCCATAGGCATGTATCCTTAGCTAAGCTAGCAGAAAAGAATTAACGGTTTTGAGCAAATAGCTAAATTAAATGATAGTCCATGAGCCTGTTTAACTTTATTGATCTTTCTTTCCATTTTGCAACAGTCTGATCTCCCCACAATGGAATGTTCTAGGTCTTGTTTAGGTGAAAGTGGTGGGCAGACTGTATCTCAGAGTCAAAGCAGTGAAGATGAGAGGCAAAGGCAACACGAACGCCTTAATAGAGAGGAATCCTATTATCAATTCATTAATGAGCTAAGTGATGAAGACTATAGGTTAATGAGAGATCGCAACCTTCTTGGGACTCCAGGTGAGATTTGGCTTTTGGTACTTAAAACCTAATGTAATTCTGAGCCAAATGAGCCAAATTTTTATTTATCACATTGTGTTTGTGTAAGAAAAGTATGTAATGAAGCGATGATGATAGCTATATAGGTATGTCAGATTTCATCCCCATGTATTTGGGAAATGGGAAAACTTATTTCTAAGTTCAAGATGCTTAAAAATGGACTGAATAGAAGGTTAAATGGTGCATGAACTAATTTTAGAGAAAATAAAATAGTCATATCTTAATATTTCATTAAATGTATATTTGATTCAAAACATGTTACATGGAGACAAATCTCAGTAATTTAGGGAACCTTACATTCATGTAAGTGTCTTAGCACTTCAAGGGTGCGATCCTAATCTGTAGTTAGGCTGGCACAAATCACTTGGTCCAGCCCAGGAGTGTCACAAACACACCACAAAGTTTTCTTTTACACAAGTGACTTGTGCTGGCCTACCTCCGGGTTAGGATTGCACCTTAAATTGGTTTACAGCAACATGACAGTTTACTGAATATAGAATTTAATACTCTATGTTCCCTTTATTGCGTTTTTAATCATTTATTGTTATGTATTTTAGTGGTAAAAACTTACCTGCTTTGTGTGGTATAAAGTCAGCAAATAAAATTGACAGTATTGTGAAAATTATTTCAGGGGAAATAACAGCAGATGAGCTACAGCATCGTCTGCAAGGTGCGAAGGAACATCTTGCAATGCAATCTGACACAGAAAGTAGAAGTTGGGAAGACGATACTGTTGGATGTAAGATGTCTTTCTGTAACCATTTATTCGAGGTATAGATGCACCTGAAAGCATTCTGTGAAGTATTTTTTGATAAACTATTCCATTTTTCAGAAGGAAAAATTAATGTAGGAGGAGATTGGAATGGGATCTTGTGGGACTAAACAAATTTCACGGCACAAACCTATACAACTTTTCAGTGTGATGTAGCTGCAATGCAACCCCAAGGTAAGGGAACAAATGCTCCCTTACACGGAGGAGGCCTCTTTGATATCTCCCTCCCCGTCAGGATGCATTGCATGCCTCATTGGCATGGCTGCATCAGTGCTGAAGGGTTGATAGGATTGGCCCCTGGATTTAATTTGTAGACTGTTTCTTAGATCAAGAAGGAGTAGAAAATTTATTTATTTAAAGAATGTATACCCTGCCTTTTCCATGCCTAAGAAATGTCCGAGGCAGCTTATATAGACAAGCTAGTCCAAACCACCATTTTTCAATTTTTTTTTTTAACAAATATGCAGTAGTATGGATTCACTGAATTCTCAGTCCCAGATATAGCATTCACAGTATGGTGCTCTCTTCTGGCTGCATGCCATCAAGCTTCAGCAGGCAATTGTAAGTCTAGCCTGGACAGGTCCCCAGGGTCATACTCTGTTGTTTTGCTGGCTGGCATTCTTTCTTATTCTTATTCTTACTTACTTATTCTTATCCACACCAGCTAATCAGCTGCACAGTGACTCCATTCTGCCACAACGGGTACTGTAGCTTGTCACAGCCTGGCATTCTGTCTCCCATCCAAAAATAGACCACAGATTCTACTGCTTAACTTCAGGCAGTACCTGCAGCTCATTCCACATTTCCTGAATTTAAAATACGTAATATGTATTTAATAGCTGATTGGAGGTATAAGAATCTCAAAACTGGAAAATAAACTTTTCATTCACAACCACACAAAACCTATTTCAGGACAGCCATGTTTAGCTGGCACAGGTCTGTTTCTGGGCTGTGGGAGGGAGGGTGGAATCAGGTGGGTGGGCGGGCTGGGAGGTGTGCTGGCCTGGGGAGAGGGTGGTGGAGTTGGTAATGCTGCCATTACAGTAGTGTTTGCAGAGTGATCAGATATGATAACCCAGATAACCTATGAAAATGGACTAGATTCCAAAAGTCAAAATGTAGCTATTTTATTAAAAATCCAAAAGAAAATGTAACAAAAGGGGGAAAGGAATAGGAAAAAAGCAGGCTGATGGGAAATGCCTGAACTTGGCTGGATGGCCATAAAGCAAAAGCTTGTTCATATGGATAAAATAAACAGGAATACTCAGCAAATGGAGCTAAGATGCTGCTCAAGAACAAAGCCTTCACCTACCACCCCCGGCATGTCATCTAAATCAGATAAATTTACAGGAAGGCAAAGGAAGTGAAATAAATTCCCTGACACATCTAGCTTGGATTACAATCTCTATTACTAGCCCATCTCTGGTCCCATGAATCCTCAGTCCCTGCACTTCTATAAGAGTGATGATTTCTGTGGACTAACATTAGGTTTTTCACAGAAGAAAAACACACAGAGCTTCTTCATGCTCAGACTCAAAATAACATAGATTGGATGGTGTCATCAAGTTGCCTGATTGGAGGAGCAGAAGCCACTTGGCTTCTCCATCCCACCCCTTTACCATGCTAGAAAGACAGGTTGGGCTACTCGTAGCACAATCCTAACCTGGAGTTAGGCCAGCACAGTTAGGCCAGAAAAATTTGGCTGGCACAAGGGCCACTGTAAAGCACATTTGGACCACTCTCGGAGTCAGGGAAGATGGCGCACGTTGTGTGCTGGCCTCTCTGACTCCGAGAGTGGTCCAAACATACTTTATGGTATCCCTTGTGCTGGTCAAACTGTGCTGGCCTCACCCCAGGTTAGGATTGTGCTCTCAGTCATTGGCACATGCCTATTTTTAGGCAGGCTAGCTACTTTAAACAGAGAACAATGCTTCCAAGCCACAAATGCATGTGGCTGCTTGGTAATGGAGTGTCAAATAAAGAAGAGGCTGCTTGCAGAAGGGTGCACCAGCAGCTTTTTAGGCTGCTGATCTGGACAGTATCTTCTGGAGAATTGAAGTGTTCAAAAATAAAGAAAAACAGGGCATTCATTGCACCATTCCTTAAGGGTATTAAAATGAAAATTGTGACAACCATGATATTTGACAGGAAGTTTTGCAACACAGCATTAAACATATATTTAATTGCTTACAGATTCTGAAACTCTTGGAGAAAATTCAGCTAGTGACTCCCTGCTAGACTGGTTGAATACATTTCGTCATACAGGAAATTCTACTCGTAGTGGACATAGTGGAAACCAGACCTGGAGAGCTGTGAGCAGAGCAAACCCAAATAGTGGAGAATTCCGGTTTAGCCTTGAAATAAATATGAATCATGAACATAATGATGTTGATGCTCTTGGAGAAGAACTTGATGGCATCTCACAAGCCCATACAATTGGAAGCCATTTAGAAAACAGATCTTTAATAGCAGACAGCCCTGTAGCCAGCCGAACACGGAGCAGGACACTGAGAGAGGCAACTGGCCCTGCATTTGCCTTATCAAGAGTCGAAAGTGTAAATGGTTCAATGGCGGAAAATTCTCAAGAAACATCTAGACTCTTCTCTGGAAGACTCAGACGCAGAAACCGAAGTTCAGCAGGGTTTGTAACACGGAGCAGTTTTTTAGATGACAACGAACACAACATCATTAGGCAAAGGAGAATACAAAGAGTTACACCCTTGAGACTTCACAGAGGGAGAGCAAGAGCTAGAACTCATAGGAGTACACAGCAACGGCCAGACGTTTTAAGGCTCAGATCGACACTGAGTAGTCGAAACCAGTCTGAATTGGAAAGGCAACGAAATGGGAATGTACAACAAAGCCACACAAGGTCTATGCAGACACACACAGTCCAGTCTCTTCCAGACCAAGGTGAAGAAGTACCAACGTCTTTAGGTATAACTTTGGAAGAGGAGGAATTGACCACTAGATCCACAACCACACTTCAAAGGCATCCTACTATTACATTGGACCTGCAAGTGAGAAGAATTCGCCCTGGACAAAATAGGGATCAAGACAGCATTGCTACTAGAACTCGCTCAAGACTGGGTACGGCAGAAAACCTAGTCTCTTTTGAAAGTGATAGTGAGGGATTTCGGCGGACTATTACACGATCTGAACATGTAAGAATACGGGCATATGTTAGCACTATACGGATACTTCTCCGTAGGTTATCGGAAACTGCACTTGGCGAGTCTTCATCAGCAGCTCTTAGGTCAATTTTAAGGCAAATTATGACTGGGTTTGGGGAGATAAGCTCCCTAATGGATACAGAATCAGATTCTGAAATTCAGAGGGGTAACCAGAACTTATCAGATATGGAGTCTGAGCTGTCCAGCTTACACACACTAAGCAGTTTTGGTGAACTCAGTGAAACTTCTGTTAGAAGCAGACCTTCTGAGCAACGCAGCAGGGAATGGCATGGAGAGACCAACACTACCCAACACTATAGTCATGGTAGTGAAACTCCAACTAGCAGACAGTCTCAAGCTGCAAGCACCTTTGTGGAAACGGGAACTCTTCCTATCCTTCGCCATGTGCCCTACCTTTTGTTAGATGAAGATGCCAGTGACCACTTCAGGGGATTAACCAAGGACCAAATCGACAATCTTTCCACCCGCAGTTATGGGAATGCCAGTGCAGAAGGGGGTGAAATAAGCAAGACATGTAGTGTGTGCATAAATGAATATGTTACAGGTAACAAGCTAAGGCAGTTACCATGTATGCATGAGTTCCATTTCCACTGTATTGATCGCTGGCTTTCTGAGAATTCCACCTGCCCAATTTGTCGGCAGGCAGTAGTATCATGAGCCACTGATAAATCCTCAGATTCTGTGTTTATCCTCATTTTGGATGACTGGGATGGGGGCATTGTGTTACACATGTTTAAAATTGGATAAAAGCTATTTATATTTGACAGTATCTCTTAGTGTAAGGGTTGCTGGTGTAAGGGTAAATGTCAATTACCTTTTTAAAATTATATTTTTCTACATAATTTTGTTATGTAAACACTTCTGCGATATAAATATTTGAAAGCTTGTGTTTTTAACAGTATGTTATTGTTTTATTAATATTTTAGTTCTGTGCAGTTGTCAAGTAATCTATTACCCTTTTGTTCTATGAACAATTTTTTTTTTTTTTGTAAATCTTCCTGGACCCCTGTAGGAAGATACTTAAGTTATTTGAAGTGCTTGATTTTAACCTATATTTTAATGGAAATCCTACACCCTTAGTTTATTTAAATATTTAATAGGCAGTGTTTGCATGCTTAATATTGACAAATTACTCTTGAAGTGAAGTGGAATTTTACTGAATTAAGTATAATTCAAACTGTTTGTCTTTCAACACATTTAGCAATCAGGGTAAGTTGGAAAACTTACCAATCTGTTGGAAAACTATTAATCTCCATTTGCCAGTTCCATGTTAACTTCAGAATGTTGCTTAAGAATATTTAAGATGGTTGACATATTAAAACAAATTCCAATGAGTTCTTTTTTTAAAAAAAAAATTGCATCTTTTACTCTGAAGGTGAAAGTGTGTCATGGACAAGTAACTACTTTATAGCCTTCATGGTTTTTTCAAAAGATTTGATTGGTTTGTAGTGAGACTCTTTCTTATACTCAATACAACTGGAAGATGTATTAATCCAGCTCACTTCTAAAAGGAAGAGCTTCTTGAAAATCAAATCCAGAACTGCTTAAAGAAAAATATGTACTTGCTGGAAAATACCAAAACAAATATATCTTTGGGCCTTAAGGCTTCTGCTACTACCTGACAAAGGAATAAAACTGGTTCTGTTTTTGCAATGTGTGAATCACTTATACACAACTAAATAGTGTGTGCGTGTGTGTGGGTCATTGCTGATGAAGTTCACATTATTTCTTTCCTTTTGCCATATGCATTCAGGGCATTGGACTTAAGTTTGAGTCTTCTGTTTCTCATATGTTTACATAAAGCACAGAAGTTACACAGGCGTGTATACACAAAGACAGAATTTTTGCTACACCAATAAATCCAAAAGTAAGTCTTGCACTTCAGCTGGAATATGTTTATGTGCTGCCTGTGATAGACATTCATGTGGGTGTATATTCCTAACATGTTGCTGCATGCCTTTGCTTTTCTTGTTCGAGTCTGACAGATGCTTGACGAGCTAGGAGTAGTGAGGGCAATGGGTGCAAAGACAGCTCCTAAGGGCCTTAGCGATTCCTATTCCTTACCTCTTCATCATCTTCTCTGAATAGTAAGTTACTCCTTAAATGCAGAATGCTCCCATTTCAAAAGCAGCGCTGGGCCTCATTGGCACTAACAGTTCACCCTGACAACTATCTGCTTCTCTGCAGGAAAGCTTGCCTAATAAGAATCACTCTTTTCATACATACACTGATAATAAAACACCACCACACATCTTTCTTTGAAAACTGGTCCATTCTTATTTGGAACTACCTGTAATTGTAAAGTACAGTGTCCTTGACAACGCAATCCAAACCCCAGGCCTACATGCCTGCCCCATAACAGCCTGGGTTCAGTGCTGGTGGCGTGCTACCTAGAGAGAGGGAAAAAAAATTCCCATTCCTTCAGGTAGCATGCACCAGCCCAATGGGGCTACTCAGAGCTGCGCCACTGAAATTGGAGACGGAACTCTGAGCACCCGAATCAGGGCCTCCAGGACGGGTGTTAGGATCCAGCGCAACATCTTGCCTTCACCCTCCTCCCTAGCTGGCCCGCCTGCTCTCTGCCCTCCCTCCACCCCATTCCACCCTTCCCCAACCCCATTATGTCCCCCGCTGCCCTCCTCAAGCATGCTAGAATGCTAATTACCTCCAAGTAACATTTACGCACCTGCTGGCTCCTTGGTTTTTCTTTGTATGAAAAGACTACATGAGGTTATGTCCTCACAGCTGGAACTGATAGTAGATTTGAAATGTGTAAAGGTCAAAGGTAAGGGTTTCCCCACGACCGAATGGTCTAGTCATGACCAACTGTAGGGGGCAGTGCTCATCTCCATTTCTAAGCCAAAGAGTCGGCGTTTGTCCAAGGACAAGTTTCCATGGTCATGTGGCCAGCATGTCTATACGTCCAGGCGCATGGAATGCCATTACCTTCCCACCAAAATGGTTCCTATTTATCTATTTTACGTGTTTTCAAACTGCTAGGTTGGCAGGAGCTGGCACAAGTGATGGGAGCGCACTCCGTCGTGTGGTCTTGAACTGCCAACCTTCCGGTCAGCAGCTCAGCAATTTAACCTGCAGTGCCACCACATCCCTTGATATGTGTACATGAACTTAAATAGAAAAGGCAAGTAATCTTTCTCTTAATTTGTAGTAGGCGAGGCCAAGGCTGCAGTTTTTATTAAAAAACAAAACAGAAAAGGGATAGAACGGCTTGTGTATTGTTCTATCGTATAGTATGAATGTCAGCTGGAGATTATATCACAAAACTTCAGCTCAGCTCCTATCACTGTGCTTTTCCTACATAGCATATGAAACAGTTGCTGGGATGTTTTTCTTGACATCCAAAATTGGTGAGAAAGTGACTGGCTGTTAGATGGATCCAACTATTATGCAGTTATTTACAGAACGTAAACTTGTGCAATGTTATGCTGTAATACATGTATTTCCAGAAACAATGCTATGAAATGGGCAGTTTTTCTGTGCATTTGTGTACATGTGCATGTGGGGGAGAATCTGGCAAATGAAAGGCAATGGTCAGAAATATTCAACAACTGAATGCAGTGATCACTATGGAACTATCCATGGTGCTGAAAATCCATTTTTTTTACCTTCTAGGGCGTAGAAGCAAATACATTTGACATCTTCCACAAACATGTTTGAAAATTGACACATCTAATCACTCTCATAATGAGTGATTATAATCCTAGTGCTTATAAGGATTCTAAGATCCTTGCACCCCCTACTCCCCCCAGAGTAATGAAATAAATGGCAAAAAAAAAAACCCCTCCTCCTATACAGTTTTCATGGCTGAGTTCTCTTGAAGTAATACTTCTACAAACAGCAATAATTAGGGTGTAGCATACTCAAGTTATATTGAGATTCCTTTATACACGTGTGCAAATAATGTTGGAGCCCCAGGGTCACAGAATACAATCCCGTACAGAAGAAATTTAAGTTGTGAACCAGGAAATTCCTGGTTCAAATCATGCTGCTGCCCTGCACTCCCTGTGTGGCATTAAGCAAAGTCTTACCTCACCACGTCTGCTTCCTATCTTGCAGGTTTGTTATAATTATTAATAGTGCATGTGTGAAGCAAATTGGATATTCATTAGGTTAAGTCCAAAGGTGCCCTTCTGTGGTTGTGAAAAGTTCTAGTGTTTGTGGAAGCACTTGTGTGACTAAGAAAGTCCAAAAAACAAATGCCTTGCTTTCATGCAATGAATAGTTTGAAATCATTGTAAAATGTTTATTTTTAAATTAACATCTGCTTTGACATGGTTTTATGACAGGGATGTGGTGGCGCTGCGGGTTAAACCCCTGAGCCATTGAGCTTGCTGGCAGTTCAAGACCACGTGACGGAATGAGCTCCTGGCCCTTGTCCCAGCTCCTGCCAACCTAGCAGTTTGAAAGCATGTAAAAATGCAAGTAGATAAATAAGAACCGCTTCGGTGGGAAGGTAACAGCATTCTGTGCACCTTGGAATATAGTCATGATGGCCACATGACCACGGAAACTTGTCCTTGGACAAATGCCAGCTCTTCGGCTTAGAAATGGAGATGAGCACCGCCCCCTAGAGTCAGTCATGACTAGATCATTTGGTCGCGGGGAAACCTTTACCTTTACCTTACATGGTTTTATGGTTACATGTTTTCATCAAAAGTATGCCCTTTCTGGCCTGTGGATCTGACATCTCTTGCTATCGGTCCTGCAGAGAGCTCTTTGCCCTCCAGGTGGGCGCTCAGTACCAAGTACTGTACATAAGTATACATGTGCATCTCTTGCGTAATTTGAATTAAAAGGAAATAAACATAAATACCCTGAGGTGACAGCACTCATTGTTCCACTGAGGAACTCCGGGCGCAACACATGCTGAGCAAACAGAATCTGGAAGCGGCTGGCCACTGCGACTCTTGGGGGCTGTAGGAGAGTCTTTATGGAGCTTCACATTTTGCATTCCCTCCAGAACGATGAACACCATTCACCTAGGGGGGAGGCGCAGGCTGGTGCTGGATCCAGCTCATGGGCCAGAATCTGGAGCCTGCTGGTGGTCTACACCTATGCTATAATACGTTATTTCAAATAATATACTTATTTCAAAAACTTCAGTGCCTTGATTAAAATTATTTGTGATTTAAATAGACCCATTTTAAGTGTGTATCTACCCATCTGTCTATAGCAGCGGTCTCCAAGTGGAGACCACTGTGCACCCGTAAAGCCGTCTGTGGCATGAATGGTGCTTACCATTCCACTGTGCTGCTGCACCCGATCTTGACTATGTAACACTCTAGGAAGTCACGTATGTCCGGAACTCTGGACACAATGCCTGCTGGGGGGTTGAGCAAAAATCCCTTCCCCATCCAGCGCATCGTCAAGCGGCACTTACCATTCCGCACATGCACAGCTCCATTTTGCAGCCAATTGGCTGGCAGTGTCTCTTTGGGCATTTGTGTCTAGACCTGGGCATCCCAGAAGGCTGTGCAGCAGGATGCTGGGCATAGACGCGAGTGCCTAGAGCAGTGATGGCAACACTTCTGGGCTCGGTGTGTCAAAATTTTGGAAAATACTTACCTTGACTCTCCTGGCATGTCAATCCCCCTCCCAAACAAAAGAGAAACAGTTCTTTATATTCATTTATTTAAACAAAAAATACAGTCCAATCTTGTCTGGTGCTATGCATTCTATAAAAAAAATCAAACAATTGCAAAAAATGAAAAATGAGTAAAATAAACTCAGTTTTTGTCAGGTGTTGGTGAACACTGGTGTGTCACCCCAAACATTGTGGTGTGTCCTCTTTGACACACGTGTCATACGTTTGCCATCACTGGCCTAGAGCATCCCTTCCAGCCCATCGGCTGCAAAATGGTGGTGCTTGGGAAGGTGTTTGTCCAACTCCCAGATCCAGCCTGCGTCCTGGGGTTTGGAGACCCTGGCCTAGAGCGTCGCACAGTCAAAATCAGGTGCCAGAAGAAGCCACAGCATGGCAGAATGGTAAACATTCATGCCGGGAGGGCTTGCTCCAGACACTGAATACGGCCCATAGGTTGAAGTTTGGAGAGCCCTGATCTAAAGTATTTTTGCTCTACAGCTGAAAAGGCTCCCAGAGCAGCTTCCATAACATCAGTGGAAGTAATCAAACAATATTTGACACAACTCAGCAGAAAAAAAAGTTCACCTGGTGTATATGCAGGCGTATACAGATGATTCTCCAACACAGATGGAGCCTCAGGCCATCCTTTCCCCATTAACCAGCTCTTGAAGGACAGGGGCATGAAGAAATCCTTGTTTTGAGAGATATAACAAAAGTTTAACCACTTTGTGTGTTTGTGTGTGTGGGGGATTCCCTGTTAGCTGGAGGCCTTGATCCTATGTATTCCAGCCAATGATCTCCCCATATATACAGGACCTTGATAAGCACCTTGAAAAATTGCTCAATATCTTCCTTTGGTAAACCAATAAGCTGAATATGGATCAAAAGTCTACTGGTGGTGAATGATAAGAACGGGCTCTATAGCTGTGAATTACAAACCATTTTCATCTTGTAAGATGTAGAGTTGAATTTGCTTGAAAATAATGTGCCTAAACTGATTTAAATAGAAGTACTCTTTCATGAGAGATCTATGGATCACAGCATGTTGTTTTTTTTCAGTATTGTTCAGCTATGCTCAGTGAACATATGGGTGTGGAATGCCCCACCTTCTCTGTTTAAAATTAACTATTGATTGCATTAAAAAAGAGCAGCCAGTATTTCTTGTGGTTTGCCTGTACTGACCTCTAGTGTCTTCAGACAGCTTTCTATATCAAGGTACAAAGCCCAAACTATTTCTGTATTTCAGGGAGAGTCTGTGTACTCTGTCTGTGCATTACAAGTAATCAAACTAGAAAGATGGGCTGAAATGCTTTCTTATTTGGAAACCGAAGCTGTAACCTTGAACAAGTGTGTGTAATTATGATAGACTGAAGTCCTCTCATGTTTTTGTTATTTATAAGAACATAAGAAGAGCCCTGCTGGATCAGGCCAAAGGCCCATCTAGTCCAGCTTCCTATATCTCACAGTGACCCACCAGGTGCCTAATATAAGGGAGCTCAGTAGACAACAAGATGCTTGCATCCTGTGGCTACTCCCTTGCACCTGGCATTCTGAAGTAGCCTACTATTAATGTAAGGAGGTTGCCCAACCCACGATGGACTTTTCCTCCAGAAATCTGTCCAGTTCCCTTTTAAAGGCATCTAGGCCAGATGCTATCACCACCTCCTGTGGCAAGGAGTTCCATAGCTTAATTACCCGTTGGGTAAAAAAGTATTTCCTTTTATCTGTTTTAACTCTCCCAACACTCAATTTTAGTGGATGTCCCCTGGATCTGGTATTGTAAGAGAGGGAAAAGATCATCCCTCTATTGACTATCCCTCCCATGCATGATTTTGTATGTCTCAATCATGTCCCCCCTCAGGCACTTTTTTTCCAGACTGAAGAGCCCCAAACGTTGCAGTCTTTCTTCATAAGAAATTGTGAATTTGTGAAAGAAATTGTGAATTTATTTTAATGGCTCAGCTGTTGAATCAGGGTACTGATAAACGTGTGTCAATGCAATTTGGTATAAAGGTAGTTGTAAATGGGACTACAAGTTTTTGCATTATATGGCAGTCAATGATAGACAAAATGTTCTTAATGATCCTTAATAACTGGAAATCTCTCTCCTGCTTTTGGAATGTCCCATCCTTAAGCTAATGGGAAGGGCCAAAACACAGTTGATGTAATTTGAATTTTTGTCAGAGAGAGAGAGAGAGAGAGAGAGAGAGAGAGAGAGAGAGAGAGAGAGAGAGAGAGAGAGAGAGA
>JAJKFI010000030.1:9590601-9614184 GCA_029204185.1 Lerista edwardsae
AGAGAGAGAGAGAGAGAGAGAGAGAGAGAGAGAGAGAGAGAGAGAGAAACTGATAGGGAGTTGCATGTATTGTTCTGTAAGGATCTGATGCACAGTCCATGGTTAGGCTGCCTTATCAGAAGTCTGTTTCCAATATGCTATGCTCTGCCTGTGTATCTGTAAGTAAGTGCACAATCAGTGATGTCATGCAGGGGGTACGCGAGTACCGGTTTCTAGGATTACAGCTGGCCCTGCCCATTCGTCGACTCTGCCCTCTGCAACGTTTGAATTTCCTGCATGTTTGAGTTGCCTGCATGTTCTCAGAGCCAGGCAGGCAGGCAGGCAGGCAGCGAGCGGAGACTTTCCTTGCCACTGAAAAATGAGTTGCTCTGGGGTTTTAACATGATGCCAGGCCTCCTTAACATGTTCTGGGGGTGCTGTGGAATCCTGTTGCAACTGTTGCATCAGTTTAAAATCATCTGAGGCCTCAAAAAGGGCTTTTTTCATGTCACTTCCTGCCATGACATCACTTCTGGCTTATGACATCACTTCCGGTGGGCGGGTCCCGACACGTGCCAATCAAAAGTGAGTACCTGTTCTTAAATCATTTAGATGACACCACTGTGCACAATCCTGAACTAGTTGATGCGGGTGGTACACTTCTACTGCCCGGGAAACTGTTGTGCATGGCACTGTAAAGTGCCTCCAGTGGCAGTGCAGAAGTGAGTAGCCCCATCGGCAGCCCTGCACCATTACCGTGGGGAAAAAGAGGTGGAGCCTCTTGTAGCTGCTGTGGGATGCAGCAGTAGCCGCTTGGCTACCACCGTGCTCCCAGGTGGTCAGGCAGTTTAGGATTTGCCTGCCTGCCTATCTGACAAAGAGACCAGTCTCCAGTTTTCTGTGAAGGAAAGAGATGCTCTAAGAGAGACCACATTTTCTTGGAACGTCTAACCACTTAGGAAGTGGGGTGGGCCACCATTTCATAATATTTTGTTTTCCATGGGATCTGATCTGTTCAGCCCTTTAATAGGAGGAGGGCATGGGGTTATTAGAGTGTTTATCTTATAAAAATACTCGGAGACAATTTCTCTGCAATAATACATGCAGTAAACAACTACTGCACATATTGGATAATAACTACATTGTCAGATATCATCTCCTTCACTCTGTTTTCATTTAGGTTTCAAACTGGATTCATAGCTAGACCAAGGTCATATGAAGTTAGACTGCTTAAACCAAAGTATTTCTTTTTCAATGTCTTTTTGAGTGCATAATTCATACCCTGGAGAATTTTTGGACAAACCTCTGGGATAAATCATGTAATGACTCACAATGTGTAGTGCACTTGGGCTTGGCTATGACATTAGAAAGGGCAGGTCCATGAAGCTTTGCAATGGATTATAATAGTCTGTGGACAGACCATTTAAAATGTAGATCATTACACTAAAATAGGTCCTTAATAACCTGCCTGGCAGATTAACCCATTCAGTAGCACATGCCATATACTATTGAAATTAATCATGGTATCTTCACTGGCTTTAGTGGATTTTAAAAAAATTATTTGGTTATTGTGAATCATCTCAATAGTGTTCCCAGATGGGGCAAACCACTATTTGTTAAAACACTTAATGTTGCCCCTCCCACATTATGGGGATTTGTAATGTGGCCCCTCCCACCAAGCCGCAAATGGCTCTGAAGGTAGTAAGGGGTAGGGGCTGCGTTACATAGGAGCTCAGCCTTCTGCAAAACATAGTGTTTTGTCTCCCCTCTAGGAGCACCACTGAGAGCGCAATCCTAACCAACTTTCCAGCACTGAAATGGCTGTGCCAATGGGGCACGTGCTGCATCTTGTAGTTGGGGAGCTGTCACAGAGGCCATCTTACAGTAAGGGAATGCTGTTCCCCCACGAGTGGCATTGCCCTTACCCCGGTGCTGGAAAATGGGTTAGGATTGCGCCCTGAATAATCTAAAATGAACCAGAGGCAAAGTTCTATTATTAATTAGAATCTGTCTGATGAAGTAGATAGGCCAGATTTTGTAGACATCGTGCACTATAAATGCATAGGGCCACAGAAACCATATTGTATCACCGCCTCAATATCAGGCGTGATATCAAGGTCAGCATGATTTGCAACCTTTAAGCTACAAAAAGAGAACTGGAAGTCATGCCATTAAGATGATTCTCCGGTCATACCGTTTTTTAAAAAGCAAAGAGAGGAAAATCCAGGTGTCTGAATCACCATAGTCAAGTCCTTCCCTCTGTTTGTGGAGCATATTTGGCACCAGTTTCTGAACCACTTCCAGAAAAATTCTCATTGCGTAATGCAGCATCCATCTAGGCCCCCAGCACTCCTATACTGTATTCGCCATAGTCATCTGCATTTGCCCATTAGGATCGAATTGCTCCATAGTTACAGGCCCCAGATAAAAATTGCTTCCTTTAATGGAGAACTACTGCAGGACTGAAACAGCAGAATTCTTTTCTGATAAAGCAGAATCATGTCCTATATTCCAAATTAGGATGATATGGTTACATATTTTCTAATAAAACGAGTGAATTCAGATAAGCATCCACTTATCTAGCAGTTTGCGTTGACCTTGAATGAAATTCAGCTTTCTCTCTTCTTACTTGTAAGTGGAAAATGGGATTAACCCATTTCATTGCATGATTTATGACAGTGATTCCCAAACTTTTTAGGATCGGAACCCACCTAATAAAAAGTTTCCAGGCACTTTACCAGGCACTCAAGTCAGGCACATAAAAACTTTACCAGGCACTCAAGCCTCTGTGCTTATAATGGTGGTTGGGCAGCAGTGCTCTCCCTCCCCCCAAGTAGCAGGCTGTTTAACTCTAGCATCAGTTTCACAATTTACCAAAAATTGAGTTGTGTCCAACTGGTGGGCCACAAAGACACAATTTGGTAATCACTGATCTATTATGAAATGAGAAATATTTATCTGGCTATTCGGCCTCATATCCAGAATGAAGGACTATCTTCAGATGAAAGATCCTTTTGTTCATTCTGGGCAAATACGCCTCTCAAATTTCCCATCTGTACATGACTGCTTATATAATCAGCTGTGGCTAACAAGCAATTTGCTCAATGAAGACCAAGAGGCCTTAAAAAGAGGTAGCAGACATTCAGCGTAGCCCAGGGTGGTATAGTAATTATGCTGGTCACAGTTCTTTTTTGATGGATTATCTCTTTGATATTGTATCCTACCACATGTTAGTTCTTCTAACCCCAACATGTGTCTTCTTTAGTTCCATAAACTCTCATTGTTTTGGATTTTAGATTGTGAGCTCCTTTGGAACAGACATCACATTCTCATTCCTCTTGCTACATAAACTTTGCCACTGAAAAGTGGAATAATAATAATGATTGAGTTGGGTTATGAATATTTGAAGCCAGTGGTGTGTGTTTATTTGCCAGAGTGTCTTGTCTGCCACAGGCACTTTCCTAAGCAAATGTCATAGAACCCTTGCACAATGCAAAGGATTCTGGGGCATGAATACAGTTCACAGGGGACACTGGCCAGGCCTGGGTCTGTCAAGCAGCTGTGTGCACTCTACACAGGGGCATAGCTAAAGAAGTGCAGGGGGGTGCAATCGGACTGGGCAACAACCTTTAGGGGGGCAACAAGCCAAGCTTGACAGTGGCCAAAATTGTGAAAACCTTGGTATGTATGAATAATACCATCATGTTACACATCATTAGAAAGGTAATTTAATGCAGAATGCAATGAAACAAACTAGAGTGTAATAAATACGTTTACTCTGTCAAACGGTATGGCTAAAAAACCCAGAGAAAATGAAAATGCAACTGTGATGTCACTTCCTGTTGTGATGTCATTTCCAAAGCAACATTTTCCCCATTGCACTGGGCCACACCTTTCACCAGCTATGCCCCTGACTCTACAGAACCCCTTTGTAGCTGTAGCAGAGTATTCCAGAGGAAGGTTGGTAATGGTGAACAAGATGTACTGTCAGGAATGTACAGTCTTTGCTATGCCTGATCCGCTAGCTAGGTCAAGATTCTAGTCAAATGTCCAGAGAACATTTGACCCATATACTGCATGCATTCCCAGCATAAGCTGCAGAGGGCCTTCTTGAGGGCATGGGAGACATGCAGGTTTGGAGGGCTAATGGGCTCGCCTGCAAAGCAAGCCTCAGAAGCTGCCTTCGCCCGGAATGCAACTCCTGCAAGCCAAACCGGGCCTATTCCTCATCATGGTTCATTGCACCGCCCGCCACAGAGACGAATCCATCCTGAGGTCATGTCTTCCGGGCAGACGGGCCCGTCTCAAGGCCAAACGCAGCAATCGCCTTTCCCTGCCACGCTCGGGGACCACTGCAGGAGCAGGGTCGGGCCTGGCTTGCTGGAGGGACTGCACCACTTGGCTCCAGCCCAGGCGGGCTGCAAGGCAAATCCGTGCCGTGCCCAGACAACAGTCGCCCTCCGCCAGCTCCTGCCACCCCGCCCCCCCCCCCCCGCACGAGCGTTGCAACCTGCTTGCGTTGCAATCTGCGGCTCCGGCGCGCCCCCTCCTCACCTCGAGCCCTGTCTCTCCCTTCCCCCCGCCCCCGGCCGGAGCCTGCCAGGGCTCTGCAGCGGGGAAGCGAAGCCAGCTCGGAGCCAGGGCTTAGCAGCAGCTCCTGCCGCAAAGGAGGCCAAAGCTGCAGGCGCCGTCGCAGGCAGCCGCCACCACCGCGCCGTGCGCGCGTTTGTGCGTGAGCGACGAGCCGGCGAGGGGATGGCGGGGCTGCTGCCGCCGTAGCCGGCCTCGGAGCCGCCTGCGCCTCCGGCTGGGCGCTGAGCTGCCACCGAGCCCGCAGCTGCAGCATGCCCAACCCCGGGGGTCTCGACAAGGCGCTGAAGATGTCCTTGCAGAGGAAATCCAAGATCCACTCGGCTGCGGGTAAGACCCGAGCGCCCCGCAACCCCCCCCCCCCACGCCCACCCGCGCCCCCTCCCCCGCGCCCCCTCGTCTCTGCCTCCCGCCGAGCTGCTCCGCGTTCCACGCGCGATCCTGCCCCTGCCTGTGGAGAGGAAGCGGGTTGCAGAGGTCACGCCAGTCTCATAGGCGCTCTGCTGGGGTTGAATGGCTTCATTCCCGCTCTCCGCCTCCGGCCAGGCGGTGTTTTAGGGGCAAAAAAAAAAGCGGCGCGGCTTTTGTTGAGCGTTTTTTTTGTTTTTTTGGTTACGGGTGGAAATGGAGCGAGGAAGGAGCGAGGGGGAGAGTTGCAAATCTTTCCGAATTGATCAGTGTCCAGCTTTGCTTTTAGTGCTCTCCAGAGAGACGGGGGGAGGGAGGTTGCTTGTGGCTGGGCCTGATGCCGGCTTGCGCGATGGACTTGCCCGCCAGATTTTGCTGCAGAGCCGCTCCGTGAGTGCGCGCGTAAAACCCCTCGCTCTAAACGCTGGAATCAATGCACGGCTGCGCTTATGGAGCCGTTCGTGGCACCAGCCATCAGAAACGGCCCGCCCCCGTGTCTCAGTCTATCTGCCTGGCCACACGCACGCATCTTCATGCGTTTGATGAAGTTCTTGCCAGGCTGCCCGCCACCCAAGGTTACCATCTCTGCGTACTTAGGAGTACATCCAAATGAACAAACTGGGATTTAGGAGTCAATTGGTCTTGGTTTGGGGCTCCATAAAGAGATCCCCAAACTGGGGAGTTTGTGCTCCCCAGCAGCAGGAAGGAATGCTCCAAAAGGGAGGCATGAAGCCAGTGGCATTCGTGGGGGGTTGGGGAAATGCTAAGTTTTACAGGAGCCTGAGCTCCTGGATAAAGTGGCCCTTCCCCCGCGCCTTCACAGCCATTCGTGTCTCTGAGCCGCATTGTGGAGCCGAACTTAGCATTCTCTCCTGCAGGAATGCCACTGTATGAAGCTGGCATAGAATTATTTGCCCCTTTCTCACTCTCTCAAGCTCATTGCATTCATTCACCAGGACTTTTTCCATTTAGGTTTGCATCTGGGAACACACAGGTGTTGTTTACACTGTAGAAATGAGCTCTAGCGCAGATTTCGGAAATATATTTTAATAAGAAGCACGTGAGTCCTGTTAAAATCAGTGGGACCTTCTTGCAGATAATGCACGGGGATTGGAGCGTTTAATTACACTGTGCATTCTGCATTCGTGCCTCTTCCAATCCAGCCCTGCATGAAAGGATCTACCTTATACCAAATTAGAAGCCTGAGTTCCCTATTTAGTCCTGAACAGTCTGCTCTGCTAAGGTGACATTCCAGGACTTTCAGATAAAGCCTTGCTGTCCAAGATCCTTTAACTCCTTTCTAAAACGTTTTCTACTTTGGCCCACTTTCTAAAGTTACTCTGTCTTTTGCTCCTCCTCAACAAATGCCTCTGGATGTGGAAATCCTTTTATTTTGTGCATCTCTCTCTCTCTCTCTCTCTGTGTGTGTGTGTGTGCCTGTGCCTGCATATGTTTGCAGCCCACTGCTGTGTGTGAATATCTGTAGATTCGGTACATATCTGTGGACTGGGATTTTGAGGATGAGTCTAACATGAGTCTTTCCCTCTTCCCCCTCTCGCCCATTGCTCTCAGATCCAAACTATGTGTGACATTTATTTTATGTATTTTAGGTGACTTTTTTTATTAAAAAACTTAAATGACAGAGGAAAACTATGATTGAACCTCCGAATGCTTTGGGGTTTACGTAAAAAAAAAGTTTTTGGGGAGGAGGTTGACTCTGATTTTGATCAGAGCCGTGGTGCTGGGTATGCATATTTCACCCTTTCCCCTGCCATTCCCCTTGTCTAAATTGCCTCCCTTCCATCGTTCGCTAGCCCTGCAGCATAGCTGCAGCACTCGTACCTGATTTTCAGCTGTAAGGCATTTTTTTCCACTGCAAGGCTGTAGCAGCTATGAGACGGTGGTGGTGGTAGTAGTAATGGAAATTTAGATCAGGGAATCAGTTCAGGGGAAACATTAAACACCCCTTCTCCCAATGCCACTGCTCAAATCAAAATCAGAGTCTCAGTGGGTGATTTTAAGTAAATTGAACATGTCAGACAGCACAGATTTCCCATATCACACGCAGTTCACTCTCTTGCCTAGATCTAGTTACCCAACTAGTCCAGCTTGGGAGAAAATGAGAGTGCAATCCTAACCTGCACAGTTTGGCTGGCACAAGAGATTCCATAAAGTATGTTTGGACCACTCTTGAATCAAGAGCGGCCGGCACATAGACACGCGCCATCCTCCTTGACTCCAAGAGTGGTCCAAATGTGCTTTATGGTGGCCCTTGTGCTGGCCAAACTTTGCTGGCCTAACTCCAGGTTAGGATTGCGCTCTGAAGCTCATATAGGTTAGTTAGCACCACCTCACTTGGAGGGTTTGGCACTCACAGACCACACTCACAAGTAGGGGGCAGCCTTCGAGATTTCAGCACCTGAGGCAGGAAGTCCAAATGGCTCTTCTAACATGGGGCACACAATCCACCGCTAAGTCCTCCAGCATGACGCCCATTGAAATGAATGGGAGTGTTGCACAATCCTAGGCCACTCCTGTTCATGTTTATGGGAGAGTTTCCCAACAGAGCATTGAAAAGTGGGAGAGGGCACTTGGATTGGCTGTCTGGGGCACCAAAAATCTACAAGTCGGATCTGCCAGACTACCACTCTAACGCTCTTGATGGTGCCCAAAATATGCCACCTAAAGTGGCTCCCTCCCTTTGCTTTGTGGTTGGATCACCTTTGCACAGGAGTCCTACAGTTTGTGGAACAAGACTCTTCCCGAAAGTGCCAGGGGTTGATCATATACACATTTAGGACCTCATCCTGTCCAACTTTCCAGTGCCGATGATGCAGCCACAATGCAGCCCCCAAGTAGAGGAACAAAACGTCCTCTTATCTTGAGAATGCCTCCATGACTGTCCTTCTATCCTGTAGCATAGCCAGAGGGGAGCGGCATGGTAAGTATTTCAGTCACTGCAACGCACCATGTAAGTGGTCTCTTCCACTCATTGTCAGAGCAATTGGGGCAGTGCCTGCAGGTTGCTGTCACTGCCCCAGTGACTCCAATGGGGAATAGGAGGAGCGGTTTACACGGCATATTGTGATGTCTGAAATATTGTGTGTGTCCACCTCTGGCTACTCTACTGACCCCGCTACAGGATGCAGTGCATGCCCTGCTGCATCAGTGCTGGAGAGCTGGATAGGGTTTGGCCTTGAGCTACACCTGACGGTTGGATGGTTGAATGCTCTTGATGAAATCTAGCTCGCGTCTTATCTCCCGGTACACATTTGAGGACTGCTGATGACAGTGCACAAATAGTCCATGTGTGTTGAAGACGGAAAAGTATAGAGGAGATGTAAAGTACCTAGCCTCTAGGAACGACCCAAGGAAGGATGGGGCAATCAGTCTTGATATCTTCATTTGGGAGAGTTTTCATTTAAAATTGTGCTCTATTTCAGAAAGAAACGTCTTTAAGGACCTCTCCTCCTTGGAATCACATCTGCAAAGTCATTTGAAAAAACAATGGCATTTGAGCCAATATATCTGCATTGAACCTTAGAATCTGTTCAGGTATTGCTTAAAAAAAACCAGCCTCATAGGGACCACTGGAACCTTTCTCTTTGTTTGAACCCTGCCATTTGACTGGTTCCCCTAAGCAGAGATGTGCTAGACGCTGTGAAATATCCCTTACAGTCCAATCCTAACCCGCGCTGGAATAGCCAGGCTGGCGCAGCTGGGCTACATCCTAAGCACATTAGGAGGCAGAAGCGGCTTAGTGTGGGGCAAGGGGATGTTTTCCCCTTGCCCCAGGGTAAGCCCCAGCCAGCCCTATGAGGCTGCTCGGATCTGCACCAGCAAAATAGCAGCACAAGTTCACGTTGCCAGGAGCAGCCTGAATTGGGGCCACCCAGCCCAGGGACAGGGGTTTAGATACGGCCTAATGTTATGCCTCTGGCACAGCCAGCAACTGATCCTGCGGTGCAGATGCACCTTACGGCACGTTGGTGACAGTGCAAGAGCACTATGCCAGCAGAACACCAGGTTAGGATTGCATTCTTAGTTGTTACTTGCAGTTCTTTGGAAAAAGTTCCAGTCCCTTGTTCACCTGAACCGTGGATTATTTTAAGGGAGAGAAGCTTCCTTAAGTTCAGTCTGACCATTGCTCCGCCCAACACAGTTCTCTTTATTCTTACCGGCAGTGGCTGTCCAGTGTCCCAGAAAGAGATGTGCCTTAGCCCGCTGGGGATTGAGGGCACAATCATAAACAACTTACCAGCACTGACATAGCTGGGCCAATGGGGCATGTGCTGCATCCTGCATTGGAATAGTAATCACTCTTCCTTACCTTGTTTCCTTAGTTTGTTTGTTTCCTTACCTTGGAGCTGGATTGCTCTCACCCCGATAGGGTAGGTTAGGGTAGGATTGTTCCCTGAATCTAAGCCAGCAAAGCCTGGACTGTATCATTGAGCTAGGGCCCAACCTCTTAGGTTGGGAGTGCCTTGACTTTTTTTCTAGCTCCACAAAGATCTGGGGTCAGAAACACTGATAGTGCCTTCTTAAAAAATGACACGGACACCTACACATTTAGAACGTTTTAGCGTTGCTAAAGTTCTTCTTGCCTACTTAGAACGCATGCCTACTCAGAAGTAAGTTGCATTGTGTTCGGTGGGGCTTACTCCCAAGAAAGTAGGTATAGGATTGCAGCTTCAGTCTGTCAACAATAGACTACAGTCCATGGGGTTGTAATTGTTAGTGAAACAAACATGGGGGTGATAGCAAATGTGCATTTGATCATGCAGATTGCCAGTGTAAATGGCAGAGAGTGTGGAGTGAATTAAAAAGACAGAATAGTGCCCGGTGGCTAAGGCTGCAACCTTATTTACAGTTACAAGATTATGTATCTTACCTAGCTGGAAGTAAGAGCGCAATCCTAAACTGGAGTTAGGCTAAGTAGCAGAGCCAGAGGGAGGGCAGTGCGGTAAATACTGCAGGAGCCACAACGCTCTGCATAAGCGGCCCGCCCCAACTTGCCATCAAAGACATTCTGGGCAGCGACAGTCTCCCCCCTTTTTTGTTCTTTCTGAGGGCCTGCACCTTTTCCTGTCCATACACATGATGTTATTATTGTTGCTTCAGGTCTAGTAGCTTGGGTGCCCAGTTATGTTATTTATTTAATGTATTTACAAACTCATATCCCACTTTATCCAAACTTTATATATATTTTAGTGGGCATTCAAAACAAGGAAGTTCAGTCAGCAGAAGGCAGATATTTTATGAAAACATATATTAAATACAGGTCGTATCTCGTTATGCACTGGAGTTCTGTTCCAGAACCCCCACTGGATACAAAAATCAATGGGAACATAGCTTTAAAGTCCCACATCTAGATTTCTTGCTTCTCCGTTGTCGCCCTAGAATGCATTGCTATAGATCCTATACTGCATTCAGCCATGAGCTGAGTTGAATACTGGAATCTATTGGAATGTAAAAAAGGTAAAGGTTTCCCCAGGACCGAATGGTCTAGTCGTGACCGACTATAGGGGGCGGTGCTCACCTCCATTTCTAAGTCAAAGAGCCGGCGTTTGTCCTAGGACAAGCTTCCGTGGTCATGTGGCCGACATGACTATACCCCGTAGCGCATGGAATGCCGTTACCTTCCCACTGAAGTGGTCCCTATTTATCTCCTCACATTTTTACATGCTTTTGAACTGCTAGGTTAGCAGGAGCTAGGACAAGCAACAGGAGCTCACTCCGCTGCGCAGTCTCGAACTGCCAACCTTCCGATCAACAAGCTCGCAGCTCAATGGTTTAACCCGCTGCGCCACCACTTCCCTTTTAAGCACACACAGGCCCCAGTGAGGAATGAACTCGCGACCCCTGGTTTACAAGACCAGTGCTCTAACCACTGAGCTATGGAGCCATTCCAATTCCTACATTGGAATGTAGGATGGTACAAAATGGGATTTTGACCTTTTTTCCCCTTGTTACAAGGCATTTAAAGATACAGTACCAGTATCAGTGGTAAGTCAGTCAGTGGATAACGAGGCACAACTATATATCAACATTCTGTTTCATAATATATTGAGGGGGGAACAGCTTGTCACTAGAACTAAGACTCTCAGATTTAGAAGACTATCCCTGCTAGGAAGGATAGACAGCTTTTTTTTTTTTCCATTCTGCACCATCATACCTAACATCTATAGTTCCATTTTGCATACCTAGAAAAGAGATACTGTAACTACTGCTTCACTACAACAATACTGTGATTTCCACTGGATGGAGATCACAGCAAATTACAACAGATCTCCTTTATTTTGATTGATAGTAATGGTGCTAACATTTTTGCAAGTCCCGAGTGATCTTTTTTGAAAAATGCATTTTGTAACCATCCAGTGTGTTATTGACAGTGGCTTATTTTTAGTGAACTTAGAGAGCCAGGAAGGAAAGAAGGAATGCCTTTGCTGGCTGGGACTTCAACAAAGGACATATTCTGTAAGCTTCTTAGAATATACTTTAACCCTAAATCAATGCGGAGAGGGCCATTTATTATTATATGGTCATTTCAATGTGTGACGCTAAAGGATACAAGATTCAGCTTTTGCTGTGCAACAGCTAAGCGCATTTATAAATGGCTCAATCCTAACCAAAGGGTATACTGAAATCCTGCCCCAGACTATGTAATTGTTATGCTGAATAGCATAACAATTACATAGTAATTAATGTTCAAGAGATGACTAGGGGGCTATTTTTTTCAGACTCCATCACATCTTAACCTCTTCTTTTCAACTATGCCTTGGCTCCTCTCCACCACCCCAAATTCAGGGGACACCATGCAGAGGCAGATCTACAGGGAGGGCAAAGCTCTAAGTGTTGCAAGAAGCCTTACCCTGTCATGTAAATCCCTGCTCCCCCTTGCTGCTGCAGCCAGTAAGCAACGCCAAGATGTTGCTTTTCCCTGTGAGGATTGGCTAAAACGGTGCAGGAGAGGAGTGATTTCCACTGCAAGGTAAGGCTTCTTGCAAAACTTAGAGCTTTGCCCTCCCTTAGATCTGCCTCTGACATCATGAGGCCTCTGGTGCTTTGACAAAAAGTGTATGCTATGGGTCAGCCGGAGACAAGACTGCCCAGGGGATGTAAGTAAAGAACATTTACCTCTGCATCGTCTGCTTGGGCCTTCTCAGACCTAGGCCTGCTTTTCAGCACCCAACAGTCTCAAATTTCAAATCCGTGCCCTCAGAATTAAAAGAGTGATTTTCAATAGGAATGTATAACTTCTTTCACCAGCCCAATGGGAGGGCAGATAGTTGTAATATCCTAGAGATTTTGATATAATCAAAACTACTCAAAAGAGAAATTCAAGATACATTTTGGAGGCAGCAAAGAAAACAGTTTCAAAGTAGGCCTCTGAAACTGCTGTAATTCAGCTATTTTAAATTGGATTTTTCTGAAATGGGCCAGATTATACCCTTCACAAGGTAGATTCTCCAAGCTTAACTGGACAAATTGATTTTACGATGAATATAATGTTCAAACTTTATAATGGCAGAACGCAGAAAAATGTACTTACCCTAACTATACAGGCACTCCCGTGCCTCTAAAATTGATTTATGAAGCATTATGTACATTTAGAACTGAAAAGTGTAACCTAGTCTGTCTGCAAAAAGTAAAAAAAAGGTATCTAATGGCATTGTCATACTGTGCAGCAGTCACTGCAGAATTATGATGTTTTGAACTGATCGTTTTTTTCACATTTTTTGGACCCAGACCAATTCCTGATTCAACATTGCTTTTTGTTGCACTCTGCAGCAACAGTACTGTACATTTGATATCACCTAACTCATATTTTATGTGACTTTACTAAAATCAAACATCTCATGAACTTTGGTTAAAAAGCAAATATGCAAATATTTTTTTTCTTAAAAACCATAATTTACAGCATATCCTATACATGTCTACTCAGAAGTAAATCCTATTGCATTCTATGAGATTAAGGGCACAATCCTAAATTTGGTTAGGCCAGCATAAGCTAAGCCAGCAAAGTTTGGCCAGCACAAGGGCCACCATAAAGTATGTTTGGACCACTCTCGGAGGCAGAGAGGCCAGCACACAGATGTGAGCCATTCTCCCTGACTCCAAGAGTAGTCCAAACACATTTTATGGTGGCCCTTGTGCTGGCCAAACTTTGCTGGCTTAGTTTAGGACAGATGTGCGCCATCCTCTCTGACTCCGAGAGAGGTCCAAAGGCACTTTACAGAGGCGCTTGTGCCAGCCAAACTTTGCTGGCCTAACTGTGCGGTCTAATTGCAGGTTAGGATTGGGTTAAAATTAATCAGTTTAAAACAATTTCAAGCAATCATTCTAAAACCAAATCTAGGAGCAGCAGGCAGTATTAAAACAATCTATAAATCTAAAACCAAACATAGCAGGAGTAAGACAGTAGTAATAAAAGGGGCAATAAAATCAGTACAAAGCATTAGCTTTTATTATTAAATGGCTTTTTTTTGGAGAGGGCCCATTTTTCAGAAGAAATAACTCCTACTGTTTATCGCAATCAAATCTGCATGCGTGTTTATGATAGGATGGAATACAGGTCAGCTAGAAATGGAAAGGACAAGGTAAAAAAAAGTCTAAGGGTAGAGCCTAGTTCAAAACAGAAGGTTCTAAGATTTAACCCTTCAAAGGTCATGTTAGTTCATCTCTTGCATTGTCTGCTGTGTCATTTTGCAAAGGTTAAGAATTGAGACGGTAGGTTAAGAAATTAACTGCAGAAGGTTACATTAAGAAGATTGGTGAGGCTTTAGCCATGAGTCTGTTCTGTGGCCGAGTAATGTGCTCTCAAATAGAACTGGATTAGTTGCAGACAGAAGCCAAGAGTGCAACTAAGGGGGGCAAGGGAGGGAGATGAAGTTAGAAAAAAAAATTGCCAGTTTTTCAGCCCTAGCATCATTATTTTTCAAATGGTAAAATGACCATGTTTAGTGGCCAACCCTAGTCACAGTTGGAAAATATTCCAAACTTACTGCACAAGATCGATGCTCAGATGGCTGGTTACCTTACAGGCTCCCAGCCCAGTTATTGAATAAGGCTGTATCCCTAACCACACTTACCTGGGAGTAAGCCCCATAGACTATTGTGGGACATCTGAGTAGACATAAGAACATAAGAAGAGCCCTGCTGGATCAGGCCAAAGGCCCATCTAGTTCAGCTTCCTGTATCTCAGTGGCCCACCAGATGCCCCAGGGGCACATAAGACAACAAAAGATGCCTGCATCCTGTTGCCACTCCCTTTCACCTGGCATTCTGAGGTAAATCCTAAAGTAGATTTATGAGGTAGAACGTGTAACCCAATCTGGGTCTTAAGGACATAAGAACAGCCCCATTGGACCGCCCATTCAGTCTAGCTTCCTGGATTTCAGAGTGGCCCACCAGACACCTCAGGGAGCACACGAGACAACAAGATGCCTGCATCTTGTTGCCACTCCCTTGCACCTGGCATTCTGAAGTAGCCTAGTTCTAACGTAAGGAGGTTGCACAACCCATCATGGCCTATAGTGCACGATGGACTTCTCCTCCGGAAATCTGTTATGCATAGGAAATCATGCATAGGATTGGGCTTGAAGGCAGACAATGAAAACCAAACTGGGCAAAACCCAAAACTGAACCACTACAAAATCTCCATACTGGAAGAAAAGTGAATATATACATTGAAAGTCAATACTTGTTAAATGGAAAATAGTTTGGCACAGAGGAAGCTACAAAGGGATCAGAATTGAAAGAAGCCAATTAAAGGATCAAGATCAAAGTTCTGAATGCGAGAAGCTATTATAGGTAGCAAAGATGGGATGAAAATAGAATTGTGTATGGACGTGGTGTGTGTCCTTAAGAACAGAGCAATTATAGTTACACTAGCCGTTTGTTACCCGGCGTTGCCCGGGGAGAAAATAAAATATCCCCAGCCTCTGTTAGGAGAAGGAATGAATACAGGGACAGAATCAAGCAAAGGAGCGTAATGAAATTGTCACACTCACTGAATTAGCCCCCTGGAAATAGGTCCCTCTCAGATCCAACTGGGTGCTGGAACTCTCTGGATCTCTTTGCCACGCAGGCAGTCCAAAGTACTTTCGGTTTCGCTTTGGGTTAGTCCCTGTGAATCACATAACCTGCAGAATCGTCTGTGGCCACAGGGTGGCAGCAGACCTGTAGCCCAATGCAATCCCTTTGGTGCCTGACGATCTGGCCCCCCTCCCCAAAAAACGGGGGGCTGTAGGTGGTCTGACCCCCGCAGTGTTCTTTGCCAGGCTGCAAGGTACGTGTGTGCCAAGTTTCGTGGCACTCGGTCAAGGCGTGGGGAAGCCTATCGGAACATACAGACATACAGACCCACGTCCATTTTTATATATATAGATTGCCAGGGAAAGCTAGTGAGCCAAAGGCGACACAAGTGCAACAATGAAAAGAAAGTGGTGGAAGGAAAAAAGAGAAGAAATGACATGAGAAGCCTGTGCAAGGAAGAACTTCTGAGTATGAACCTCCTTGGATGCTAGATAAGAGAGGGGCAGCTTTGTTGGGTGTATACGGAATGGGAGATTTAGGATATGGAAAAAATTGTACTTTTGTTTAACCAAAAAAGAACACATACCGGTCTGACCTATTTCATTGGTTGTTGTGAAGACAACCTGAGGAATTAAATTGCAGGCCAGTAAATTCACGGTTACTAAAAGTGCCTCAAGCTACAAGCTGGTGAACATTCCCTTGGGAGTAAGTTCCACCAACTCTTGCAAGTAGACATTTCGTAGGCCTGAGCTATATGCCTCATATTCATATATTGTACCAACATTCTTGAATGGCCAAGAGCTGCAAACAGTACTGTAGCTCCGGGGGGGGGCGAGTATTGGGAAGTATAGTGGTAAGTATTGCAGGCACTGCAATGTGCCATATAAGCAGCCCCTCCCACTTGCCATCAGAGCCATTCTGGGTAGCAGTGGCTGTGTTGCCGTTGCTGCCCAGAATGGCTCTGACAGCAAGTGAGAGGGGCCATTTACATGGTACAATCCTGATGGTGCCACCCCCGTTCTATTCTCTCTCTCACTTTCTGCAGACATTTCTCTTACAGATTCCTCTGCCTACCTCCTTTTCCCTGTTGCTTCCATACTAGGGCCAAGGCCTCTTGGTGCCTGAGGCAGCATGCCAAATGCTGTCACCCTTTACCAGCAGCTGCATCTCTCACTCCCTGGATTGGAACAGGGATGGGGAAGACAAGAGTGCCGGCCTTCCTTTTCTCATCCAGGAAGCCATCACCACCAGTCTCCTCTACACATCCTCTTGTGCTCTCTGTTCCTTTTTTAATCCCGAGAGTGGGATAAGGAAGAATAACAGCAGTGGAGATGGAGAGCAGGTAGATGGAAGTAGGCAGTCCCCGCTGCCAATCTGCCACTTTAGGCAACCAGCTCAGTTGCCCTCCGGGATGGGCCAGCCCTGGCAGCATGTTCAGCGTGGGACTGTCTGAAAATATTTCGAAACTACACGATGGTGCAAAATGCTGCAGTTTTGTTAGAGTTGGGGCTTCATGTGTGAAGCATGTTACTTGTAGCCAGATGCATTTCAGGAACTAATTTTGTTTTGTTTGCTCTTTTCCCCCCAAGCTGTGTATACACTTCAGTGTTCTCTGGTTTGAGGTTTTGTGCGCTTTGCTTTTGTGTAGCCTTCCAGCTCCATCTGCTGGGCATTACTAGTTACTATACTTTCTGTACTAGTTACTGTGCTTTACTAGTTTTAGGGTGACATTACTAGTTACTGTACTTACCATACTAGTTGCTATACTATTCTTACCTTGACTTTCATCCACTTGACTTTCATCACTTTCAGCTCTTTTCATTTATAACCATATTTCAGATTTTATCCACATGCTTTTCTCTTTTGCTCGATTTCATCCAGCCTTCATCCAACCTTCCATGACGTGTGTAGTGTTCTTACGTTTATTTTTCTTTTCTTTCTCATTTAGGTTTTGCATGTATTCATATGTGTTATATAGTTAATTTATGTTTTTCAGCTGCCAAAATAAATATGCAAGCTAAATGCTATGTATGACATTCATCCATTTTTGATTTTCAACTATGCTCTGGTCTGTAATCAGACAGAAGTACAAGGTATTATTGTACCTACAGTACGTTGGGGTCCATCCAGCTATGTTCAAACATTTTCCATCAGCCTGCTTGTATTTTTTCTTCCCTCCCCCTTTTGTTTAATTCCTTATCCTTTAGAGTTTTAATAAACTAGAGGTCTTTTGGCTCCTTGTCTGCCTCATTCATGTTCACGGTAATGCACTGGGTTGTCAAGCTTGGTCACTCTCAGATGTTACTATGATTTTGCTTTTTAGAAGAATTCTTGGGGCTCTGTGCTCCTAGATGCCCACTTCTTTGCTTGATCTTTTTAGCTTGGTAGCAGTAGATAGAACTACCAGTGTTCTCCCATTCAGTGGCTGTCCCCGTAAAAAGGAAAAATGGAGAGCAGAAAGGAATGCGTGAATGCTAATAGCTAACCATTAAGTGCTACTCCCCTTGGTCAGCCTGGCATCTCCCACTACCTTAAGAACATAAGAAAAGCCTTGCTAGATCAGGCCAAGGGCCCATCTAGTCCAACTCCCTGTATCTCACAGTGGCCCACCAGATGCCTCAGGGAACACGCAAGACAACCTGATACTTGTATCTCACGGCCACTTCCCTGCATCTGGCATGGAGCGGTACGCAATGGGCGGGCTGCCGCTCACCCGTTCCTCCCGCCCAGTGTTCCGGCTGAATGACGCCGCTGATTCTAAGGTAGCCTATTACCTTTGCACCACCCCAAAGAAGACACCAGACTGAGGTTGGGTTTAACTTTATTAAGCACATGTGACCAGTTTTTAAGTCATGAAACCTAGTGAACACCTGTTCCTCCCTTGCCAGTCTGGGGTAGGCAGAAAAAACTGCCATCCATGGCCAATTCGGATGATAGGAAAAAAAAAACTCCTACCCAGCCTTCATGACGAGTGACCAGCTAATCTCAGACCCTGAGCATCCACTGATGCACTCCTTCTATATTTGAAAGTAAAGCAAACACTGCAAAGATGCCTTCTGTCTCCAGCGCTCTTTCATCCCATGGAAATTAAATCCAGTGACCCTGTTCCCAGAAGTTTTCATTTCTGAGATCAAAATCGAGCCATGCAAAATTGGTGTGACCAGAACAATAGACTGTGGCACAATAGACTGTGACTTTCTCTTCTAGCCTTCTGCAAGCATGTGCTCAGTTTTGACCTAATTCCTCCCAGCTCAAATTACTTGAAACTGCATTCCCAGGAGGAGTGCTATTTCCTTGAAGAGTCTATAGGTAAGGTTTAATGATAGCCCTGTTAGGTCCATACTGTTATCACTCAGGTCCCTTGGAAGAGCTCACATGAAAGACACAGCGGAGATAGCTTTTTCTTATTGTTACTCTCTCTTGCCTGGTAACCAGAGTCAGGCTGCCACAGTGGCATCCCTCCCCCTCACCTTCAGAGCCAGATGTGGCTCGGAGAAGAGCAAAACCTCCAAACCAGTTCTCCAAGATGCAAATGGCTCTGGATGCAACATGGAGGAACCGCGTTACTGAGCTCCTGTGAAACGTAGCATTTTGACACCCCTGTAGGAACGCCACTGCCTCTGGACACAATGGGTCCATTTAATTGTTGTGGGTAATAGGCAACTAATAGCCAATCGCTTCAGGAAAAAGCAGTGTAAGCTCACAACCACCTGCCTTTCTGGAGGCAGTGAATTCTATGTTGTGGCTACCTCTGCGGCTAATAAATATGTGGTTTGCTTTTGCCTGTCTGATGGCAGTCTGATTGCATGCGCATGGTCCATGTTTAGCAAAAGAGTAATAATTTGTTCCCAGTGTACATTTTGTATTGATTTTGTACATTTTCCCATTTATACCCCACCTTTCCTGGCTCTCCATTTCTGAAAATGATTATTGGTATCAGACTCCACATCTGCCGATTATTTCTGATGTTAGGGATTTAGCTGCAGGTCCATCTGTCATTTGAGCATAATTAGGGAATATGCCTGTCACATGTATACAATCAGGACTGTTATAACAATGGTTCACAGTGCTGAGCTATGTTGCTAAACATTGGCTGTTAGAAATTTCACAAAGCAATTACAGTTCTTTAATTTTAAAACAAAAACTAATTTTTTTAAACCAAAAACTACACAGGGTCTCAACACATGCATTTCAGGATAAACTTTTACAGACTAGAAACATGGCCTGTAGTCTGCAAAAATATCTGCTGAAATACATTTGCAGTTCAATGCTATGCCTTTCCCCATCCCAACCCCCAATGCAGGCAAGCCAAAATGACTGCTAGGTTCAGTCGCGGAAGTCTCCTCTGGGTAAGCCTGTGCAGTGTGGAGGGGTCTACTTGCACACATGCTAGCAAAATCGCTGGCGAATGTCTGTTTGGACCCTGGGTCCGGGAAGGGGTGTAGCATTTGGCGCCCACTGCTGCCACTGAACCCGCCCCCTTCCTGGAGCCATTCCACCCTGCCCTTGCCTCTGTCACCAACCTGTTCCAGCCAGTGGTGGGATTCAAATAAATTAACAACCGGTTCTATGTCCTCCTTTCTTTGTACTGCTTCTTACTACAGCACTACTTTTTGTATATCAATAAATTAGCAACTGGTTCTTCAGAACTGGTGAGAACTGGCTGAATTTCACCACTAGTTCCAGCCAGTGATGTCATCTACCGGGCGAACAAGCGGAACGTTCCGTGGGCTGCCCTGCCCACCCGTTGCCATTCGCTGCCGGTCCGTGATGGACGTGGCGCTGCGAGGCACTCCCAGCCTCGGAGGGGGCACCTGTGGAACGCTCCGTGGGCTGCCCCGCCCACTCGTCCACCTGTGAGCAGGCGCCCTCTCCGAGGCCGGAGTGCCTCGCAGCACCGCGTCCATCACGGAGCAGCGGCGAATGGCAACAGGTGGGCGGGGCAGCCCACGGAGCGTTCCGCTTGTTCGCCCGGTAGATGACATCACCGGTTCCAGCCCTTCCCACTTCATTCTGCCCTCTCCCTTCCCTGTCCTGCCTCCTCCACTGACTTATCTTGGTTGATGGGTCCCCACGGAGCAGCTGCCATGTGCAGGGCTGCTGCAGCCTTCCTGCTGGCACTCTGGTAGAGAGAGTCTCTGTGTGCTATTGGAGGCCCTTTTGTGGCTGCTATAAGGACGTCGTCCTTGGTGGAATGCTTGTTCCACCCGCGTTAAAGCCCAATAGGATTGAGTTGTTAGTATCCTTGACGATGCTGTGAGACCCTTTGATGTTTTTATTGTAACAGATTAACCCTCTGCTCATTATTTTTCCAGGGGGGTTATTGCTTATGTAAAACAATGCATTAATAGCAATCAATATATGTCACATCCAACAGCTTAGCTGGACCAGCGGCTTGAGTCAGTTTCCTATGTTCCAGGCCACGCTTATTTTATTTTATTTGAAGAATTTCTATCCCCGTTTTTTCCGGGCTGAAGCAAAAGCCCAAGGTGGCTTACATGGGCAGCTAATCTTAAACCACCATTTTAAAATGTTGTTGTTGTTGTTTTTTTTACAAATATACAGTATTCTGTGATTCACCAAATCCTCAGTCCCAGATGTAGCCTTCACAGTGTGGTTCTCTCCTCTGCCGTGTGACATGGAGCTTCAGCAGATTATCGTAAGTCCAGCCTGGACAGGTCCTCAAGGTTGGACTCCATTCTTTTGCCGGCTGGCCTTCTCACACATTCCCACACTGCCTAATCAGCTCCACAGTGACTCTGTTCTGCTACAACAGGTACTGCAGCTTGGCACAGCTTGACATTCCGTCTCCCATCCAAAAACAAGGCCATAGATTCTCCTGCTTAGCTTCAGGCAGTACCAGCACCTCAACTGTTAGTCTGTACCTCCTGCCCCCTTATGCCACAAAGGTGTTAAGCCCAGCATGGCCATCATTTCGGCACTTCTAATTTCAGAGATGCAGTTGCAGAGAGGTGTAACTCCAGGGTTGCCCATGTGGTCAAATACCACAGCCGTCTCATTGGGCAAGAATGAAGTGCTATACTGTGTGGCTCCTAGCAAGTTGAATCCAGCTTGTGCGGAGGAGTGGGGAATTGAGTTCAGTCCCCCTTCCCCATTCAATGCAGTGAAGACCATATAATAGTAGTTCAGACTTAACAGCAGCAGAGGGTCACATTGTGCATTAGATATACTGTACATTTTATTTGGAGTGAATAGCAGCTTTTTGGCTTTCTGCCCAAACTGGCATCTTGCCACAAGGATTAGGGAGTTGGGGTAGCTAGAACCTCATCTCCGTGCCTAGGGATTTCTGAGTTTCTTCATGCAATGAGATTCACATGGGCAGTGCACAAATACCCAGATAATACAGTAGGGCTACTTTTGGATTCTCTCACTTGGTACAACCTTTTCCCTTGACATCTATTTTCAATGTGCAGGGATTTTCAAAAAACAGCAGTATTAAATCATATGAGCCCCTATTCCCAGTTGGAACAAGTACAGCCCATACACAGGTTCATCGCTTAAAATAAAAACATAGGAAGAGCCCTGCCGGATCAGGCCAAAGGCCCATTTAGTCTAGCTTCTTGTATTTCACAGTGGTCCACCAGATTCTTCAGGGAAAACACGAGACAATAGGCTGCCCACATTCTGTTACCACACCCTTGCACCTGGCATTCTGAGGAAAATCCTGAGGTAAACACACTGGTGGCTTGTCAAGATTCTCCACAGCATTTCTCTTTGACAGCCACCAAAACCAGATGTTCATCTTCAGAAACGTACACATAGGAACAGTTCCACTGGATCAGGCCAAGACCCATCTAATCCAGCTTTCTGTCTCTCACAATGGCCCACCAGATGCCTCAGGGAGCACACAAGACAACAAGATGCCTGCATTTCATTGTCACACCCCTGCATCTGGCATTCTGAGGTAGCCTACCTCTAAAATAAGATTACACTACCCATCATGGCCTGTAGTCTGCTATGAACTTTTCCTCCAGATATCTGTCCAGTCCCCTTTTAAAGGTATCCAGGCATCTTACATATTGTGCTGATGACAAAAAAGATCCAAGTAAAACGTATTCAGGGCCCAATCCTATCCAAGTGCAGCCACAGTGAAGCCCTGAGGAAAGGGAACGAATGTTCCCTTACCTTGAGGAGGTCTCCCTGACTGCTCCCCTACTGCAGAATGTTGCTTATGAACATTCACCAGCGCTGGAGAGTTGGATAGAATTTGGCCCTGAGGCTCAACCGTATATACCAACACCAATGCTTTAAGCTCCCATTTCTCACATCTGGCCAAGTAATGCATCTTCTTTGGACTGACGTTTCTTTGCACTCCCGCCCCGAGACCTAGACTTCCACCCCAAGTTCTAACAATACAAAGTTGGAGTGAACGTCTCTTTGTGTGCTATAATTGCTGTGGAGACAAGGAAGGATCCTGCTGCCAAGGTTAAACCCAAGTATAGACATAATGGCATCAGATATATATTATTGAAGTTTGAATGGCTGCATGTTTCATTGCTTGTGCATGAACACTTGCCTTGTTCTATATTTTTATTGCCATCAAATTACTTATCCAGAACTTTGGTCACCTGGAATGCCCTCGCCCAACTCTCACAACCATTTCAGAAGCACAGGACTCACCGCAAGATGCCGTTTCCCCTTCAGTGTTCCAATAGCAAAATTGTCTTCCGAAGACTCCTGTGTATTGGAAAATCAGGCTATCCCATCCTGAAAAATATAACAATCATTTAGAACCGTGGTATTCAAACTTTTTCAACCAGGACCCACTTTATAGAATGGCACTAGTGTCAGGACCCACCAGAAGTGATGTCATTAACCTGGAAGTGGTGATGTGGCAGGAAGTGACATCATCAAACAGGAAGTGCTGTCATTGTAACATAATGAAATGACACTCCTGAAATGCATATTGGCATTATTGGATTGCAGCAATTGTACAACCATGAAACACCCCTGACAGAAAGCAAGATGAGGACAAAGTATTACGTGAAAGTGGTGCCTGCGCTCCAAGGCCAATGTTACTGCTAGGGGCCATGCTGCCTGGGGATGAGGCCTTGGATGCAGCCTAACAGTTGCATCCTGGGCCCTCCTTCCTCCCTGGGCCCCCTTCCTCCCACCAACCCCCGCCCAGTTCCTCCCACCCCTGCCCCCAGGACTGCCCTCCCAGAAACACCCCTGAGCCAGCTGAGTTTCCATTGGTGGGAAAGTATATGCATATAAAACCAAGTAAGTGCAAAGTCTAGTTAATAACCTGATACAAAATGAATCTGGAGACACACTCAGGGCGCATTCCAGTCCCATCCCTGGGCTGACACATGTAACTTGTGTTGGCCCAGGGTTGTTGCAAACGTGCCATAAGGCACATCTATATCAGCAAAAGAGGCACTGACTGAGGAATGTTGTAAGCTGCCCCCACGCCAGACGTGTCAGCCTACCGGTACGCTGGGCGTGTCTTCCGGGTGAGCGGCAGCGCGATCGCTGCGTTCTGTTGCGTAACGGCGAAAGCGGGCGGGCTTTCGCCGTTACGCAACAGAACGCAGCGATCGCGCT
>JAJKFI010000030.1:9630531-9658143 GCA_029204185.1 Lerista edwardsae
TTATTATTATTATTATTATTATTATTATTATTATTATTATTATTATTGCCCCTCGCACAAACTTGCACGCCCCTAACCTGGTTCCTTCTTCTGCTCAGACCCAATCTGGAGTGGGCTGGTATCACTCCCAGCATGCTCTGCCTTTCCTGCTTTGTTTATAGAGTCGGTGCAGAGGAAGGCGTGAGATCCCTGTGTTGCGATCCTCAGAGCCATCCAGCCCCTTGCTTCTCACCTCTCGCCCTCCTTCCCAAGGCCCTTCCGCGCCACATTTTCTTCTTTGTTTAAGAGGAACAAGGCGGGGGAAAGGGCAAATGAGGAAGCCAGCTCCATCAGTGGTGGCCTGGAGGGAAGTGGCCGGTATCTCTTTAGCATTAACCGCAGTGGCATCCCATGAGGGGGTGTGGCAGACAGCGAGAGCAACCCGGAGGCGTCTCCTCCGTGTTGCTCTCACCCCTCAAAACAGTCGCAAAAGTGAGGGCGAGGGGCAGCTTGCATGGTGACCCATGCAAAACCTAGTGCCTTGCCCCCCCAGGGTGCCACTGACTTACTGTCCCCCCATCAGCTGACTGTTGCAAATGGCATCCTTTACTTCATGGAGAGGTCCGCCGTGGGTGCACGCAGGGTCAATGACAAAACCATCACTGGGGTCAATGCCAAAAGAAGATTTGACACGATGGCCAGAAATGAATGAGAAGTTCCTGTACCTTGAAGATTTGCCTGAAAGGGAAAATGCTGCCTGATGGGATCTTTTTTGAGTCGTTGCAGCATTAGGGTAGCTAAAAACTAGTATCAGGATGCAATCCAATGAAGTGCCTTGGGCCGATGAAACGTGCTTGCATCAGCCCAATGTCACTACTGCCGACATGGGGGTGCCGACTGGCACCCCCACCTCGGTGCTAGTTTTGTTGAGCTGATGCTAGCAGCAGTGTCGGCCCAAAGGTGCCAGGCCAAGGCGCAGCAGTGCTGCTCCTGCGCCAGCTGAACTCAGCTTGCGCAGGAGCGGTTCTGGGTATGGGGAGGGCAGGCAGGTGGGAGGAACTGGGGGGGGCAGGCTGGTAGTGCCACCCAGGGCGGGGGTGGCGCTGGATGTGGCTGGTAGGGTTCATCCAAGCCGCCTTCCCCTGGCCGTGTTGTCCTGATTTGGGCTGCGTGGCTTGCTCAGAGGTGTGCCTGCAAATCAGCAGGTGCAGATCCGAGCAAGCCCATTGGGGCGACTGGCGCCCACCCCTGGGCAAGGGCAAGAATGTGCCCTTGCCCCAGGGAGGCTCCCGAGGCCTCCCAACTTGCGCTGGATACAGCGCATGCCTGCCGGCCTTGTTGTTCCAGTGCAAGTTAGAATAGCACCCTCCGTCTCCCTTCTTTGCTGCTGTTTGAAGGACAGAGCTGCCTCTCAGGGAGCCACTGAAAAGGCAAAAATACCTAGCTCCAGGCATCATTTGACTACGGCAGCAGGTGGGCCTCTATGGCCCGAAGGCTGTTCCTGTCAGGGCGAGAGAAAGAGTGACGGCCAAGATAGAATGTTGGCAGGTACAGCTGGTCACAGAAAAACCTCTCTTGTGTTTTTCACGAGCCTCTTTTGCACCTGCTGCCTCCCGCCCAGGCCAGCGCTCTTCAGTATCGCTTAGACCCAGTCAGGTGGTACAGTGTCACTCATGTCCGCTTCTTTGTTTGTTTACGTTGAATAAACATGACATGGATGTGGCAGATGGTTTGGGAACAGCCCCGGAGCCCAGGTGCGGTGGAGTTCCTTTCCTTTTGATGAGACTTATGGTGGTCGAAGAGCAGGACTTGGTAGTTCGCTTTGACCTTATCCATCCTATGTGGGTTATTTTTGTTTGTTTGAATAGGTGCTTTCTTCACGAAGGAGTGCAAGGAGAGGCCGCTACATGTCATCTCCTTCTTTCCATGCCACGTCTTTCAGTCATCAAACTGATTGTTTCCCTACATTGTCATCCGCAGCTAGCCCTGTGCTGGGTCACAGTGTGTAGCACTTAAAACGTCTACTTTTTGTAAATCCCATTTTTCACTGTGGAACTTACAAAGGGATTACCTAGAGGTAGCTACAGGTATTATCAGAGGCGTACCTAGAGGGGGATCACAGCGCTATATTTTGCAAGCAGCCGCTCCCCCTCCTCTTCGGAGTCATTCGGTTTTGCTCTAGCCACTGGGAATGGCTCTGAAGAGGAGGGGGAGTGGCTACTTGCAAACTTTAGAGCGCAAGACCTGGAATTAGGCCAGCACAGTTAGGCCAGCAAAGTTTGGCTGACAAACAGGCCACCGTAAATCATGTTTGGACCACTCTCACTGTAAAGCATGTTTGGACCACTCGCAGGGCACAATCCTAAACTGAGTTAGGCCAGTAGAAGCTAAGCCAGCAAAGTTTGTCTGGCACAAGGGACAGTGTAAAGTATGTTTGGACCACTCTCGGCATCAGAGAGGCTAGCACACAGACGTGAGCAGCGGTGGCATCCAGGCGGAACGGGCCGGTACGGCGTTCCGCTTGTTCCACGGACGGGCCCGGGCCGTGCCGTCTCTCCTGAGGACGGGCGAGCTGTTCCTGGGCCCACCCACCCTCCCATGCGTCCGAATTGCTCTGAAATGGAGCGATTCCAGGCACAGGGAGGCACAGGGAGGAGTGGCTGGCCTCTGCCATAGGGGCGGAGGGCTGCCAATCATCCAGGCGTTCCAGGTCCTGGCGCACCCGGATGACATCACTGGATGTGAGCCATCCTCCTTGACTCCAAGAGTGGTCCAAATGCGCTTTATGGTGCCCTTGCGCTGGCCAAACTTTGCTGGTTTAACTTATGCTGGCCTAACTCCAGTTTAGAATTGTGCTCTCAGTGCTGTGATCTCCCTGACTCAGAGAGTGGTCCAAACATGGTTTACAGTGGCCCTTGTGCCAGCCAAACTTTACTGGCCTAACTGTGCTGGCCCTCTGCACTGTGATCTCCCTCTAGGTGTGCCTCTGGGTATTATGGATGTTCAGATCAGCATAATTCTAGAATAAACCTGCTGCTAGAGAATTATCTGAAGTATTCTGGAACTTATGCAAAAGCAAAACATTAGGAGAGCAAGAGACAGCAGATTGATTAGAACTATGAGCAAGATTTGCCCAAAATTTGCTTGTGCTCTTCTTTTTTCTCTCTAAATTTCATCAAATAAGCAAAGGCAATATCTGATGAGTCCTGCAATTAGATATTACTACAGTTTAGGAGCTTTTCCAATTGGATTTTTAAAATTAGAACATATAACCACAAACATTTCACAGCTGATAGCCTGTACGGAGTACACACAAAAAAGTCCTAAAATTTATGGCAAGAAAACATACATCTTACACTCAGAGCAAGATTTGCAAATTATGTGCATTTTTATACAAAGCCCTAAATAGGTAAAGACATGCAGGGAAATCTGTGTTTGTGGCAGGATTTGTATTTTTAGTTTCCTTTTTGAACAGTTGCACCACACTCTCTCTCAATGGTTCTCAAACACTCCAGGAGTTTGAGAACTGCTGTAAGATTTTGCAAGGACAGGTGGATGGTGGCAACGCAATTGTCATGATCACTAAAAAATAGTGGTCGTTATGAACTTGCGGTTTTGTGATCGTGTCACCGTTATCGCCCACTTGCTGTTGGAGCCATTCTGGGCAGCAATAGCAATGCACAGGTGCTCATGAACCAAATGGTGTCTCTTGCATGTTGCCATCACTACCCTCAATGGCTCTGATGGCAAGTGGGAGAGGCTGTTTTCATGGTATGTTGCGATGCCTGCAGTACTTAGCACGTTGCCCCCCGCCCAGCTACACTACTGGGGGATTGGAAGGCCTGAGAACAAAAGAGGCATGGAAGTGTGTGGAGCTTAACCCCACCGCCCCCGCCGCATCTAATTTGCCTCCTTGCAATTCCTCTCCATAAAAAATGCTTTTCTCCCAGTTATGTCACTTCTGGTACTGGAGCCCCAGCTGGGAGAAAAGTGCCCTTTTGCTTTTAACATTGCAAACCTGAGTCCCTTTTCCTTCTGTTGTGATTGGGGCAGTTCTGTGTTTAACCACACAGATCTGGAGTCATGACATTTAGTGGCCCGGTGAGATGAGACGGGCAGTCTTCTTCAAAACACAAGTGCAAACCACAAAGGTTAGCAGCCTCTGACACATGTGCCTGCAGCGTCCACATTTAAGACAACTGAACTTGCAGGGCTTTTCAGTACTGGAATATCTCCGCATCAGTTTCCCTTCCTCAGCTGGTACAACAGCCAAAATGTGTGATCTGAGCCAGGAGAGAAACAGTTGGGGTGAAGACACACACATACACCTGAGGCTGGGGGAAGCAAGCTGAGAGATGAGATTGCTTCACAGGGCTTTTGAAGCATTCAAGGAAGAAGGCTGTCTCTTTTGGACCAACAACTCGTCAATGTTTTAGCAGGTTAAGAGCACAATCCTAGCACAATCCTAGCACAATCCTAGCAGGTTAAGAGCACAATCCTAAGGTGCTCCCTGGCCAACACAGGTCCCTTGTGCTGGCCCAGTGCTGTTGCAAAGGGGCCTAAGGCATGATTGTGCCGACTTGGGAGTCAGCTGGGCAGGCATGAGGATGTGCGCCGGCCTGGGGAGGCCAATTTCAGCGTCCGCACCACCCCAGGCGGTAAGTTTGCATTGGCCAAGTCCACCTGGATTTGGGGAGAGTGGAGGGAGGGCAGATCAGGGCAGGGGGAGAGCAGCCTATGAGCGGATTGGCCCGGGGATAGGGTGGAACCAACCTCCAGAACCTAGGCTGGATCTTATCACCTGGCCTTGGCCCGGTCAGCCTTACATGGGCTGCTCGGAGTTGCGTCAGTGATTTCGCTGGCACAGCTCCAAGTAGCCCTATTGGGACTGCTGCGGCAGGAGAATAATTTCCCCTTACTCCGAGTTGCACCACAGGCAGCCCCAACCCCCAGCTGGATATGGGACAGGCCGGCTAGCCACCCTTTTCCAGTGCGGGTTAGAATTGGGCTGTTTCAATTCCTAATCAGCAGGGATGTAGCTAAAGAAGTGCAGGGGGGGGTGCAATCGCACCAGGCAACAAGCTTTAGGGGGGTAACAAGCTGAGCTTGACATTAGTGGCCAAAATGGTGAAAATCTTAGTATGTATGAATAATACCATCATGTTATGTATCATTGGAAAGGTAATTTAATGTAGAATGCAATGAAACAAACCAGAGTGTCATAGATTTACTCTATCTAAAGTTATGGCCCCAAACCTAGAGAAAACGAAAATACAACTGTGACGACACTTCCTGTTGCGACATCACTTCCAGGGCAACATTTTGTCCTCTGCATTGGGCTACACGTCCATGAGCTACGCCCCTGCTAATCAGTGTGTGACTTTCCTTTTGTTCCTTACATCTCTCAGCAACATGCAATATTGACTTCAATGTCATTTAGCCTAAAAGCAATTTAATGCAATTGCTGAATATAATGAGGCGTCATTATATTCTCCTTTCGTGCTATTTTAGTTTACAGTTAATTCTTTAAGCACAAAATATGACTTTTTTTTTACTGTGTTCAGGCAATGAAACATATCCCATGATTTATTGAGCAATCATGGTCTATCTTTTGATTCCCAAAACAACAGAATAGAACAGAAACAACATAAACAACAGAATAAAATGAAGGATGTCCCCCATTATCTATTATTTATAGACCATAAAGTATAGGAATGATGAATGCTCTTTACTTGGTTTTCTCCATAATTTCAGGGACATGAAATGTCATTTCAGATCACTGCAACTTCCATCATCGACTCACTGCACATAAACATGTTTTTATTATAAGTGTGGCTTGAGGCTTCAGTGTACAAGTACATTCAATGTTTGGTTTCACACTTAAAATGTGTGCATGAACTTCATAATGGTCTGTATCAGTGGTTCTCAAACCTTTTCTCACCATGTCCCACTATTTAGAATGACATTCTGTCCAGAACCCACCAGAAGTGATGTCATGGCCGGAAGTGCCGTCATTGTGACGCCAGAGCCTGCTGCTTTCCTGAGAATGCAGCAATATGTTGGGTTATTTCTCAGTCATTTTCCAATAACACAGTAAATCAGAAAAAAAAGTCTATTTGCAACTTTAACACAAGCAAAACAATCACATAGCCCTCCCGCTTTCCAACCTCCCCTCTTCCTATATTTTCAATATGGCTGCCCTAGATGCTTTGTGCCCTAGATGAATTGGCTCACAACCCACTGGTGGGTCCCGACCTACAGTTTGGGAACCACTGGTCTATATGACACTGTTGTGGGTTGATTGTTGAGTTCCACTGGTAGAGTGAAGCTTCTCAGACCTCCTGTTCCAAAAGCAACCCTATTGTAGCGGTTCCTGAACCAGGGGTCATGATCCAAATGAAGGTTGCTTGGATGTTCCTAAGGTTTGTGGGTAGCAGTGTTCCCTGTAGTTGTCCATGCTGAGGCACAGTGAGGGGTTGCTGTGTTGTGCCACTTGCCTGCTCCTGGGTCCGTACGGCCCAAAATGGGCCTCCTGGAAGTAGTTGGCGGTGTCATTGTTATGTAACCGCCATCTATTAGCAGTGCTTTGGCTCACTGTAGCTCAGCTGCTTGGTGAGTGGGGGACCTGGGGGTGCAGATGCTCTGCATTGAGTCTCATCGTTCTTGGGGCCAGCCCTCTTTTAGATTCAAATCTTAGCTCAGTGGTACCACACGTGCATTAGGTGATATAAAGCAGCTTCATATGTGATGTAGAATGGGTTCTTTAAATGCTCTCATGCAATATTATGATGTTTCTGCTCTAGAGCAAACTGTCTGGGGGCCAAATCCTATCCAGTTTTTGGTATCCATTGGTACAGCTGTGCCAATGGGGCATGCGCTGCATCCTATAGCAAGGGTGCAGTCATAGAGACCTCCTCCAGGTAAGGGAACATGTGTTCCCTTTCCTCAGAGCTTCATTGCGACTGCACTGGCACTGGAAAGTTGGATAGGATTGGGCCCTGTATGTGTCAACAATCGCTAAATGGACAGAGTCCTTGTACATCTGGTAGTGTCTCGAGGGGGGGCAGGGTGCTAAGTTTTGTAAGGTGCCTTACCTTGCTGCCTAAACTGCTCCTTTCCCTTGTGGTTGTAGCTATTCCAGGTTTCTACCTCCTGGAATGGCTATGACTGCGAGGGAGAGGAGCCGTTTATACGGCAAGGGAAGGTGCCTTGCAAAATGTAGCGCTCAACACCCCCCCCCCCCGGACGCTACTGTATACATCGCTTGCCAGTTCTTCTAGGGCTGAAGGCAGATGACAGTTCTTCAGAGAATTGAAGATGGTCTGGGAGAGCCATCATTGTCCATGTTGCTCACACTTTGTTCAACCTGCTATTGAGTTTTACAGGTCTTTGAAGCACTACAAAAGACCTGAAAAACCTTTTGAGCGGAGACAGTTCTGAGACTGGTATGTGTACATGATGGCTAGTGATGATTCTAATACCACTTACATGTCTTGGAAAGCCTATCATCTGCAAGCATTGAAATGCCTTGAAATGCATAGACAAGTATGAAATAAGCTGACAGACATGCCCCGTTATCCGCTGGGATTCTGACCCACCCGTGGATACCTGAAACCATGGATACTGAGGATACCCTTTTAAAGTCAGGGGAACATCTGTGGTTTTCATTATTTCCCTACCTTTTTAATAGGCATCCCAGTATCCATGGTATCCGTGGACAACTGAAACTGTGGATAAATCAATGGATTTATCCAAATCAGTGGATACTGAGGCATGTCTATATTTCGTTCTGACCGCATATACTTTACCTGAGGATTTTAATTGAATGCCTAGGTATTTTATACAATGCCTAGCATGTTTTAGGCGATGTATGGATCAAGCTTGTTTCCATCTGACTCGATATCCTTTACTTAGAGGTTTTAATAGAATGCCTGGGTGTTCTATCAAATCCACGGTGCTCCTGGGCATGGTATGAAGTCAGCATATTTTGTCCTGACCTCATATACTTTGCCTAGTAGGGTTGGCCTTAAGCCAATGTGACCAATACCATCACATTGGGCCTCGCACTTTGGGGGCCCCTGTACCAGTGCAGCGAGCCTATCGCATGCAGCAGTGTAGATTGGTAACGTACAGTATACGCAAGGGAGCATTTAACTGTGTGATCCTGTATTCTGAAATGATCACATGCTGCTGTTCCAGGGAGTCCTACAGAAACTGTATTTTGGTGTTCTGGGGGGAAAAAAACACTGTTGGATTGGCAGCTTTTCTCAGGGATACAGGTATTCAGACTAGCTTTCCCATGAGTTGGTAGAGAGGTCATTTTGCTTGGCAGTATCTTTGTTGTTCTTTAGACCCAAGAGCAGAACATCCCCAGTTGCCCCTACAAGGTTTTCCCTCTATTCTCTCCAGGCACCAATAGGAGGTCCTGCTCCAAGTGCCACAGCAGTGGGGTGGAGTCTTTGCAGCGGCAGAGACCCACTTCTGAACCATCCTCCACAGAGACATTTGGTTCAGCGTTCTCATTCGGTGGCAGGCCAAAACTTTCCTCTCCGGCGTTTTCTTGACGGCTGCTCTTATTGACTGTCTTTTTCTGGGTCCATTTTGGGCCTGCCTGCCTGTATTGTTATTTCTGTATCGATTTTCAGAAAATGATTTTAGGGCAGCCAAGGATGAAAGGAGGGCAAGTGCTTTCAACAACCCAGGAAATTAAATCAGTGTCATTATCCTCCAGTTGCAGGCGGTGGCCTCTGGTGAACTCTTAGGGGAGGGATTTGAAGCAGGGGCAGTGGTCTGACACTTGTAGCCACCCAGAGCCGGATCTAAGGTGGGGGGGCAAATCTCTAAGTTTTGCAAGAAGCCTTACCTTGCAGTGGAAAACACTCCTCTCCTGCACTGTTCTAGCCAATCCTCACAGGGAACAGCAACATCTTGGCGTTGCTTACTGGCTACAGCAGCAAGGGAGAGGAGGGATTTACATGACAGGGTAAGGCTCCTTGCAACACTTACAGATTTGCCCCCCCCCCTTAGCCACCAATTTTCAGACAGACGTGGAGAGCCGCGAGTCTAAGAGGGTGCCTGGTCTAAGCCCGATCAAACCTCTGGGGGAAGCTAGTGAGAGCAGAACTCAGGTGCTCGGTTGTCCATGCCCACCCACAGAACACGTGACAGCCCGTCCTCACGCTCCACTGTCTCTGATTAAAGTCTTCATTAGAGCAGGAAGCCCGCTGCGGGCAAATCCCCTTGACAAAGTCACAGTGTAGTCCGGAGTCGCTGCCCGGATCCCCTTCCCACTAGCCTCGCGTGTTTCATCAGCCACCGGCTTAGCGAGGAGGCGCCCAGAGGCCCCGCCGGGCGCATCAAGCCGGCCAGGCTCCCGCTTCCCCGCGACGCTCCACCCACCTCGCGCTCTCCGGGCGCTCGCGTGCGTTTTCTCCCGGGGCCGAGGGCGACGCGTCCGGCACGTGTGCGTTCTTCAATCGCCAGGGACGCCCCAGCGAGCCCCTCCGCCGCGTAAGCGAGGCGCTCGGCGCGCCGGCCGCGGATCCGCTCGCAGCGCCGCCAATCAATAAGTGGGTGGACTCGCTCGCGGCGACGGGGCTGGCGGGAGCGTCGCCCTTTTGTTGCCGCGACTTTGATTGTTGTTTATCAGTCGCCGCCTGCGCGAGCGCCCGGTGAGAGCGGCGTCCTCCTTCTCGCCCCGCGGGCCGCTTGCGCTCCGCCGGCTGCTTCGGGGGCCGGGGCAGCGCTGGAAAGCACCGAGGCCGCGGCTGCCGCTGTTGCCGGGAGCCTCCTTCCCCCAGGGCCACGCGCGGAGGCTGCTGCTGCTGCTGCTGGGGGCGGACGCGGCTGGGTGGCGAGAGAGCTGCATGGAGGGAGCCGAGGCTCGTGCTGCGTTCTGGTGCTCTCCCCCCTGGCTCGGCTCGGCTCGGCTCGCTTCGCTCGGTCTCTTTAGCTGCCTCTGCTAACTGACTGCTCCCTCCCCTCCCTCGCTGTCTGTCTCTGTCTGTCTTTCTTTCTCTCCTCTCGCCTGGCTGCGGGTGCTGGCAGGACCCATTTGCTCCCCTTCGGGCTACAAGAAGGCGGACGATGAGATGTCCGGGGCCACGTCCTCTGCGGACCAGGAAGAGGCAGCAGCCCGCACCATTTACTTGAACCAGCCCCAGCAGAGCAAGTTCCATGACAACCGGGTCAGGTAAGAGAGCGAGAGAGAGAGAGGCTGCCGAGCGGGAAGACGGCGCAACAGCCACCACCAGCTACAAGTGAACGCTCTGGATTTATTCTCCCAAGTGTTCAGACGAAAGTAGTTAAGGCTTGCAAGAGGAGACCTGCTCTCCCCAAGCTCTCATCACCATTCTGTAGGTGTTGATTAACCTGCGGAACTCCTTGCCGCAGTATGTGGTGATGGAACCTGGCCTAGATGCCTTTCAAAGGGGATTGGACAGATTTCTGGAGGGAGAAGTCCATTGCAGGTTACAAGCCACGATGGGTGCCATATCATCCTGGTTTTAGAAGTAGGCTTCCCCGGAAGGCCAGGTGAAAGGGAGTGGCAAAAGGATGCAGATACCTTGTTGTCCTGTGTATTCACTGAGGCATCTGGTGGACCACTGTGTGATACAGGAAGTTGGACTAGATGGGCCTTTTGCCTGATCCTGCAGGGCTCTTATTAGCAATATAATTTTGCTAGAACACCACTGGGGGGGGGGAATGGAGCGGGGCGGGGAGGGGAGCAAGGTTAAGATCCAAAATTCCACATGCCAGAATGGCTTGCTAGGAAAACAAATTGCCACCCTTCTGATCTGGAACCTGGCCGTCTCTCAAAGGGGCCAGATTTGGCTTGGAGGATACCAATTGCTGACCTCCTAATGCAGTGGCTGCACTATGGGTCAGGACCCACCAGTGGGTCATGAGCCAATTTCAGGTGGGGCTCAAAACACCTAGAGCAGCCATATCGAAAATATGGGAAGATGGGATGCTGGAAAGGGGAGGGCTGTGTGGTTGTTTTGCTTGTGTCAAGGATTGTAAATAGGCTTTTTTCTTTCCTATTTTACTTTGCTATTGGAAAAAGTCTTAGAGATAACCCAACGTATTGCTGCCTTCTTTGGAAAACAGCAGGCTCTGGCATCCAGCCACGACATCACTTCTGGTGGGTCCTGGACAGCTTGTCATTCTAAAAAGTGGGTCCCAGTGCAACAAAGTTTGAGAGCCACTGTCCTAATGTATTTACTTTTTAAGTGCAGGGAAAAAGGATATGTCTGATCTTATTAGACACTGAGGCATACTTGATTAGCACCCTTGAGAAAGATGAGAAGGAGTTTAAGCCTGCATGTGTCCACATCAGGCTGATTTCTGTTGTTGTTCTCACTGCTGGGATGGATGGTGGTGTTTTGTTCCTTGTCGGCTCTGCCTCAGGCTGAATTCTTGAGCAACAGCCATAATAGTGAAAGTCAAAGGACTCACAAGCAGTACCAGGCAAGGACCTGGCATACTTCTTCGGAGCAGAGCAGCAAAGAAAGGAAGGGGAGGTCAGGGCCAGGTGATGGATAATGGACTCTTATTTGCAGGAGAATAGTGTGAGAGTCAGTAACAGGTGGGGCACAATGGTGAGAGATCAGTTACCAGTGATTGTACAGTGCTCTCTCAGCAAGACAATTATGAGGGCTAATAACAGACGGGTGCTGTTGGCAGCTCCCATAACAAGAAGCAGTGGGAGCGGAGTCACGGATACACCGAGACTGATTTTGGTCTCCTGAAGGGTTGCAGCCTATATATGTTCATGCAGCGTCTGAATCACCTCCCTCCACCAAACATACGAAACAGCTTTATACTGAATTAGCCCATTAGGTGACCGAGCGTGGCCGTTGTCTAGGAGCTGCTCATCAGGGCTTTGTTTGCAAACCTGCCTGGAAATACCAGGATTTGAACCTGGGACCTTCTGCATACAAAGCATGTGGTTTACCTAGGCTTGGATGCCTTTAAAATGAGATTGGACAGATTTATGGTGGGAAGGTCCATCGCAGATTGCAAATCATGATGACAGTGTGCAATCTCTGGGTTTTAGAGTTAGCCTGTCTCTGCCAGATGCAGGGGAGTGGCGGTGGGATATAAGTATCTTGTTGTCTGTTATGCTTCCAGAAGTGCCTGGTGGGCCACTGCTCACAGAAAGCAGGACTAGATGAGCCCTTGGCCTGATCCAGCCGGGCTCTTATGTACATGTACTTTACTACTGAAATCCCAATCTTGCTCCCTTACTACTGTGTAATATGGGAATGTCTGCTTCCAAAATTTGATATACTTTACTAACAGTGTAATCCTAACTTGGATTTAGGCGAGCAGTTAGGCCAGCAAAGTTTGGCAAGCACAAGGGCCACCGTAAAGCGCGTTTGGACCACTCTTGGAGTCATGGTGCACATCTGTGTGCTGGCCTCCCTGACTCTGAGAGTGGTGCAAATGCGCTTTATGGTGCATTTGCAACCCTCCTGGGCCGGGACAAGTGACTTCTGCTGGCCTAACTCCAGGTTAGAATTGCACCATGAATGTTTCAAGTAAGCTTTGGATCATCTGCAAATGATTAAGTTCAGCACTTAATTTCTAGAAAGATGCCACAGTTCAGGATTGTCCAGAAGCTATGCCTCTTCTTGCAATCTTATACCTATAATCCCAGTTGTATGAAAGCTGGTGTTACTCTGCAGGGAGGAAAAAGTCCTTGATATGTGTTGCAAAGAATGTGCTTGCTTAATTATTAACATGCTCCAGGAATGAGCACTGGTTTTCAAAATAAACTCTGTAGCTGAGATGCTAAAATCTGCCTAAAATTCAGGTTTTGATATCTTAATGCAGGGGTCTCCAAATTTTTCAGTACAAGGGCCACATTGTATATTTAATACATTTTAGGGGGCTGAGAAAAATCAGTTTTGTAAATGAATGAAATACAATCAAATGAATGTTGGACTTGAATCTTTTTTGCAATCCTGTTATGATTCAAAACAAAAGAGAAATGTGACAATTACGAAGAAACAATAACATGCTTAAACCGAGAAATAATGAATAAAAATGTCAAATATTAGACAAAAACGAATTGTTGCAGGCTGGATAAAATATTGTGGCGGGCCAGATGTGGCCCCTGGGCCATAGATTGGAGACCCTTATCTTAACACATCATTGTGAGCGTGTTGTAAACATAGGAATTTTGCTGCAACGTAGAAGGGGTTCCTTACAATGTCTTAAATAAAAAAAATCCTTCTAGCGAAGTCAATAGTAGTATAGGAACTGTTCTTTTAAAAGGCTAGAACTGCTGAGTCATCATTCTACCAACTTCTCCCTTTATCCATCTTGCCACTGTTTCCGTGATAAATGCAAAACTTTTATTTATAATTCAGAGAAAGAACCTACAACCTGGTGAAACTTTTGCTTTCGATAGCAGGTCTTCAAAATTCAATCAAGGAAATGTTGCTAGCAAGGTCTGCTCTCTGTTTTAGTTTGACAGCATTTACAACGCCAGTAAATAAGGAGGGGCTGGTCAGCAAGTTGCTGTGTTTTGATATGATCATCGCATCCATTAAAAGGGCTTCGCAACAATTTGGTAAAGTGCCTCAAAGTTCCTGATTTTGTAGAATTCTGCAAGGAAGATGGAAAGCCGGGCGATGGCTCTTTGGCACGGAGCAAAGCAGCCTAAGTACTGGGCTGTGCTTGTGAGATGCAGGGGGGGAGGAGGGAGAGATTGAGGCGAATCTCAAAGGCCTGGACTGGATCCAGGGAGTGATGCCATCTGAATGAGTGATGGGAATGGGCTGAGTATCGCAGAGGAACGTACTGTGTATCTTCATTATATATGCCATGCCTTCCTACCACTGGTTTCTGATGTTTGCTCTGTTGTTGAGAACAAGTTTATTGACTCACTTTTACCGCTGTATCTTATGGCAATGCCTCGCCCGCATTACATCTGAAACAGCAGGCTAAGGTTTCCCACATATTTAGGTTAGGTTCAATATAATGTGACTCTTCTGCTTTCTCAAACACAAGAAAAAATACCGTACATGGGCAGTGCAATCCTAACGCTGCCCTGAGCCAGCACAAGGGAAATGTGCTGGATCCAGAATGTTGTGAACGTGCTTTATAGCACGGTTGCGCGTACTTGGAGGGGAGCTGAATCAGCCTATGGATGGCTGAGTCAGCACACGGAGCTATGCCAGCAGCTGATGAGTTTGTGCTGGCCTGGGCAGGCTGGCACAGGGGGTTGAAGTGGGCAGCGGGAGGGCATTCTGGGGGCGGGGAGGGGGTGTTTGTGGGCAGATCAGGAGGTGGGTCAGGCCTGGGACAGGGGTGGGACTGGCCTGGGTGACCTAGGGTGGATCCTACTTCCCCGGCCTTATACGGGCTGCTGGGATTTGCACCTGCACAATCACAGCTTAAAAGAGACATAAGAAGACAGGAAATTCTCAGCATGTTTAAGGCTTGGAGGGAGCTGAAGCAGCCAAGATCCCGCATACTCATCATTCCAGCTCTCACAAAGCAGGAAAGAGTAGCAACAAGGTGCCCCAGAGTCTGTGAAAAGTCAGGGAGACAGGAAGGATTCTCAGTGCCCATTTTTGTGGGACAGGTTAGGGAGATTTCCTCCAGCCTATGCATCTCAAGTGCTATTACACTGTTACAGCATACCAGCAGATTGAAAAGGAAAGGAACAAATTATTAAGCAGGAAATAGCTTTGTCAGGTTGGATTTGGTCCAGGAGCCTAATGTTGCCTCCCTCAGCTCTATGAATCTCAGTGAGAGTATAATCCTAACCTGGAGTTAGGCTGGCGCAGTTTGGCCAGCAAAATTTGGCTGGCACAAAGGATACAGCAAAGTATGTTTGGACCACTCTTGGAGTCAGAGAGGCCAGCAAACAGATGTGCGCCACCCTCTCTGACTCTGAGAGCACAGTCCTAACCTGGAGTTAGGCCAGAACTGTTAGGCCAGTGAAGTTTGGCTGGCACAAGGGCCACTGTAAAGTGCGTTTGGACCATTCTCAGAGTCAGGGAGGATGGCACATGTCTGTGTGCTGGCCTCTCTGACTTGGAGAGTTTTTCCAATGTACTTTACAGTGGCCCTTGTGCCGGCCAAACTTAGCTGGCCTAACTGTGCCGGCCTAACTCTAGGTTAGGATTGTGCCCTGAGTGGTCCAAACGTGCTTTACTCTAGCTTGCGCCAGCGAAACTTTGCTGGCCTAACTGCCGGCCTAACTCCAGGTTAGGATTGTGCTCTGAATTGCTTAGATTGCAGTTGCCCTCTCAATTGCAGTTCAAAATCAGAGAAGAAGGGGGACAATATAGAGGACATGCGGTACAGGACACTGCAGCGAAGATAACAGAGGCAGGAAGAGCAAGATAGCATGTTGCTTCAGCAAAATGTGCTCTTTTTACCTGTATACCTGGACTTCCTTGAAAAATTATACCATTTTAGTGTTGGCCTTAGCAGGAGACTTTGCAAGTGGGAGAAAAGGAGGAGGAGTTAAAATGATAAAATTATTCTGGAATGTTTATTCCTGAAGCTAGATTTCTGAAGTACATCCTCTTCCTGTTTTTACCAAGTAAAATCAAATCCTGCTTTGGCTCTTATTGCTGCTCTGTTTGTACTGAAGAAGTTTACTGGCACCAGGGAGACTGAGAAAGGCACGCATCTCTTATTCAGAGGCATCCTGGGAGCAGCAAAATGAATACAGCGATGCTACATATTCAGGCTGTTCGAAAGTGTGGGGATAGGACAAGGGATAGATGAATGTTACCAGCAAAATGGTACAGTTTGATGTGTAAGCCAATTATAATATTAAGGACTCTTTGCAAAGATTGGGTAATGCCCCATTAATGATGTCAAATATTGAACTGTTCAGTTGGTTGAATATTTTGTTGGATTCAATTGGTTGAATAGCTTTATTGAACAAAGCTGTCCGGTGATTCTGTTTGATAGTTTTTAGTGGCAAAAGAGGGGCAGCCCAATTCTGAGGTGCTTGGGTGCTGCGGGTACCACAGTAGCCAAATGGCTACGGCTGCAGCCAGCGGCAACCAGGCAGCCTCTGGAGGAACCTTGGAAGAAGAGGACGTTTGTCTCCTTTCTCCGGGTAAGCCCAGAGACCCCCAATGGGTCTCCTTGTGTTTGTGCTGGCTGTTTAGCAGGCGCACATGCGAGGGCTCTGTGTTTGGGTCGCATGGCCCAACACAGAGGTCTGGATTTGGCAGTGAGGGTCGCCGCTAGTCCCCCCCCTACCCCCCCCCAGATTCTTCCTCCCGCCCCACCTGGAATCGGCACAACCCTGGCATCTAGTTCATTTACTGGTTGCTGTCGCTCCGCCACTGCTCCCAGGCGTTCCAATCCAGTGCTTAAAGCAGACTCGAGCCTTATGGCATGTTTGCGACACCAGAAGCTTTCTGGTGACTGAATCATTCAGCTTCTTTTAGGCTGACCTGTCTCAGGGCTGTTGTGAGCAGGAAGTTAGAGAACCCCATGAGTGCCACCTGGAGTTCTTTCAAAGCATGATGATGATGATATGAGATTTTTGCAAAGTCAGATGGTTCTTATTGGCTGGTTTGTTTTATCCGGACATTATCCTTGCCCGGCTTTTATTCTATTTTGCTATTACAAATAACATCGCAAAATGTGATCTGTTCTTGGTAAAACTGCCTTGTTGTTGTTGTTATTAAAATATAAATATACAAAATATAAATAAATAAAATTAATAATCATCAATATGGAAGCATAGCTAGCTTTCAGATCCAATTAATAGCATAAAATGATGTAAAGGTTTCTGCCGTTTTGCATGATAGGCAAGGGGTTTTCTTCCAGAGTGCAGTTTGTTCATGGTTTGGTCATTGGTATCATGTGATACCAATCTTCATAAAGCAAGCTGAGATGCCGTGTCTTGGACGGTCCACTAGAGCACGGTCCACTAGAGCAGTGTTATTCAAACTGTGGGTCAGGACCCACTTGGTGGGTTGCAACCTGATGTCAGGTGGGTCGCGGAAAGCTGGGAGCAGCCATCTTGGAAACTGCAGACCTTACTCTTGTTATATTCCATTTGTGAGTGTTAACAGTTTGAATTTTCAAGTAAGGGTTTTTTTTTTTAAAAAAGGTTTAGTTCAGTGCTTTTACATAATATTTTGTCATAATTTTGTTTTCTGTCAAATATATTTTATGGTTGTGCATTTCCTTCAGTTCAAAAATGCCAGTTTGCATTCTAAGAGTGTCATTTTTTATGTTAAAATGAGAGCACTTCTTGTTTGATGTCACTTCCTGCCACAATATCACTTCCAGGTTAATGACATCACTTCCGGTGGGTCCTGACACGAATGCAATTCCAAAAAGTGGGTCCTGGTCTAAAAAGTTTGAATATCACTGCACTAGAGGAAAGCTTCTCGAAGAAACCCACCCTATTAAACGCAGTATATAAAAAGTGCGAAAAAAATCAGTCTTTTCTCTATAAAGAAATACCAAGATGACCAGAGACATTAACTGAGACACAGTTGTAACCGGGAGGGTTCCAGGAGAGCAGGCAAAAAATAACCCATTTGGTAATAAATAGGGTGGATTTGATTTAAATCAAGTCTATTTAAATCACGATTTAAATCATGATTTAAATCACTAGTAAAAAAGGTCAACTTGATTTAAATCATAATTTTTAAAAAGCAACTGTCATCTCTGTCCCGCAGCGGCTCCTCCTCCAATCTGCTGTTGACTCCCCAGCAGTCCTGTTCACTTTAATGGGGCGGCTGGTGATGTGGCAGTGACACAGAGGGACGTGGCGGGCAGCAGGTGAGTGGATGCCTGCTAACAGGCACTGCCACGATGGATCTGAAATGGCAGGTGCTCTTTAAGATTGATGTAAGGACTCATTCTTGCTGGTAGTTAGAATCTTTAATATTATTTGCAAACAAAACGAAAGGTTTCTTGTTTAGAATAATAAGCTGTCAGGATAGTAAAACAGTGCTAATTTTAGGTTAATAGGTTAATCACACATAATTGGAGAACGACTCTAATTCTTTTATTTAATTAAAGCAATAACATATTACATATTCTTGTATTTGTTTAAACATCAATGTTTAGTAACTGAAGTGCATAAACACAACATCTTTGAAAAAACAAACAAAAGAACTTAAACTGAATATATCAGCTGGGTCCACAAAAAAAAAAAAAACTGGTACAGATGCATTTCTCTTCAAACAATCATACAGTTTGTCGTATACATAGATTTGCAATGCAATGGGATAAAGGAATATTCCTGAATTTTGTTTTATGATTTATCTCATGGTTACTGTGAAATTGTGTGAATGCATCAATGCAGTGCATGTTTTCTCAGCTTGCAGAGCTTGGATTCACTGAATGAGTTTACCAAAAATGTAAATATTGCAGAATATACAGCCTCATGCTACATAACTAAGCTCCATTTCATGCTGAATAAATTATTAATGTATCTTAAATAGAAAACTATCTTTAGATAGATTTTTACTCCAAAGGCATCTTATTAAAATAAATCCGATTTAAATAAAAAAATCCAATTTAAATTTAAAAAATCCAATTTTTTAAAAAAATCATCGATTTTTATCCACCCTGGTAATAAATTGTGTTCTGCACTTCTAAAGAAGATTGAGAGCCTCTTGCTTTTAGTTTCATTTATACATTTGCCCTGGTAGCAGCTGTCTGGTCAGACAGAATCTAAAGCTGGAAATGTGATAAAAGGTTAATTACCTCAATCTAGACAGGCTCCTTTTTTATTGTCTTTCTTGATTCTGCTCTGTGTGTGGTCATTTAGATCATGACTTGCTCTACCATTAGGCGGGTACGGCAAGCCACTTCAAGCAGCAAAAGCAGAAGCAGAATTCTAGGTACTAATGAAGAACAGCGAATTGTTGCCTATTAATGGCCCAGTCCTATCAGATCTTGTGATCTGCTGCCATAGGCCCCATTGCAGCGGTGTGGAAATGTCCCAGACATTCCACTGGCCCATGGCAGAGGAAGCAGTTCGTGGGTGGTTTGGGGCAGGGAGCGGGAGGACAAGGAGCAGGCTGGAGAGGGTGGATCTTGGTGGCAAAAACACATGCTTGATCCTATCCCCAGTTTACTAATCTTCCTTATCCACTTCCTCTCCTTGGACTTATGCCAGCTATATAGGTGGCATGAGTCCGAGGAGACTTATAGGTGGTCAGGTGCAAATGGATGGTAAGAGCTGTTTGTTTACTATCATATTAGTAATGATAGGGACATGATTTGAATTTTCTGGTTGGGGCAGCAACATGTCTTGGGTTGTCCCTGCACTTGAAGTCATATGTGAAATTTCTGTACTATGCTGTCACATAGAAGATCAGTCAATTTTGACAGTGTTTGGGATAATGCAAGGGCCACATTTAGGACTACCTCAGAATGCCAAGTACCAGGGAGTGGCAACAGGATGTAGGCATCTTGTTGTCTCAAGTGCTCCCTGGGGCATTTGGTGGGCCACTGTGAAATACAGGAAGCTAGAGTGAATGGGCCTTTGGCTTGATTTAGTCGGGCTCTTATGTACTTAAGGCCCATTTTGGGTTACAAGTTTTTCCTCAGAATTTTACCTCAGCATGCCAGATACAAGGGAGTGGCAACAAGATGCAGGCATCTTGTTGTCTTACATGTTCCCTAAGGCATCTGGTGGGCCACTGTGAGATACAGGAAGCTAGACTAGATGAGCCTTTGGCCTGATCCAACAGGGCTCTTCTTATGTTCTTTTGACTTTCATGGGCCATAGGTGCTTTTCCCTTTGTGGGCTCCTTCCACCATAATCAATGTAAACAAATATTTTTGATATAACTTTTCACTACTTCCATATCTTTTTTCTGTTTTAGGCAAAATATAATGCATTTGTGTGGGCTGTAACAGCCCAATCTTATGCTTCCCAGAGCCCAGAGGAATAGTGGTGCCAAAATGGCTGCCGCTGTATCCTGTGGGTGCGTGGAAGCCACCAGAGGTGTCCCTGGGGGAAGAGAACATTCATCCCCTTACCCTGAGTACAGCCCAGCCCCCCCCCCCATGGATCTGCTCGAGTCTGCACCGGCTATTTTGCTGGCACAGATTTGAGAAGCTCAGAGTTGGGCTTTCTGACACGGGAGGGCGGCTAGTACCGCCACCGCTGCTGTCTTCACTCCTCTGTCAGCTTGCTCTGTTCCAGCACTGAGGAACTACAGGAATCTTGTAGGTGGGCTCTGTTTGGCTCAACTACTGGCTAATTAAAGTTGTTTGGTGTTAATTAATTAAGCTTCTTGTTCGGTGATCAGCTAATTTACCAGCATAAAAATATATTTCCTTAGAGTGCAAGCCTACCCTGGAGTTAGGCCGGCCCAGTTAGGCCAGCAAAGTTTGGCTGCCACCAGGGACAGCCTAAAGCACGTTTGGACCACTCGGAGTCAGAGAGGCCAACGCACAGACATGCACCATCCTCCATGCCTCCGAGAGTGTTCCAAACGTGCTTTATGTGCCGGCCAAACCTTACTGGCCTAACTGTGCTGGCCTAACTCCAGGGTAGGATTGCTCCCTTTCAGGATTGCACCCGAAAAATGTGTGGCTTTTCAGAATGCCCCCCCAATCAATAAAGTGCTTTAAATTGACGTACCAAGAAATTAGCACCAACCTGACATTTATACCAACTTGAGGTAATAATTTTCAGAGCTTGTGGAAAATATAGTAAGAAAATGTGCTACTGCACTGTAGTATGAGAACATGAGGTCAGAATGTGTAAACGAAGGACTGAGATTAATCTTTACTACAGAACATACCTCTGAATGGCAATAATTCAATACCTCTGAATGTTCAATAATTAAGGGGAAGCTTCATGTCTCCCATTTTACAGTCAATAGGTTTGGGGTATCAAAAAGATTGCTTGCCAGAGGCCTTGAATAAGCTAGTGAAGTATGAAAGCATCTTTTTTATAGTTGAGATTGGTCGGAATGTGTGTGTGTTGGACTTATTTTTTTTAACAATAAATATTCTCGTACTTGTTTTCTTGTTCTTTTGGCTTGATCTATTTATGGAAGTTCTTTTCTATACTGTCGCACTGTTACTCCAAGGATGGGGTTATGTGTTTTCTTTTTATACCATTAACATGTGCTGGCAAACTATAAGTGCTTTGGAAATATTAATAAATCAGAAACGATGCCTACTAATAGGCTCGCTTGCTGTGATGCAAAATGTTCCTGTTGTGGGGAGGAGAGTGGCTATAGTTATGAGTTATTGGAGCGGAAAAGGACACTTGAGCAGCTTAAGTTGCAGAGCTCTTCAATACCTCTCCTGACCTTATTTGTAAACTACTTTGATGGCAAATCAATGCTTGCAATGGCATATAATTGCTTTTGTGCCAATAGTTTTTAGTGTGTGCAGCAGTGCGTTACCATTGCACCTGTACCAGCAGGGGGCAGTATGTCTAGGTAGATCAGTGATTGCGAACCTTTTGGGCTTTGTGTCTGAAATGCATAACTTGACTCTGCTGGTGTGTCACTTCCCCCCCCCCCCCAACTGAAGTGAAACAATTATTTACATAGTCATCTTTTTTTTTAAAAAAAAAAATACAGTCCAATCAGTTATTTTTTATATATTTTAGGTTTGTATTTGTTGCGTATGACAATAAAGTAAGACTGATTGACAATCTAATCGTGTGTGGGGCTCTGCATTATATAAATGAATGTCAGATCATTTCAAAAATGAAATCGGAGAAAAAAATTTTTTATAGGTGGCAGAATTCATGATTTTGGTACAGAATTAGATTGCCTGGGCACAAAATTTTTAACAATTTTAATTAGGAGTAAACATTGCTCTTTTAGTAGGATTGGAATTTTGGTTTGTATATGTGCACTTTTTTTTTAAATGTCATTTTTTTAATTGTATGTTTTCTTCTCTAATCTAGATTATCTTGAATTGGAAAATAAAAAATGTTGAACAAAATTTATTTTTAAAAAATGATATGTGATAATATTGCTGTGACTGTTGAAATGTCTTCTGCCATGCCAGTTTTTGTTTTTACTTTCAGTTTAAGAAGGCAGTTTTATTCCATTACAGTTTTATATTCAAGCCTTGCCTTTGTTTCAGCTGGAAAATGACTGTCCTCATGCAGCTTTTCTGAATTTTCCTTTCCTTTTTTTATTTTTTACAAAGCACCTTTTGTCAAAAGATTAGTTTTTCAGTGGCATGCTTTTTAGCAAAGCAAGGTGCAGGCTAAGAGGATTGTAAACTCACAAGATTTGGCGGAGGACCAAATCAGTCCAACAAGACATGACATGTTTTCTTCTTCGAGTGTTTTGCTAAATTTATTCCTTTGACAATAGGGCAATTGCTTATATCGCCAGTGGAAACAGAACAGGTGAACTGGATTGGACAGGCCAAATAGACAAATACAGGAAAATGACAATTGTGGGATCAGAGTGGCTGTTTGGCGGTTTATCATCATTACACATCAGCGTTGCATGTACAATAGGTGAGAGGACATGTCTCTCCCTGGGGGGCTTACAGTCTAAGAATAGACACATGGGAGACAACAGAGGAGGAGGAGGTGAGTAGTGATAAGTAAACTAAGGAAGGAATATGTGATTGTTTCATGTACAGTACATTGGAGGCCCAATGATCCATTATGCTGAATACATAATGTGGCCTCTTGTTTTGTGTGTTTGTTTTATAAATAGCTTGTGTGGGGGGAGGGTAAAACTTGACAACAACTGTGTGGGTGGTGGGAGGCTTTAGTTCGTTGCTCCTGCAGTGGTTCTGATCCTGATTGCCCCCTGCAATTTAAATTTTATTCCATTTAGAGCTCATCAAAGCTCTTCCAGTAATAATAAATGGGAAAGGTGGGCTGCAGTTGGGATCTGAACTGCAGTTGGGGCAAAGTATTAAAGCTCCTCTACCCCTAGTTTGACCCATGGATTCCTGCATCCAATTGTATTTAGTCCTGATGCTGTATAGTTTATCCCTACTCAGCCTGATTCTGCAGAGATCACTCATTCCCTTAATACAATAGCAGAGATGTTTGTCAGAGGGGAAAAATAGATATATGGTCTCAGATCGTTATACATTCCTATAAAGGCTTTTTGATTGCTGCAGTTGCACATTAAAAGTTCAAAGAAAGTGCAGGGCGAGCATTACCCATGGAGACAGCAGCAATGAAAACCAGCACAGAAAACTAGCGTTAAAATGACATTTTTATTGCTGAGATTTCTAGTCCACTGAAGGATAAAACAACACTATTTTAGTGCCTTTTATTTACATACTTTCTTAAATAGAAATTCAGGAAATTCATTTCTCCTCCTTCTCCCCTCCCCCCCGCACACACACACAAAGTTGCTTTGTAGGCTGTTCAAAGCAATTGCCATTCTTAGTAAAATGCATGTTGGAAATAGAGAGCTGGCAGATTTCAATCCACTACCCCCCCCCATATACTGTATGAAATGTGGAGAGGTTGGGGTTTCTTTTCCTCATAGCTCTGTAAACTTGGCTCTTTTTCTTCCGTTTCAAAAGCAAACTCCTTTGGTCTCTATTTTCCACTATTTTGAATGGAGGCTAAGAAAGCATAAACTATGATGTTTGTTCCAGGGATCTTCTCTATAGTTGGCAAGACAGGACCAATTTCATTGCTTGATCGTCAAAAAACTTGATGGATTGGTTCAGACTTTACACAGAACATCCTGTCTTATTCAAAAACCTGGATAAAGCAAACTGGAATTGGCTGTGACGCAGAGGCGTTTCTACAGGGAGGGCAAAGCTCTAAGTTTTGCAAGAAGCCTTACTTTGCAGTGGAAATCACTCCTCTCCTGCACCGTTTTAGCCAATCCTCGCAGGGAAAAGCAACATCTTGGCGTTGCTTACTGGCTACAGCAGCAAGGGAGAGGAGGGATTTACATGACAGGGTAAGGCTTCTTGCAACACTTAGAGCTTTGCCCTCCCTGTAGAAATGCCACTGCTGTGACGGGCAGCCCAATCTTAAGCAGCGCCGGCATAGTAAGTCTGGTGCAGCAGGGCTGCATCCTAAACCCAGTAGGAGGCAACAGCAGCAGCAGCACAGTGCAGGGCAAGGAGTGGTTTTCCCCTTGCACCCGGGTAAGCCCCAGCCAGCCCTATGGAGCTGCTCGGATCTGTGCCTGCTGATTTGTAGGCACAGGTGAATGTGCTCTGCAGTGGCCCGAATTGGGGCCACCGAGGCCGGTGGCGGGGCTTAGGATACAGTGCAACAGCCATTGTCCGTCGCTGCCCCATTACACCCCCATCGAGGTCCTGCGCCCACTGAGTGCTGCCGGCGCTTGACCGGTGCACAGCTGATGGGCGCAGCGGTGCCTGAGTGCCGCCGCTGCTGCTTGCACCGGTCCAGCGCCCAACTCACTGGGGCAGACAAGCCTGACAGCACGTTTGCGACAGCATTGGATTGGTGCAAGAGCGCAGCACCAGCGCAACGGCGGAGTTAGGCCGGCACAGTTAGGCCAGCAAAGTTTGGCCTACACGAGGGCCACCAAAAAAGAGTATTTGGACCACTATCAGGGTCAGGGAGGCTTCCTTTGATCTTTTGGTTTACTACATGCAGGAAGAAGTATGTGATTGTTTGTTTTCGGTGTAGAAAAGCACTCAGAAATACAGCTCCCAATTTGGTCTGACGTAACCTAGTTCAGAATTAACACTCATCCATCCTCCACTTCATTCCACTTTAACGGTTGAGGAGTTGCATTTTTAATGCAGGGGACAATCAAGATGGCGATGGGCGTATTAAAACAATTGTACAATAAAACCTAAAATAAGAATAGAGATAAAAACACAGATAATTTTTTCCCCTGGCAAGTAAATAAACTGGCACTGCAATGAAAGCATGTGCTAGGAGCTTTTCCTGTAATCTAGTTTTCTCCTATTAGGGATCTTTTAAATATATTGTTCCAGCCTGTGAACTGACTGGGCAGAGGGAGGGGAGGATTGGACCTGGGGGGTGGGTGGGACTGGTGAAGCCAGACTTATGGCCAGGCAGCCTGACGCTAGACTTGCCAGGTGTCCCTTAGTATAAGGGACTTCCCGTATTTAAGATTTAAAAATCATGTCCCGTATCCATGTTGAACAGGACTTTAGAAATCCTATTCTAAAACTCTGCTGCTGTTGTGCTTGCTGCCTCCTTGCCGTGGTATTATTTCTGGTAACCATGGAGTGGTTTGATAGAAAGCAGTATCCCGATACCTGTGTGTCCCTCATGGTCATTTTGAAAACCTGGCAAGTCTACCCGACACGGGGCTTCTCAGGTCTGTGCCGGCCATATAGTTGGTGCAGGTTTGAGTAGCCCTGTTGTGGGAGCTGGGGCTTGACTCAAGGTAAGGGGACAAATGTCCCCTTCCCTTGAGAAGGCTCTGGTGGCAGCTGTTGTGGCCATAGGATGCAGCGGTAGCCACTTTGGGCAGTTTAGGATTGGGTTGCCTTTAGTCAGAGGCGGATCTAAGGGGGGGCAAATCTGTAAGTTTTGCAAGAAGCCTTACCTTGCAGTGGAAATCACTCCTCTCCTGCACCGTTTTAGCCAATCCTCACAGGGAAAAGCAACATCTTGGCATTGCTTACTGGCTACAGCAGCAAGGGAGAGGAGGGATTTACATGACAGGGTAAGGTTTCTTGCAGGGTAAGGCTTTGCCCTCTCTTAGATCTGCCTCTGCCTTTAGTCAATGAATAAGGTCATTTTGTAGATTGGTAGTCAAAGCTATCGTTTTCCCTGTAGCAATATATGGCTGTGGGAGCTGGACCATAAGAAAGGCAGAGCGCCGAAGAATAGATGCTTTTGAATTATGGTGTTGGAGAAGACTCTTGAGAGTCCCCTGGACTGCAAGGAGATCCAATCGGTCAATCCGACAGGAAGTCAAGCCTGATGGCTCCCTGGAAGGACAATTCCTGAAGCTGAAGCTCAAATACTTTGGCCACCTCATGAGAAGAGATAAGAGAATTCTTTAGAAAAGACCCTCCTGCTGGGAAAGATTGAAGGCAAAAGGAGAAGCAGGCGGCAGAGGATGCAATGGTTAGACAGTCTCACCGAAGCGATGAACATGAAGTTGGGCGAACTCCGTAAGCTAGTGGAGGGCAGGGAGGCCTGGTGTGCTGTGGTCCATGGGGTTGCGAAGAGTCGGACATGCCTTAGCGACTGAACAACAACAACAAAGCTGGTTAAGAACAGGAAGCAGACAGGGATGACCAGGGTGATGGCCAAGGTTGCAGATGACGCCAAACTATTCAGGGTGTTAAAAACCAAAGCAGATTGTGCAGAGCTCCAAAAGGATCTCTCCAAACTGGGCGAGAGGGTAGCCAAATAGAAAATGTGGTTCACTCTAAAATGATGCACATGGTGTTAAAAAATCCTAACTTCACATATACGCTGATGGAGTCTGAATACCGGTTGCAGGGAAGCCATGGAAGGAGGGGAGCCTGCCTTTCGTCCCTGCTTCTGGGCTTTCCAGAAACAGCTGGTGGACTAGTGAAGTAGTGATGAAGTGGTGAAGTAGTGATGCTGGACTAGGTGGTCCTTTGGCCTGCTCTGGTGCGGTTTTCTGATGTTGTTACATTGCTGTAAATCACTCCAGGTAGTCGCAGCTATTAAACTGTAAGCGTTTCTGTGCAGTGGTTCCCCATGCAGGTAGGACAATATCCATCAGGCTGTCCCTAAGCATACACTATCATGACAATATCACCCCGTTCATACAGTAACCTGCTGCACACAACATTTCATTATATTGAAATCAGCTGCAATTGTATTGTAACAGGAGCAGTTGAGAAGGGCCTCCATGCACTGGCCTTAATAAGTAAACCAGCCAAATTTAATCAGCTTTATTTCTAAGCAGTTCTGAGAGGTAATTGTGTGTTCAGCGAGGCAGACTCTGGGACTGATACTCTTTGAAAATCTGTTCCCATGTTGTTATGCCGCTGGTCTGCAGAGTAGCAGATCTTGTAAATGAGTCACTGCAGAAAATTTGTCAAAAATGTTTTGATTCCCCCTCCCACTCACAACAATAAGCTGTAAGAAGAAAGAAAAATGTATTGCTGTTCATTTACATTACAGCTAATCAGGCAGGAGTTTGCAATTGGGCCTAATGGTGTCTGTTGCAAGTATTGTTGCAACGGTTATTTATACCAGAAGTGGAAACAGCAGTTTTTTTCACCTACCCTAGGCTGGCGAGGGAGGAATGGTGTGTTCAGTAGGATTTAAAAATTGGTCACTTGTGTTTAATAAAGTGGCCCAAGTTAAACTCAAGCTGAAGTTTGCTGTCTTCATTGGAAGGTGCAAGGGTAAATAGGCTACCCCAGAATGCCCAGTGCAGGGGAGTTGCAGCAAAATGCAAGTAATTGGTTGTCTCGTGTGCTCCCTGAGGCATCTGGTAGGCCATTGTGAGATACAGGAAGCTGGATTAGATGAGCCCTTCGCCTGATCCAGTGGGGCTCTTCTTTTCTTCCAAATTGTATTCCCCTCTTCCTCCTCTAAGGAGCTGGTGGAGGAAGAGGGATAGACAATTCATTACTTCAGGTAGTTGCTCTACAAACAGTACTGCAGAACCTGGAAGAATCTCTCCGAAGCCATAAGAGGCAAAGACCATAGTTGTCAGTGTGCCATGAGAAGTAAAATGTTGAAAAAATCTCTCTCTCTCTCTCTCTCTC
>JAJKFI010000030.1:9658153-9678385 GCA_029204185.1 Lerista edwardsae
AGAGAGAGAGAGAGAGAGAGAGAGAGAGAGAGAGAGAGAGAGAGAGATCACCAAGTGATTTACACAACAAAATAAGTGGTACTATGTCCCAGAAGTTTAAAATCTGGCCTCATGAAGCCGTGACCTGGAAATCTTTCATTTAAATTTGGAACTTGTCTAATTCATTAAGCTAGACCCCGGCTTGCTAACTGTGGAGCTGCTGTGGCCTCGTGGCTAAGTGACTGAGTGCGCAATCCCAAACTGTGCTGGAACAGGCAGGCGGACTGGCCTGCACTTTATTCAGCACAGGTTAGAAGCAAGCTGGGGCGCAACTCGGAGTAAGGGGATTTTATTCCTCCCACCCTTTCTGTGGGCAAGTGCTCCTGAGATTCCTGACTCTCAGGAAGTCTGCCAAAGAATGATTGGCAGCATCATTACACATGTTGACAAATATTATTATAGGGATTATTGAATCATTAAACTAAGAATTATCTCGCTTAATTTATCTCTTCATTCTGATTCATTCACAGCTGTTCTCTCTTGCCCATGTAATATTCAAAAGGTCCCTTTAAGTTCTTACCTTCTGTTTGAATGGTGTTTTTCCATCTTTTGCTTCTGTCCTGTCGTCGTTTTACACTTGAACCTTAGTAAAAATATTCTATTAAAACATTCAGCCGGCGTGATTTCGGAAGAAGTGCTGGGATACTTAGCACTAGAGCCAGGGCACCCTTTCAACCTAGAGAGAGAGAAAAACTATTAGATAGAGGCCCAAAGTGCATGCAGTGCATTTATCAGAAGAGGTTGATTATTGATGATTTTTAAACCATTACCTTCCTAAGGACCGTTTGCCTTTGATCCCAGCATCCTCATGCTCAGCGTTTTCCTTTGATGGGTCTTTCTGTTGCTTTGTTCATGGAGCTTTGACATTGCCATGATTCAGCGGACCCAATTTCATTGTGTGGCTTTGCCTGCGAATGGGCTGGAAGAATGTGACATTGTTCAGCACACGGTCTGAGAACGGCTGTGTTTGTACACAGAACAGCATTGATGTGCTCTGGGCAACCACAACCAATGGATTGGTTTCTTGAAGATTCAGTGCTGCATTGGTCCTTGAGGTTGGCTGAGTTGACATGCCTTGGGGGTGTCTAAATACTAGCAAAACTGCACTTACCGTGAAATTCACGTTCTAATCATGCCACATCAGTCCCAGCAGATTTCAGGCAAGACAATTATATTAGTTAATTAATGACTTGTTACAGCGCATGTTGTTTGTGTGCCTGCTGGTGCCATATGTCGGCCTAAGAAGACACCCACCTGCTTGTTATTTATAGATGAGATAGCAAAATTGCCAAGGCTGTTTGGCAAAAGATGGGGGCCAGAGAAGAGAATTCTCTCAATTCTCCCAATTCAGTGGAGCTCCTCACTTTCAAGGAGTTCCCTGTTCCCTAGAGTGGAGAGAATGGTGCAGTCCATGCATGGAAGATGTGAGTGTGGGCCTGAAGTTAGGCTGGCTAGTTAGGCCAGCAAAGTTTGGCCAGAACAAGGGACACTGTAAAGTATGTTTGGACCACTCTCTGAGTCAGAGAGGCCAGCACACAGATGTGCACCATCCTCCCTGATGGGCAGTGCAATCCTATCTTCCCTCTCCTGTCAATGCGACATCTTCGTGTCGACGCAAGAGGCGGAGCGCCAACGCGGGAGCACTGATTGCCACCCCCCATCGGTGCTCCCGCTGTCAGGCTGACGCTTTGAGTAGCGTCGCCCCAACAGCGCTGACTGTGAGCCTTTTCTGCGTCGGCCGAAGGCAAACATGGGAAGCTCTGTGCTGAGGCGGCACAGGGATTGGGGGAGGGAGGGAGAGGGTGGGTGGGACATGGGTGGGCTTGGGAAGTGGCCATACGGCCACCTCCTAAGCCCGTTCCGGAGGCCGTGCAGCCCGATTCGGGCTACGTGGTGTCCTCGGATCTGCGCCCACTCTTTAGGAGGTGCAGATCCGAGGAGCACATAGGGGAAGCTGGAGCCTCCCCTACGGTAAGGGAGCGCATGCTCCCTTGCCGCGGGGAGGCTCCAGTCTCTCCTAAACAGCGTTGGATATGGTGCTGGCCCGTCGGCCTTGCCAGTCCGGCGCTGTTTAGGATTGCGCCCTCAGAGAACGATCCAATGCGCTTTACGGTGGCCTTTGTGTTGGCCAAACCTTGCTGGCCTAACTGTGCCGGCCTAATTCCAGTTTAGGATTGTGCTTTGAATGACTAAGATTTTGAAGCCTAGAGCTCTGCTGTGAAATTGACTCTAATGAAACCTAAAATGGTTGTGACAGTGTTTGCAGGATTAAAATAGTAAAAGTCTAAGTGCTCGATCCAAAGGCCTGTATCTCCGGCAGTATGTGTTAACTTCTGGCTAGAAGTGTCGCGAACGCGCCATAAAGCATGTCCGTGACACCTCACAGCTTGCACTGGGGCAGAGCTGAGTGAACGCTTGGCCCCAATGCAAGCAGATGGGACTGCCGTCGCTCCAGCAGTGCCGGTCACTGGAGGGAGAGGAACTGGGTGGGGGAGAGGAGTCAGCCTACAAGGGGGTAGGACCCAGCGGTGGCTTCCACTGCTGAACCCAAAGCCCCACCTTGAACCAGACAGACAGACACAGGCCTGCTTGATTCATCACCGGCAAATATAGCTGGCAGTAAGCCAAGAAGCCCCATTTTGTATGGCGGGGCTTTCACCAAGGGAAGGGGACAATTGTCCCCTTCTCCTGAGAAGCATCCGCGGCTGCTTGGCTGCCACAGGATGCAATGGTAGCCGTTTTGCTACCACCACTCCTGTAAGAGCTGGGCAGCTCAGGAGTGTGCTGCGCGGGCCCAATCCTATCCAACCTTCCAGCACTGTTGTAGCCGCAATGCATCCTCAAGGTAAGCTCAATGAGTAGGTCTCCCTGACTGCACCCCAAGTGCAGGGTGCACCCCGACTGCAGGTTAGCATGGTTACATCGGTGCCAGATAGGATTGGGCTCTAAATTGATCCAAGTTGCTATTCCATAAGCTCCAAAATTGTCTCTATCAAATTTCTATGGGACTGTTGTAGGAGAAGCCCAAGTAGATCAGCCGGGTAATGAAAGGAGAATATTGGCCGTTGCTTGTATGCATGCATTGCAATTCCAGCACTAAGGAGAGCCAATTCAGATCCAGAAAGGAATTGGGACATGTAACATTAGCCCCTACCATTGAAAAGCAGTGTGAGCCTCCTTGATTGCCTGGCCTAGTGTAAATATGTGGCGTCTTCCCTTCTTTCTTGCCTGAATGGTGCCTTTTGCTTTCTGCACCTCAGACTGCAGCTCCCCCAATTCTGTTACTTTTCAGCAGAAACTGCTGACCTCAAGGAGCCAGATCCATATTCATGTACATCCTGTTGTCTCCATCCAGGGCCGGCTCTAGGAGCGGCGGGGCCCAATGCGGGGCATTCCCATGGGGCCCCCCACCTTTCCTGCAGGGCCCCCCCCAAGAAGAGCGCTTGCGGTGCCATGCCCAAAGTGTTGCACCTGGAAATAGTTGGCGGTGACACGATGATGTCCAGGAGGCCCATTTTTGGGCTGTTCAGAGGCAGGGGCAGGTGGGAGGGCCCAAAGTAAAGCTGCTCTGCCCGCCCCACTGACCTACAGCCAGTAGTGTCATGTAACCGGTACGCTGGGCAGGAGGAACGGGTGAGTGGCAGCCCGCCCGTTGCATAACGCTCCGTTTCGCCGTCTTCCCCGCCCCCTAGGGTTTCACTCCGGCAAAACGGAGCGTTACGCAACAGGTGGGCTGCCACTCACCCGTTCCTCCCACCCAGCGTACCGATTACATGACACTACTGTCTACAGCCCATAGAGATGTTGGCTGCAGTGGCAGGCGATACGCTTGCTGCACTGGTGTGGCCCCCCCCAAGCGCGGGGTCCAATGTGACAACGTGGGTCACATTGGCTTAAGGCCGGCCCTGTCTACATCCTATCCCTTTCCTGGCCGCAGTGGTGCTGTGACAAATATTTAACTTGTCCTGATGTACTGTGCTACTTCTTATGTGTTGATGCACTTCTCCCAGGACTGGGTCAATTGGCATTTCAGTCTGTGCACCCACACATCTATACTGGATTACAGACTTGGAACGGTTTCCCGTACTGCGGGGGGCTTTGCATTAGTACTGGCTTTCAGAAGCACAGGCAGACTTTGCTCTTTACAAAAAGCCCACTGGGAGAAGCTCATTCTCTTGGCTTACCGCTGGTTTATAAATCTTTTTTTTTTAAATGCCAGCTGTAACCTTTCAGGAACATGTAGAGAGATTGTGTTCACAGTCCCCAGGGACAACAAGGATGCTAAGTCCCTTTCTCTGCAAAGTAATGAATCGGGCCGCCCGAGAGTGACATTATTGGCTTTTGAGACAATGGGGCTTAAGCTTCATGTGGGCTACACATTTCAAGCAATCAACTGGGAAGAATAGGGAGATCATGGAATTAAAGAGCTCAGATCGTTGAGTGAGTTTTTACAAAAAGGCTGGTTCTAGTTTGGACTGAACCAGAGCGATTTAGCAGAGTGCGGGTTTATTTTGTATTAACAGCCTCCGCTCACAGGGTCAGATTTTTCTATCCATTGCAAATATGATGGTGTTGTTTCAGTGTTTCATCCCTGACATTTAAGCATTTGGCTTTGGTGACCCATGTTGCATTCTTGATTTCATTGCACTGCATCTTCTGTGACAACAACATGTGCCCTGCTTAGAAGTTATTGTAACCATGGACACCATAGCACAGTGGTTCTCAAACTGGTCTGTTTTTTCCATTGGGAGAGTTCTTCTCACTGTGTTGCATGGCTGGTGTGGCTCCCTTCCTCCTTGCTTGCCTGTGTGGCGTTTGTCATCTTCCCTCTCCCTATTGGGGATGGTGGGGTGGAGGTTCCTGCACAGGGTTTGTGGGCAGGGCTCTCTGGGATAGTGAAGAACTCTCTGCAATGAGAGTTCTGAGGTGTGTAAACACAAAGTGCTTCCTTTGTGCACACAGTGTCCTTTCCCCAAAGCTCCTATTACCAGGATTTATGTGCATGCTCAGGGTGTGCACAACATGGACCTGAGGTTTACTTGAGAGTAAGCTCAATTGACTAAAATGAGACTTACTTCCAGTGGTGTCATTCAAATGATTTAGGAACAGGAACTCACGTTTGATTGGCACTTGTCGGGAACCCGGAACCAGCCATGGAGCCTGTTAGGATCCGGAACACCCATTCTGGTCCGTTCCCCCTGAATGACATCACTGCCTTCGCCCCCCTAGGAATCCGGAGTCACTCCCTTTAACCCTCTGAGTGCCGGCCAACCAAGAAGAAAAGTTCTTTGCAGAGGAATTGGGAGAGGGGAGGAGGGAGAGTGAAGTGGGCAGAGTCAGCCCTAATTTTAACTAGTGGAACTGAGTTCCCCCGCATTCCCCCTGCATGACATCACTGCTTACTTCTGAGTAGACATGCATAGGATTGGGCTCTAAGCAACTCCTTAGTCCAGTGGGTCTCAGGGCGCAATCCTAACCTGGAGTTAGGCCAGCAAAGTTTGGCCAGCACAAGGGACATGGTAAAACGTGTTTGGGCCACTCTCTGTGTCAGCACACAGATGTGCGCCATCCCCCCCCCGACTCTGAGAGTGGTCCAAACATGCTTTTTGGTGGCCCTTGTGCCGGCCAAACTTTGCTGGCCTAACAGTGCTGGCTTAACTCCAGGTTAGGATTACATTCTCAAATGTTTTAGCACCTGGACCCACTTTTTAGAATGGCGATCTGTCTGGTACCCACCGAAAGTGATGTCATGGCCAGACGTGCCATCATTGTGATACCAGAGCCTGCAACTTTCTTGAGAATACAGCAATAAGTTGGGTTATTTCTCAGGCATTTTTCAATAGCAAAGTGAATCAGAAAGGGGCAAAAAAGCCTTTTGACAATCTTAACACATGCAGAATAACCACTAAGCCCTCCCCCTTTTCAGTGTCCCATCTTCCCATATTTTCAAAGATGACTGCACTAGGTGCTACCTGTTGCACCTGAAATTGGGTCGTGACCCGCTTAGTGGGTCCCGACCCACAGAATGAGAAACATTGCCTAAGGGCCCAATCCTATCCAACTTTCCAGTGTCGATGCAGCTGCAGTGCGACCCCAAGATAAGGGAACAAACATTCCCTCATCTTGAGGCCCCTCTATGCTAGATGCAGTGCATGTCCTGTTGGCATGGCTGCATCAGTGCTGGAAAATTGGATAGGATATAGCCCTTAGTCAGTAGCCTCTTATTTAATTTAATATTTAAATTCTTGGTCTGTTTTTTTTGTCATTGTCCTTTAATCAATTCCTCATTCCCTAAAATCTACAGCACAGCCAAGTACAGTGTGGTGACATTTCTACCTCGATTCTTGTATGAGCAGATCAGAAAAGCTGCTAATGCTTTCTTCCTCTTCATTGCCTTGATGCAGGTACAGCTCCGTTCTTTAACCATGTTAAAACTTAAGTGTCTGTGCTGGTTGCTCTTGTGAACATACAGTCAATCCTCTTTATAGGTGACCTCTCCATCTGCGACCTCGTTTGTCAATGAGGGGCAGAATTGCTACTTTCCTCATTATCTGTGCCTGTGTCCTCATTATCCACTATGCAGAGACGGTCCAAAGGCTACAAGGGCCTTCAGAATGGCACCTGAGACCAGCACTGTCCCTTTTAAAATGGGCTGACAGAAGCATCCACCTGCCATGTTCAAGGAGTCAATGCTGGTTGCTGGTTCCATTCTGAAGATCCCTGTAGTTTCTGGAAGATCTCTGCAGCATTCGGAAATCTTTGGCACTTCCTGCTGCACTCTGCTGGCTTCCCAAGGGTCTCTGTTGAATTCTTCTGATGGCAAAGAAGGTACCCCTTGCACCTAAACCCATTGATCCCATAGGATCAATGTTAGTTTTCTACAAATTCACTATGCAAGAGGATTTCCAGGAACCAAACCCTAGCGGATATGGAGGATTCACTATAAATGCAAATAAAGTCTGGGTGTTGTGTAGCAGTGATGAAGCTGTGGAATTTTGCATTGCATCACTGCATGCTCTTTGAGAATGTGCCCAAAAATCCACAAGGGATGTATGTCCGTGTTTTCTGCCTGGCCTACCTGAACTCCAGCCCAGATGGCTAAAGAATTGGACGGATTGACAGTTGGCAATGGATAATTCATGTTTGCAGCTGGTCCTGATATGCAGTAGTGTTGGGCTTGGGCAAGAGCTGGGGTAGCTGTAAACCGAATCTAGACCTGGAGAGTGTGTGCTCTGGTTTAGGGTCCCCAAGATCAATGGTTTGAACTGGAAACTGGAGTATCAAGTGAACAGGTCCTGGTGGGTTGAGCAGGGCCAATCCACTAGAACTTCCAGCAGTCTTGACCAGGCTTTCTAATGCTGATGCATTGCAACAAGCATTGCAGCATTGCAGTGCAACCCCAAAGAAAGGGAACAAACATTCCCTCATCTGGAGGGAATCAACTGCAAGGACTGAACTCACATACAGCTCTTCCTTTCTATGCCTAAAGAGAGCACAGTCCATTGCAGCTTTTCAAGTTAGGCCCCTTTGTGAGTGTGTGAGTGAGAGAGAGAGCGAGAGAGCAAGAGAGCACTGTGTGGTGCAGGTGTGGCAGGTAGGGCAGAACTGCCCTACTGGAGTTCTTTGAAATGTGCCGCCACTGCTGTGATCACGCAAACGCTTACAACCAGTGGTGGTATCTAAAGCGGGAGGAACCGGTACACTGGGCAGGACTTACGTGTGATTGGATGCCCGTCCGTTTGGTTCCGCCGCCTGCCCGCCTGTCGCGCGGGCTGCCCTGGTCTCGGAGGAGGCGCCTGCTCACCGGGGGGGGATGGATGGGGGGCGCGCCGGGTGCCTGGGCATGCAGCGGTGGGGTGCGCCAACCGGGGGCAGCCTGCGCGGCAGGCGGGCAGGCGGCGGAACGAAAAGGGTGGGCTGCCAATAAACCGTACGTCCCGCCCAGCATTCTGGTTCCTCCTGCTTTAGATACCACCACTGCTTACAACCCACGGGCTTGAGCAGCTGGAGCACATGGGTTGTAAGTGTTTGCAAGATCACAGCCGCAGTGGAGGCCCTTTTCGAAGAACTAAGGTAGGGCAATTCTGCTTCACCTGCCACACCTGCCACCCTTCCATACTGAGCTGCCCACGCCCAAATTCCCTCTCCTATACAGTGGTTAGGCACTCTGTTCTTGTTTGTGCCTTCAGGGTGATGAAAATTTGAGACAGAGAAGTTGCCTTGGGGGGGCGGGGCGGGGCGGGGCGGTAGTGCTCCACCTTTTCTGTGCTTGTTTCTTTACTCCAAATTTCCTCACTGAGAGCCCAACCCTACCCACCCTTCCAGTGTTGATGTAGCTATGCCAACAGGGTGTGCACCGCATCCTGCAAGGCAGGGGGTGCAGTCAGGGGACCTCCTCAAAGTAGGGGAACATTTGTTACCTTACCTTGAGGATGCATTGCGGCTACACCGGTGCTGGAAGTTTGGATAGGATTGGACCCTGAGTCGATTGGACCCTCCTGTCCCAGTGAGAGTAAACCATTGCAGTGGAGAAGAAGCAGGTAGGGAAAGGGTTCTTTGCTGAAAAACAGGAAGCAAACGGCAAGGGTTTCAGCCAAGGGTGCTGAAAAACATGTTCCATTAAATGCACACAAACATGCACACAGATTCATTTTGAGCAAAAGTCATTGTTCCTCGGGCACAGTTCTTTTTTAAATCTCAGTGGAGAGGAACTTTACTTGAGATGCTTTCGATATTACTATGCAGTGTGCATAGTTTGAAAAACGAGGCACATTTGTCTAGACCAGTGATGACAAATCATTTGGGCTTGGTGTGTCAAAACTTCAGAAAATGCTTAACTTGACTCTGCTGGCGTGTCAACCCCCCCCCCCAAACGGAAGAGGAACAGTTCTTTATATTCATTTATTTAAACAAAAAATACAGTCCAATCATGTGTGGTGCTATGTATTATAATTATAATTCTATGCAATTATAAAGAAACATCAAATAATTGCCAAAATGAAAAATGAGTAAAATAAAACTCAGTTTTTGTCAGGAGTTGGTGAATACTGGAGTGTCACCCCAAATGTTGTGGTGTGTCACCTTTGACACGTGTCATAGGTTTGCCATCACTGGTCTAGACCTTTGAGGTTTGCCTCTTGTTTGGTGCTGCCCCTCTTTATGTCTGATGTTCCTTCTCCCTTGTCACTTTCCCAGTCCTCATCTTCCCATCAAAGCTGTCTTTCCTTAAAAAAAATTAGCAACCCTGTTAACATTCATTCTTTTCAATACATTCTCATGATCAAAGCCATGTTGGACTTAGCCATGCTCTATAACCCTTACATTTCTTTTCCCTTTCAGCAAATTCCAGATGTCTCCCCCACTGGAAGATATACCACCTTGGTGCCATTGCTATTTATTCTAACAGTTGCTGGCATCAAAGAGATTATAGAAGACTATGTGAGTACTCTACTTCCTGGACATTGGCAAGCAAGACAAATGACCAAGAAGATTTATTTATTTATTTGAAGAATTTATACCTCGCCTTTCCTATGCCAAAGCAAATGCCTAAAGCGGCTTACAGGGAACAAAACAAAATACAATGTAATCATAATAAGTAAAACACATTAAGATAACATATTAAAACAACAAGAAATTAAACATAAACATTAACCGAGAGTGAACAGGAATGAAAGCTAGACCCAATTCTCCATATCAGGACGTATTGGAGGGTGGGAAAAACAATTGACCAGGGGAGTGAAAAAGATCTGCTGTGTGTACAGAATAAACTCGTGTGCCCCTGTGACTCCTAGCCAAATTCATTTGGCATTCATGTGTACATGCAGTATTCCTTTGTTACCTTGAGACAGACTTTTAAGGTTTTAAGACAGACTTTTAATTCTTCCTGAACATCATTGAGCTGATGCCACTGAAAGGGTCTGTTCTGCTGGAAATGTCTGCTAAGGCTCCACTGTGTCTGCACACCCTTAACATTTATTGGCACGATCTTGTATTTTTGTATCCGAAATGTATAGGCAAAGAGGATCCATGCCAACAGTGCATGATGCCAGTGCAACAACCCCTGTATCCTAAGCCCACCTAGGCAATGCCACACTGGTGCAGACCTCCCAGTAATGCTGGTCCAGTCCCTGGTAATACCCCCAGCATCCATGGAAACCCCGACACAGCCTGTTAAATGAAAAAAAAAAAAAAGGTTTGAAAGTCATAGTAGACAGACTACTTCAGAAAATGCTACCATCTAGTCGCTTTCTAGTCCTTCTCAGTCCTGTGGTGTTCTCTGTTTCTTCAATGCTTCATCCTGTAGTTTTGGAAGACGTTGGCTTGAAAAATGTCTAAAATACTTGGAAGCCGAGTCCTGATATTTCCCAGTTATCTCGATTCTTCTCTTATTCTCATGTGTAATGTGGGGATATAACGTCAGTCCTCTTTATATGCAGCCTTGCTATTTGGGACCTTGCTTATTTGCGAGAGGCAGAATCTGCACCTCTGTCCTTGTTATCCACTATGCAGAAGCTTTCCAAAGTCCTCAGGGACCTTCAGAATGGCCCCTGCGACCAACACTGACCCCTTCAAAATGGCTGGCAGGAGCATCCGCTGGCCCTATATATGGGGTCCATGCTGGTTGCAGGTGCCATTCTGAAGATCCCTGCAGCATTCAGATACCTTTGGGCACTTCCTGCTGCACTCTGCTAGCTTCCTGAGAGTCTCTGCCGGATTCTTCTTCTCCCTTGCACCTAACTAGGTACCCCTTACAGCTAACCCCATTGATCCCATAGGATCAAGAATTCATTATCTGCGAATTCTCTATCTGCAAGGTTTTCCAGGAAATCTGACCCTCATTGATAATGAGGATACACACCTTACTAGTAATGCTGATCATGCTTAGATGGTGCCATAAGAATTATCAGGATAATAGGAGGCAGGGGAAAAAAGCATTCAGCAAATTATGTTTGCTGCAGAAACTGTCTTGCCCTTAAACTATCATAATGGCTCTTTTGCTTTTTGAGTCTTTTTGCCTTGCTGTAGCCCTTTCAGCACACAGTTCACATATCGCAGCTCGGGTTTTTTGGTTAACCTTCTTAAACTGTCTATCTTTTTACTTTTGCTTCCCCCTTAGAAAAGACACAAGGCTGACAGTACAGTGAACAAAAAGAAAACAGTGGGTAAGGCTCTGCTTTAATTTCCCTACTACAAAATCAGTTCTGGATTGATGAAAGAAAAAATTGTTTCCTGTGGAAGTGTAGTTGTGATTAACTGGACATCTTCGTGTGGTACAACTGTCTCTAACGACCAATCTAGGTGATATACCTGTTATGTGACTGGGACCAGTAGCATAGCTTGGGGGGGAATGATAAGTACTGCAGGTACTGTAATATTCCGTGTAAGCAGCTCCTCCCACTTGCTATCAGAGCCATTCTGGGCAGCGATAGCAATGTGCAGGCACTTGCCAAACCAAATGGCATCTTTTTTTTTCCTCCTGGGGCAGAAAGCAGCTGTGGATGGGGGGGGGCACTCTCCATATCAAAATAACAACAAGGGCAGAGAATAAAAATCTTCTCCACCACTGTGGCTCCAGTCTGGATCGAGGGCCCACACACCTATTATAAAAAAATAAACACAGGTCCTACTTGATCAACAGGTGTGTTGTCTGGTTTGACTCTTAATTCATTCAGCTACAAATGAGAAGCATCAATTAGACCAGACTGATCAAGGCAAAGGGGCCTGCAGTGCTTGTCTGGCACCAGAATATGGAGTTAACATCAGACATTTGTCGTGCATGAGCCACTTCAGTATATTTGGATCAGTTCCCTTAAGTGATTTTAGCAAGAGTGCTCCATATCTGAGATGGTAATTATGCCAATTTATACAATTACTATAAACGCTTTTATTTTTTAAAAATTAAAATGCTCAGTATTGATTTCACTGCAGTTTTGGCAACACAAGAGACTTTTTTTCCTGGTATGCACTTCCAAGGATAAAATGTTGGTTTTTGCAGAAGTTGTTTCATATTGATCTTCTATGAGGACAGGGTACGTGGAATATTTCAGATTAGTAGATGATGTAGGGTCAACAATTAACAGCTTCTCAGACAAATTCCCCCCCCCCCCGTGGACTGGGGGAGGGGTGACAGAGGTGGATTGCTTCTCACAGAGGCGTGTAGCAGGAGCAGATCTGCAGATTGGCCAGGTCTGTAACAGGCAAGCAGTGCCTGTATGATTAACCATTGTATAGAAGAGGGAATTTTGGTGGGAGCAGCTTTTTAAACCCATCTGTGTTGAGCTGCACCTGCCAAAATTCCCTTTTCTTTACAATGGTTAAAGGTATAGGCGCTGTCTTCCACTGTTCCTGGTTGCCCTGTACTGTGCACAAGGCTAGACTTGCCAGGTTTTCAAAATGACAGGGACACACAGGTATCGGGATACTGTTTTCTATCAAACCACTCCATGAAATGAGGGACGCTTGGCAAGTCTGCACAAGGCACAGTGAGAAGACAAAACGGAGCCTTTGCCCACTTCCTTCCTAAACTGCGCATTCAGCAAAATCTGTGGCTCCTATTTTGGATATGATCGTTTTTGGTAATGATTTGTGAAAGGAGGAAAAAAATGCCAAAGATGATGTTTTGTTTTTCAGTTTTAAGAAATGGGATGTGGCAGAATATTATGTGGAAAGAGGTAAGAGCTCTTTAAAGGTGTCATGGGAATTAGGCTGCAAGCCTGTACATACTTACCTGAGAGTAAGCCCCACTGAATCTATAGTTGGACTTCCTTCGGAGTAGGCACACTTTGGATTGTGCTTGCTGTCTATTGTGACTCAGGGCACAATCCTAACCAACTTTCCAGCGCTGACATGGCTGTGAAAATGGAGCATGTGCTGCATCCTGCAGTGGAGTAGTAGTCATGGAGGCCTCCTCAAGGGAAGGGAATGTTTGTTCCCTTACCTCAGAGCTGCATTGCCCTAACTCCGGTGCTGGAAAGTTGGTTAGGGTTATGCCCTCAACCTAGGCGGAAGTAAATTATCTGGCGCACAGTTGGAATTTACAGTCCAATCCTATCTAGAATTGAGCTGTTGGGAATAGGGGTTTACCACAGCAGAGGAGTCTTCCACTGTCATAAAATGGCTGACGATGGCAGTGGCCATTCTGCAAGGGCTGCCACAAGAGGTGGCAGTGCCAAGGTTTTTGCCCCCAAACCCTGCCATGCCATGCCCACTGCAATGGGGCAGGGGTAGGGGGTGGTGAGGGGGAGGAAGTGGGAGTACTGGGGGGTATGGCAGGGCGAGGGAGATGAGTGAGTGAGGGATCTAGGGGCAGTAGCAGCGGCAGCATTCAGCCGATACGCTGGGCGGGACTTAGCTTTGAGTGGCAGTCCGCCTGTTGCGTCACGGCACGTTCCGCCACTTTCCCACCCGCTGAGGCGGGCGGGAAAGTGGCAGAACACGCTGTGACGCAACAGGCGGATTGCCGCTCAAAGGTAAGTCCCGCCCAGCGTACCGGCTGAATGCCTCCACTGGTCAGTAGCATATGCCTGATCTTGTTCCCTCCATTTCAGACCTCTCAGCCCCTTTTCTCTCCTTGGACATATGCTACAAAGAGGTGGTGTATGTCTGAGAAGACTCCTGGGCAGCCCCGGGGCTTATGCAGGGGTACGTTTTTTTACTTACCTCACATTTGCCCCCACTGCTTTTTTTTGCCGTGGCTGCATCAGTGCTTCTGGCGGGGGATAGGATTGGGGCCTTTCTCGCCCGTATAAGTATGTATAGGAGTGCAGCCGTAGCCGCTTAATTGGATGTCATTAGTCATTTCTTGGTGTAATGATGTCTGGTTTGTGCTTCTTCGTGGAAGTCAGGGATGGGTGCTGAATATTCTCAGTTGCTCTCAATTCCAAGTTACCAGGGCAATTTTAGAATTTCTCAGGGCATGTTATGCTTTGCCCATTTTCCGTCTCAGGGAAGGATTGATTCATAATACGAATAGGTGATATCTTGTTTCAAAAAGATCTGCAATTTCCTGAACTGCAGAAGTGGAATGGAGAAGGAATAAAATTAGAAAAGGGCCCCGTTATATTTTCAGGCTAGTTCAGAACAGCTTTTATTTCCATTCTGATAAGCATTTTTAATAATCCATATCTAAATCTTTTGAGGCAGAAAGGCAGTCAGCCAATGCATTAACTTAAATTTATAAAGTAGCACTTACCTGGCACTGAAGAAGAAGTAAAAATAGTAAAAGTGAAGAAGGATAATGCAGTGGCTATAATTTGGCTCTTGGCCCAGGCTAACTCATTTTATTTTATTCCTCAGTGGCAGCTGTTTAAAATGGGCAGGTTAGAATGGACACATTTCATTTCATTTAGAACAGGTTTGATCCAGCGGTGTTATGCTGCCGGAACACTGGGCGGGACATCCGGGTGATTGACAGCCCGCCCGTCGAGTTCCGCAGCGTTCCGCCGTTTGTGTAACCAATTACGCCGCTTGTGTACGTTAAGCAAACGGCGTAACGCTGAGGAACGCGACGGGCGGGCTGTCAATCACCCAGATGTCCCGCCCAGCGTTCCGGCAGCATAACACCGCTGGTTTGATCCTTTAGTCCTGTGGACAAAAGCTCACAACCTTTTAGCTGTGGCTCCCCGGGGAGTGGCGGAAAAGCCAGGGTTGCTGTGAAATCTTCATGAAAAACCTTCTGCCCTATACAGTGTATAGGATTGTGATCCTAAAGGGGAGGTGTGGCCAATGGCCCAGTAGGCCAAAGAAGTCACCAGTCGAAAAAGTTTGGGAGCTACTGCTTTAATCTCTAAAATATGGCTGCTCACTATATAATTATGTTAGCAGGTGTGCTTTAAGAAGGGATTTTGCAAGTAAGTGTAAGGACGTGATAACCCAAAGACTGTTTTCTAACATGCTGCATCTCGTTAAGGAATAGTAATTTTGTTGTTTTGTTTTTACAATAATTTTTTGTTTTCAAAACAATAGTTATTTTGTTTTTCTGAAAAAGAGACCATGCTTCAAAACCTCAGGAAACTTTCAACTGTGAAGAGCTTCTCTTGTAGCCTTGTAAGATAGAGGCAATGAGCAATTCAGGAATAAGAGTGTTTGTACAATAAATCCATATATTCAGGTTGTAATTCTTTACGTATACCATGCAATCCTACACGCATTTACTCATAAGTAAGTCTCACTTGAGCTCAGTGACTTATTCACCTGAGGGCGCAATCCAAACCAACTTTCCAGCACTGATATAGCCGTGCCAATGGGGCAAGTGCTGCAGCCTGTGGTACAGTAGTAGTCATGGAGGCCTCCTCAAGGTAAGGGAATGTTTGTTGCCTTACCCCAGAGCCAGCGGCGTCATGCAGCCGGAATGCTGGGTGGGAGGAACGGGTGAGCGTCAGCCCGCCCGTTGCGTACCGCTCCGTTTCGCCGTCTAGAGCGGTACGCAACAGGCGGGCTGCCGCTCACCTGTTCCTCCCGCCCAGCGTTCCGGCTGCATGATGCTGCTGCCCAGAGCTGCATTGCCCTCACCCCAGTGCTGGAAATTTGGTTAGGATAGCACCCTGAGTGTTGGATTTCAGCCTTAGGTGGCTTAAATGCTATTGAATCTACTGGATCTGAGCAGTCCAGTTGCTCAGAGTTGCAGCCTGATATGCTCATGTTTGCTGTGGTCACCACTGAAAAGTGTGAAACAGACGCGTTATGATCATCACTGTGAATATTATGTACTGCTTTTAACAAAGGTGAATGTTCAACCCCCACCCCCTAACAGCATGTATCCATTGGGTTATTTGCATGTAGCGCTGCTTTGCATTTTCCACTGCAGCATCACTATATGTGCAGCAAACATACTGTTGGAGTACCAATTGGCTCCCAGTTGCTGGGGGTTCTGAAGCAACACAGTAATCAGAAAGGTTGGTTTTCAAGGGAAATGAGCAGAGTCAGTCAGTCTTGTACTTCCCTGCTCACCTTGTTCTTTGTATTATCCACTTTCATTCTCTTTCTTCCTCTGCCTTTTCCTTGAATCTCTAAGTGCAGTCCTGTTTCCCTCCTCATTTTTCAGGTTCCGTGTTCTGACTGTGTTGCTTCTGTCTGCTTAGCACTTTCATTCAGCCCACCTGACTGATAAGAAGCACAACTCAGTGCCATACCTTTGTGGTGAAAAAGGTCACAAAAACTGTGGGCGTAACCCTATCCTGGAGTTAGGCAAGGGATTTGTGCCAGCCCAGGAGTATCACAAATGTGCTGTGAGGCATGTTTGCACCACTCCCGAGTCAAGGAGGATGGCGCATGGATGTATGCTGTCCTCCCTGACTCCGAGAGTCATGCAAATGCACGTAATGGTGTGTTTGTGACACTCCTGGGCCGATACAAGGGACTTGTGCTGGCCTAAATCCAGGTTAAGATTGCTCCCTGAGAATGATCCCTATAAACACATCATTGTTTTCCCTCTTTGTGTATGGAGGATTCTCTAATTAACAGTATAGATGGACTCGCTCTCTCTTTCTCTCTGTTCATTTTCTCTTTTTTTCATGCTGCTGCACTCCTGCCCCTGACTCAACAGGTGGCAGTGGGAGACATTGTGAAGGTCATCAATGGGCAGCACCTCCCAGCAGACATGATCATTTTATCGACCAGGTCAGACATACGGAATGGGTGTGAAATGATATTTCTGTTAAACTGAGGTCGAAAGAAATGTAGTTGGAGCCCAAGATTCCCTTCCATCCAGTGGAGTCCATTGGTGGAAGACTCATATCAGAGGCAGGGAGCTATCAGAAGCAGCCCATAATCTCTACAGCCAAGAAACGTTAGTATTCCTGTGGTTCCCAGTGTGATACTCTATACCAATGGTTCCCACACTCTGGGAACCACGTAAGGCTCTGCAGGGGTGAGGCAAAGGCAGCAACGTGATCCCCAGGATTGCACTGCTGTGCTTGCCAAAGGGGATTTTTTTAGACTTACTCCTGGCAGCACTGGCATTAGGGGTGTGTGCGGAGCCCTGGTGAGTCCCCTCACCCCCGCAGGGCTCCCCAAGATTTAGAAAACAGTTAAATGCAATGGCGACCCACTTCCGGTTTTGCGATCATAAACCTGGGAATCCTGGGGATCGTGTTGCCGCCTTCCCCTCTCCCCGCCCCTTAAAGGGGCAGAAGCAGTTACTTCCCAGGATGGTGGGTCGCGACCCACCACTTTGGGAATCGCCACACTATACTATTTCTCTCCCCTCTTGCCAGTACAGGTATATCGGCTTACAGGTACCTCTGGCTTTCTGGTGTCCAAAATGTTGTGCTATGGTATTTGTCTGCTCCCCAGTGTAGTGGCCTCAAGGCAAAGCAACAGCCCTAAGCAGGACCTTGCACATACTATAGCATCTAATTTTAGACTTGATTTACAGTGTACTCTCAGCAGTGTACTCTCTAGCCCACCAAATCAGAAGTGAAGGATACTGATTGTATTTCAGAATTAGTATTTCTTTCCTTTCTAACCTGCTGGGGGTTCATGGAACTAAAACTGGCATCAGTGTGTTTCCCAGGGAGTCTCCCATCCAGGGACTGATCGCACACAGACCTCCTTAGCTTCAGCAAGGTCACCGCATTGGCATCTTCAGATCATGCCGTAACAATAGTTGTGATGATCCATTCCGTTTCGAGGTGACAGCCCAGCAATGTCCTTGGATCATCTTATATCAAAATGGAAACATACCTACATGCATGAATCTTACCGATGCCATTTAAGAGGTTTTAAAAAGACATTTAAAAGCGGTTTTAAATTACAGCATTGCAAAAAGCATGACATGACATAGGCAGCCCAATCCTATACTGCGCTGGAACAGGCAGCCTCGGGGTAAGGGGATAGTTTCCCCTTACTCTAGGGCATGCCCCAGCAGATCCTATAGGGCCACTTGAAACTGTGCCAGCAAAATCGCTGATGCAACTCTGAGCGGTCTGTGCAAGGCTGACCGGGCTGGGGACGAGGGTTAGGTTCCAGCACTTCCAAAGTGCCGGTCCTGTCTCCATCTCCCTCCCTGGGCCCCTCCCTTTGCCTTCACCGCTCTCCCCCTACCGTCCCCAACCTCTTGTGCCAGCCGAACGTGGCTGGCCTAAACTGGGGCAGCTGCTGGTTCGCCTCCTCGCCTCCTCGCGCCAGCCTAGCCTGCTCTGGTGGCGCAGAGCAGCACATTTGCGGCATGACCAGGCCAGGGTAAGTGACATGCACCAGCCTAAGTGAGCAATAGGATTTTGCCCGCAGCCTTCAATCCTGAACTCACCGGAGAGTCCTCACTGAACACAATGGACTTACCTCAGAGTAAGCATGCATGGAAATGTCCCCCGTATCACCGAAGGGTGGACTGCATTGCCTGATAAACCCTTTCCCATTAAGAACGCAATCCTAAACTGGAGTTAGGCCGGCATAAGCTAAGCCAGCGAAGTTTGGCCAGCACAAGGGCCACTGTAAAGCGTGTTTGGACTACTCTCGGAGTCAGGGAGGATGGCTCACGTCTGTGTGCTGCCCTCTCTGTGCCGGCCAAACTTTGCTGGCTTAGCTTATGCTGGCCTAACTCAGTTTAGGATTGCGCCCTAAGTGATACTGGCCCTCGAACTTAAATTATGTTCCCCATTTCATGGAACATTAATTTCATCAGTTTTTACACAACAAAATATGTGAGGCCCATTCAAACATTCTTGCAGCCATATGGGATCTACTTTCCTGTAATCTGGTTCCTTAGATGAATGGAGAACATCTGAATGGAGAAACCACATGGCCTGAGAGGGCGATGCCGTTCCTTATTATTTATCATTCCATTTTTATACCGCCCTTCCTCCAAGAAGCTCAGGGAGGGGGACATAGTACCTCCCCTCCTTCTGTGCTCACAACAGCCCTGTGAGGTAGGTTAGGCTGACAGATAGTGACCGGCCCAAGGTCACCCTGGAAGCTTTCTTGGCTGACTGGGGATTTGAGCATGAATTTTGCAGCTCTGTCTCCTGAACCACCATCCTGGCTCTGTCCCATACCAGTACTGCCTGGACCTCAGCTAAGGAGGGAGAAAACATTGCATGGAAAGGAACTAGCTATAATCCCCTTTGTGCAAGTTATTCCTTCATACAGGCATAAATAGAATGGGGTTGTACTTGAAGCAGCTCTTTCATTACTATGGCAATGTTATGAGTGAACTGAGCCTAAGTAATGGCAGACTGTAGCATGATAGCGCTGTTATTCCATGTGCTGGGAGTTTTCAATTCAGACTGCTTTAGGCAGCATCATTTGTAGGAGACAGCTTAGAGATGTTTCTGTTTTGTAAAAGGAGACCTCAGTTCACCAGAGTTTGCATGCTCTCAAGGTGGTGTGCTTTGTGATTTTGAATTGTGTGCACTTCATTAATTTTCCTTTTTGTATGTGTGCGTACGCAACGGATATTTGTACAGGAGAATCTTTATGGTAGAAAAATAAGCAAATTCAATCAATAGTTTTGGACTGATTGAACTGAAATCAATGATTGAACTGATTGTGTTAGAGATCCAACGTGCGATTATTGTTAATGCTCTTATTTTGCAGGCACTTTGCTTTCTACGGTTTGCTTTTAAAACGCGGTGCAAAGTAATTGTGTGATTGATGTACAAAATGTTGTTGTGCTTTTACAGTGAACCTCAGGCAATGTGCTATATTGAAACATCCAATCTTGATGGGGAAACTAATCTTAAAATACGACAGGTAAAATTGCTTATTTTGCCCCTTTCAATTTCCTTGCCATGAAATGGCAACTAGGAATAGCAAAGTCTTGCTCTAGTGATTGAAAGAAGAGTTTCAGCTGGATGGTGGTTCTGAATATTGGTTCTCCTGTTGAATAGAAACATAAATTTGTACTATTTATTCAGCAAAGCAACAGAAGCTGTGAGACAGTGAGGGCCCAATCCTTTCCAGCAGCAGTGCAGCCCCGAACTAAGGGAATGAACATTCCCTTATCTTGAGGAGGCCTCTGTGCCTGCTGCCCCACCAAAAGATGCGATGCATGTCCCATTGGCATAGCTGCATCAGGCCTAGAAAGGGGGATAGGATTGGGCCCTGCGGGAGGTATTATGGCCCTTCCTCTCCAGAGGTGGCGCTACAGACTCCTTTAGCAGCTGAGAAAACAGAATGCAGTGGGAATTGCTTCAGCGGTGTCATGCAGCCGGAATGCTGGGCAGGAGGAACGGGTGAGTGGCAGCCCGCCCGTTG